>CAXKVW010000097.1:0-579695 GCA_964058825.1 Carex arenaria | reverse complement strand
TATAATTGGGATCATAGTTACTGGGCAGTTATGGAATCATGTGGTTCTCAGGGTTGCTATTTATAATTTATGGGTTCAAGTTTTCTATTATTAGACATAGATGCATGGTTCATATATGCATGCGTGCTTATGTTTATAAATAATTTACATATAAAAATATGATAAATTTATCTATAACATGTTTATATTGTCAATATCTCTTAGACTTGTAAAATATTTTTTTCGGCCGACAGGTTATTTTTTTCCGAATTTTTCTCTCTTTGTGCTGTTTATATAGAGTATATATGTACGTATTTTGGTGTCTACTTGCTTTTCTTGCTCCAAACCCAACCAACGTTACAATGGGTGCCATCAATAAAAATAAATATAAAATAACCAAAATAATTAATTAGTTAAGAATGACAATCAAAGAAATATATATCTCTTAATTATCTTAAAAAAAAAAATACATTATCTCATGCAGCACACCACTTCAATTAATTACTCAACATGTACATGTCATAGATATACATGCGTACATACTATATTTCTCTTTCCAAGGCGCATGCGCGCAGCCGTTTATTTTTGTATGTACTTTAATGTAAATAGATAGCTGACTATTCCATTCCCTTCAAAACTTGTATTTATTTATTTTGGTTAGAAAGTTTACCTTTCAAATTTTGCATTAAATTAAGAATCGATCCTGACCTAAGAAAAAGTCCTACCTTAATTACCCCCTTCCTGTTTTCATATATATAAATATCTCTCTATTCTATATATCATATATGCATGTGTCGTCATATACATATATCTTAATTATACATAATTCATCATCTCTCTCTTACAATAAACCCCAGCCTTCCCTTCTCTCTCGCTCTCTCTCTCTCTTTACAAGGTCCTTCCTTCCTTGTATTTCTCTTCCTTGCTTGCTAAGTACGTAGCTAAGCTATTGGCGATTCAATATTAATGGCATCATCCTCTGCAACAATCCATGTCAAACCTCAACCACAAATAGAGCTCAACGTCCATGACGTTGACGGCGGCACGGCTTCGAACCAAGAGACTCTACCTCTTGACACCCAAAAGGTAATTAACTACCTATATATATATATTAATTATCTTCTCCTCCTTTCCCTACTACTAGATCACATATATGCATATGTTAATTATATACATGTATATATTGATTAGTTTGTTATTTAATTAGTATTACTATTTGACTTATATGTATGCATGTGTATATATTTTTTCAGGCATTATCTTTTCCTACAAATCCAACTATGGTGGACAAAACACTATCAAGCACGGCTAACCTGGCGCAGCTTCTGCCAACAGGGACGGTTCTGGCCTTCGAGGCGCTTTCATCATCATTCACTAACAGCGGCCAATGCTTAACGGCAAACAAGTTATTAACAGCCCTGCTCATGTTTTTTTGCCTCCTCTCTTGCGCCGTTTTCACCTTCACCGATAGCCTGGTGGGCAAGAACGGCAAGCACTACTATGGTATCGCCACCTTCAAGAGCTTTTATGTCGTCAACTTCACTGGTACCGATGAAGAGTCTGCCCGCATATTTCCTGATCGCAAGAGGCTTAAGATCAGGATCATCGATTCCGTGCATGCCATCTTTACATCCTTTGTCTTCCTTGTCGTGGCATTTAGTGATACCGGTGTGCAGAACTGCTTCTTCCCGAGTGCTGACTCCAACGTGCACGAGTTGTTTAATAAGCTTCCGCTTGGAGTTGCCTTCTTGGCCAGCTTTGTCTTCATCATCTTCCCGACCACGCGAAAGGGCATCGGCTACACCAATGGGACTAAAGTCACTAAACAGCAGTCATGATTCATTAATTCATCTCATTTAGCTATTGTACGTTGTAACATCCACATCTATGTACATCATTAATTAATTTAGTCCTTGTTAATTAGTTGTTAGATTGCAAATTAGCATTCTTTGTTATAGTGAATTTCCTAGCTGCTTCAAATTCAACTAGAGAGTTATTTTTGGTATAAAATTCATACAATGGCGTAGTTTTTTTTCTTTTTAAAAAATTTAGTTTTGCCTACTTGACCCGGTCTTAGATGTGGGTTTCGTAATGGAAGGAAAATTACAAGTTGGACTAATTAATTACTTGACCCGGTTTTCTTCTTTTTAACTTGTTGGTCAATGTTCATATATAGTCAAGGTGCTAACGTGGCGGTGCACCAACGTGGTTATGTTACTGATCAGTTATATTTTCATCATGTGGCTGCTATATATATATGGGATCAAGTTTTCTATTATTAGATGTAGATGGTTATGTTATAAATAATTTACATAGTTAATAATTGTATATATATTGGAAGGTAAACTGTTACAATTTTATCTGTCGTCAGATTTTCTTCTCTTTTTGTGTGTGTATATGTGTGTTTTTTATAGAGTCTGTTTTTTTGAAGAAGAAATGTGAAGGTCTATGCCTTCATATTCCATTGATTAAAAGACACCAGTGTAATTATATTTTCATATCAAATGGAAATGGGCTATGCCTTTTTTTTTTTTTTTAATTAAAAGACACCAGTGGTGTCGAATATTACAGTTGAAAAGGTTCAAAAATAAGTAAAAAAAAGAAAGAAAGAAAAGAAAGATCAAAAGGTTTATTACTAGAATACAAATTTAATTATCATATCCCTATTGGGTGCTGATCTTCTTGCCCATGCTGTGTAAACCACATGTCCCTATCGGGTACTAGAATACAAATTTATAGAGTCTGTATCTTATTGCACTCTACTTGCGTCACCAAAAATAAAAATAAATAACCAAAATAACCAAAATAAGTTAAAATGAGAATCAAAGAAATACATATCTAATATTTATGTACATACATACCATATTTACATGATGAAGTTTGATATATCAGGCCGCATGCTGTTGCTTAACTAATTATACACTCTTTGTATGGCATATGCATGCACATGTGTTTTTTTTTTTTTTTTTTTGTATTTAATGTAATGTAAATATTTAATGTATGTATGGCTATAGGTAGCGGAACATGTGGCAGTGACTATTCCATCCATTTAATTCTATATGTAATTCCATTCCCTTCAACACTAGAGGTGTCAATGGCATCCTTTTACTCGTTTACCTGACTAGTATCGTATCTGATAAGACGGGTCCGGATAAGATTTTTTTTTCCGTAAACTTATCGGGTACGGGTATGGATAAATATTTTTTTTTTGTTATCTAAATGGGTAAGAGTACGGATAAAGCCTATTTCGTACCTGTTACCCGATAGGATAATTATAAAAGAAAAATTATATATATTATGTATATTAATAGATATTGAAAAGAGTACTTTAATTGGTTTACTTGCACTTAGCATGATAAGATTTTTTTTTCAATAAAGTACTATACATGTGTCAAATGAATGTAAATATTTTAATATTTTATTTAATAAATAATAAAAATAATTAGTATATTAGTATTACCCGTTATTTATCCTTTACCGTTTTGTTATTCGACAACCATAACAGGTAAGGATAGGATATGGATAAGATAATTTATAGCGGATACGGATAGAATACGGATAAGAACAATTTGTAATGGATACGAGTATGAAATTTTTACCCGAACCCTTATCGTACCCGTTGACACCCTATTCAACACTTCTATTTATTTTCTTTAGAAGGTTTATAACCTTCCAAATTTTGCATTCAGGATCTCCTGACCAAAAAAAAAAAAGGCCTACCTTGCCCCTTTCTGTTTTCATATATATAAATATCTCTCTATTCTATATATATGCATTTGTCGTCATATCTCTCTTACAAACTAATATATCTCTCTTTACAAGGTCCTTCCTTGTATTTCTCTTCTAATTAAGCTACGGGCGATTCAATATTAATGGCATCCTCTCCGGCAATCCAAGATGTCAAAAACCAACGGCAAATAGAGCTCAACGGCCATGATGTTGAACGCGGCACAGCCACGGACCAAGAGACTCTACCTCCTAACACCCAAAAGGTAAGTAGCTATATTACTAGATCATTGCATATACATATATGTGCATATATTGATTAATTTGTTCTTTAGTAATAATTTGAATTTACATATAATTAAGCATGTATATATATGTATATATATATATTTGCAGGCATTATCTGTTCCTACAAGTTCGACTCCGGTGCTGATGACGAACAAAACCTTATCAAGCACGGCTAACCTGGCGCAGCTGTTGCCAACAGGGACAGTTCTGGCCTTTGAAGCACTGTCGTCATCGTTCACTAACAATGGCACATGCCACACGTCGAACAAGTTCTTAACAGCCTTACTCATCTACTTTTGCCTCCTCTCCTGTGTTACTTTTTCCTTCACCGACAGCCTGGTGGGCCAGGACGGCAAGCTCTACTATGGCCTCGCTACCTTTAAGGGTTTTTATGTCTTTAATTTCACCGGCACCGACGAAGAGGCCGCCAGCATATTTCACAATCTTAAGAGGCTTAGGATAAGGATTGTAGACTTTGTGCATGCCATCTTCTCGTCCTTAGTTTTCCTCGGCGTGGCGTTTAGTGATAGCGGCGTGCAAAAGTGCTACTTCCCGAGTAACGACTCCGACGTGAAGGAGTTATTTGTCAATCTGCCGCTTGGAGCAGCCTTCTTGGCCAGCTTTGTCTTCATCATCTTCCCGACCACGCGGAAGGGCATTGGCTACACCAATGGCACTAAGCAACAGTCGTGATTTAACAAATCCTCATCGTTGATTAAATCATTTCATCTAGCAATAGCTACCATCACATATATGTACATCATTAATTAATTAGTCCTTGTTAGATTGCAAAGCATTCTTTGTTAAAGTGAATTTCCTAGATGCTTCAAATTCAACTAGAAACTAGAGAGTTAATTCATTAAGACGTACATAGAACAATACAATTAATGGCATAGTAATTTTGGTACGTATTAAATCATACAATGGCGTATATAGTTGTTTTTCTTTTCTTTCTTTAAGTTTAATTTTGCCTACTGTGACCTGGTCTTAGAGGGGGCCGGGTTTCGTAATAGAAGAACAATATATTACAAGTAATTGGGACTTAATTAATCCATGATATTTTCATCCTCTCTGTTTTTTCTTTAATATGATCGCCTAATTCAACTTCGACCCATATATTAAAAAAACGCAAATCATCATTTGTTCTAATTAATGTTGCTACTCTTCTAAACATGGGGATTGAGCACATAATATGCATTATAATTCCTCCTGTACAATATTATACATATATCATCGTGACCAGATAAACTATTATATATATTTTATATTAAAATTATATATATAATATTATATGTGTGTGGACAATCCTTTTTCTATAAATTAATTACATCGATTGATATTGATTTGATCGAAAAACATTGATCACAAATTGGAGGAGACGTGAGCGTTTGTTGTTGTTTTCCATTTTCAAGTTGTGGCCATGTTTTTTTTTCTTTGTTTTCTAGGAAAATATTTCGTAATTTTGAGTCGATTGAGTTTGACTTTTAAATGATGACTAGAAATCAAATTAATGATTGATATGCAAGTAATTGTCACAACAGAGAAGAGAAGCGACGCATAAGTTTTGTATTACATGCAAAGGTCGTTGTGAACTTTGAATATTAAATAAATAAGAGTGCTACAGTAGTTGCAAACTTTGAATATTAGTCGCCATGTGATTTAGAATTGTCAAATAAGATACTAATTAATTAATTGGTAGACTCAATTATATTTCAGGTATACGGTATACCTGATTCAAAGCTATAAATTAACTTACATATATATATATTTCAAAATTTAGAATAAAATATTTATCCTATAAAATTACAATAAATCACAAATTTATATATTCAATACAATTTAAGATATTTCAAATATATTAAAAACTCGAATTAATTAATTATATTTAATTGTATTTCAAATATTATAATTAAACACGAAATTAATAAGATGAAAACTAATTTGCCCCTTAATTTCCTTCTTCTTTCATGTCTCTCATAATTTTCAAATAAAGTGCCAAAATTTTCTTTGCTTCCGTTTACTTGTCTGATCCGGAGCTCATCTTAATTAATTTTCTTGACCGCTCCAGCCTTTTACTTTGCTATCATTTCTTAATGTTCACACCTCTTAAAATCGCTCACTTGTAAATATTATAAAAACAATTTCATTTTTTAAGAGGAAAATTAAAATTATGAATTTAAAAGGATGATATATGGATTAAATTTTGAATTAATATATTTAGAAGATGATGAATTGTGTAAATAATTAATGTTAGTTATTTTAATTTATTATGATAAATATGATAAATTATAAATTTTAAAAGGAGAAATATGCAATATATTTTGTGCTTTTTGAAGGATGTAACTAGAATTACATGCCCTAATTAATTAATTGTTATATCGGATTGGGACTGGGGAAGTCAATTCTTCATTAATTTTTTTCTAATTTTAATTTGAGTACACATACATATATACTCTCCACCAATAGAGGAAACGTCTTACTTAATTGTAAGAATATTCTTCTTCTCTCTCAGAAATATTCCACAAAAGAAAATTTAATCAAGTAACTCAAACATGCTGCGCTAGATGGACTTGGCACGACTCAAATTAAATAAGGTTTTAATTTGGTATAATTAATTTCTTTATTTTTACACAAACATGCGATATGCATGACCAGGAATACTAGGAAGCAGAATCTTTATATTTTTTCTAAAACAAACGAATATTTAGCTTGCTCTCATTATTTTATATATTTTAATTTTAATTGTTCTTAGCCTAGCTATTTACATCTTTAATTAAACTAAGAATGCTCTCCCTTTTTTTGGGCAACTAAATTATATTCTAGAGGATCATCAAGTTTTGTTCGTCTGAAAAGAATTGAAAACTTTTATGGAATTAATTATTGCATATGGGCAGAAATAATATTCAAAATTTAGAATTATAGTATGAAAGGGAATAAAATGGGGGAAAAAAAAAAAAAAAAGGTAACTTAGATGCTCTTCTTGCAAGCTAGGCAATAATTAATTTGAAAGAGGAGATTACTTAATTTAATTACTAATTATTTATTTTGATTATTTAATTTGACAATCTTCAAAAACAAAGTTCTAATTTTAAAATTCAACATTATATGCTTGATATATATTATTCATATATTAATCTTATAAAATATGATGATATTTGGTGCAACATCATGACCGTACGTACGACAAATGATTTTGGTCCGAAATTTATGGTTCTTGATGTATCATCAAATAAAATGTTGTCTATATATATTATCAATAACATACTTATAAATTACTTTTTATATTTTGATTTAATTTTACTTTTTTCTGAAAACTTATTAGAAAAATTGTCAAAATTTGATTGTTAGACTATAGCTATGTGTTCAATAACATATTTATAATTACATCTTTTTTTTACTTTTATTTTTTTTTCTGAAAATTTAGTATAAATTTTGTCAAAATAAATATGGTCTAGTGATCCTCCTTGAAAAGAATGTCAAATGTGTGAAAGAAATGTACCCCATGTGTCCTTGACGAAGAAAAAGAAACATGATTTGGTTGCAGTATTGAATCCGGATTGACCGCTGAAATTGCATAGCATTAAAAAAAATAAAAATACAGCCAGGAATTATAGATTCGGTATGAATGGCTGATTCTTTTGGTTGAGGAGCAAGTCAAGTCATGCATGCATGCTTGATGATTTTGTACAGGAGGAATTATAATATATATTATAAATTAATATCCCCATGTTTAGAAGAGTAGCAACATTAATTAACACAACTGATTTACGCTTTTTAATTTATTCTTTTTTGGGTCGAAGTTGAAGGCATTATATATATTAAAGAAAAAAGAGAAAAACAAAATACACCATTGTATAAATTTAATACCAAAAATAATTATGCCATTGTATTGCCTCTATGTCTTTATGAATCATCTCTCTAGCTTAGTTGAATTTGAAGAAGCTAGAAAATTCACTTTAACAAAAAGAATGCTTTGAATTAATCTAACAAAAACTAATTAATGATGTACATATATGAATTAATGGACGATGAGGATTTGTTAAATCATGACTGGTGAGTGCTATTGGTGTAGCCAATACCCTTTCGTGTGGTCGGGAAGATGATGAAGACGAAACTAGCCAAGAAAGCGGCTCCGAGCGGCATATTGATGAGCATCTGCTTCACATTGGAGTCGGCATTGTCGAAGTAGCACCTCTGAACTCCTGTATCACTAAAGGCTACACCGAGGAACACAAATGACGAGAAGATGGCATGTAAAAAATCAACAGCCCTAATCCTGAGTCTCTTGAGGTCATGGAAGATACGGGCGGCCTCTTCATCAGTGCCAGAGAAGTTGAAGACATAAAAACCCTTGAAGGTAGCAATGCCGTAATAGAGTTTGCCGTCCTGGCCCACCAGGCTGTCGGTGAAGGTGAAAATGACGCAAGAGAGGAGACAAAAATAGATGAGCAGTGCTGTCAAAAACTTGTTCGACATGTAGCATATGCCATTGTCAGTGAATGATGACGACAGAGCCTCAAAGGCCAGAACCGTCCCTGTTGGCAGCAGTTGCATCAGGTTGGCTGTGCTTGATAAGGTTTTGTTCACCATCAATAGCGATGTTGGATTTGTAGGAACAGATAATGCCTGTAAATATATATACATTTCTGACATATAAGTCCAATGTTAATTAATACTAACAAATTAATCAATATATGCATATATATGCAATGATCTAGTAATATAGGTAGTTACCTTTTGGGTGTTAGGAGGTGGAGTCTCTTGGTTTGAAGTCGTGCCGTGTTCGAGGTCATGGCCATTGAGCTCTCTTTGTTGTTGGTATTCGGCAACTTGGTTTGCCAGCTGAGAGGATGATGCCATTAATAATGCAAGGAAGAGAAATACAAGGAAGGACCTTGCAGAGAGAGGGAAGGCTCAAGGCTGGGGTTGTAAGAGAGAGATGATGAACTTTGTATAATTAATATATTATATATATGACGACACATGGATAGAATGGAGAGAGATTTAATTTATATATATGAGAAGAGCAAGGGTTAACCCTGATTTGCTCGCACGACAGGACAATTATCAGTACTCCAAGGGGAAGTTCTGGTGTGGAATTTAACTGTTTTTTTTAGTTTAATTTAACTAGAGCAATTAATTAGCACTGGTAACTGGTAAGAGCATGAGGCATTAGGCAAGCTTTGCAAATACCGCACAAGTCAAAAATGGAACTGGAAATGCAACTGAATCCGGCTGTATTCCAAATACAGTACGTAATTGAATTAGAAAACAACACAGGGATTAGTTAATTACTGGAAATACTATTTTTTCTGGTAAATTTATTTGCTTTCTGGTAATACTAGTTAGGTTGGTAATACTGTCTTCTGTATTCCAATTAATAGGTTTGCCTACGGGTTTAAACTAGAAAAACAGCAAGGGGCAAGGTAAGCCTTTTTTTAGGTCAGGATTCTTGAATGCAAATTTGGAAATTGGAAGGAAAACTTTATAAAAAAAAACAATTAAAAATTTGGTAGAGAATGGAATGGAATTATATGAATTGATATAGTTAGTGGCACACGTTCAGCTATATATCTAGCTATATCCATACATACATTACATAATTGCATTACATTGTCATTAATTACATATATAATAAAAGGGAAAATTGTGGTATTGCCACTCAAAAACTTGGAAATTGGAAAATTGCCATTACAAAATCAAAAATTGTGATAATGCCATTGTAAACTAGGTTTAATCTTAATTTTGCCATTAGTACCTCATTTTTATACTTTTTTTGTAAAAAATTAACTAAAAATTATAATTTGGAGATATATTTTTTAGTATTTCCCTAAATGCCCTCAGTGGTCTAAACGACGCCTCCTCCTCCACATTTCGCCTCCAGAGTCCAGACCCTATACCCTCCCTCCGCCTTCTTCTTCTCCAGACAAGTCGGACCCGTCTAAAAGTGAGCCTATACTATTCACCTGAAAGTCCACATTTCGCCTCCTCCTCCTTCTCCAGTACCCTCCAGACCCGTTGTGCTTCGCCGCCTCCTCCTTGGCCTCCTCCTCCTCCGATCTAATCAGCATGCATCGCCAGTTACCAGTGACAAGTTACCAGTTACTGTACCAGTTACCAGTTACCAGTGACAGTTAAATTGATGAAGTTCATAACTGTACCAGTTACTGTACAAGTTATTTAAGTAATTCCTGAGTAAGGAACTGGATTAAATTGATGAAGTTCATGTTCACTAGATACTTTCTCAAACATCAAATAAACTTGAATTTAAATCTGGTGATACTTGGCACTATGTACGCTAAACTAGATGATGTTGTATGCATCTGTCTAAAGGTGAGAAAGTCGGAGGTGTAAGCCTTTGCTGCAGAGACATCTCCTGGGCGGAGGAATGAGTCAGACAGAAGAACTGGCGGAGGTGTAAGCCTTTGCTGCGGAGACTGCTGCGGAGACAGATCTATATTTCGGCTAAATCTAGTTTTGGGAATAAGGGCATTTAAGTCATATATTTTCTTTTTCTTTTTTTTAATGTCTAAATATGTACTAATGGCAAAATTAAGACTAAACCTAGTTTACAATGGCATTATCACAATTTTTTATTTTGTAATGGCAATTTTTCAATTTCCAAGTTTTTGAGTGGCAATACCACAATTTTCCCTATATAAAAATAGAAACTATAATATATCTATACACCAAACGGCTGATCGCATGCCATATAATTAAAGAGTGTCTTAATTATTAATTAGTTAAGCAACAGCTAGCATGCCGCCTGATCAATGTTCATTAATTAGGTAAATATATATAGTATGTATGTATGTATGTATCAATGTATGTGTTGAGTGAGGATCACTAAATTTACCAAATATAATAGTTTGGGGTATATGTATATCTAGACAAAAATTAAGAAAGACAAGTTTTGTCCTAACTTTTAATAGCAATATGGGCCGGGTTCACAAATATTGTCTTGCGCAACTGTTAGGGTCCAGGCCCAAATTTCTACGGAAGTTATCGGTTATTGATCTATTATAAACAGATAGGCTAAGATTTATTAACGAGGCATAATAGTTGGTTCTAGTGGTGCAAACAGGTCGGATATTATCTATTTGGATCCAGATCAGTATTTAAAATTTATTGGATTTGAATATTTAGATACGAATGCAGATACATATATAAACTATGTTGATACAGATTCGGATACAACTATAAATACAGTTCCAATTACGGAAGCAGATACGGATACGGATAATTAGTTAAGCCCTCCGCAACCCACTACCAATTTGTTAATTTTATTCCTTAAATACATTATATGCAAACAGTTATTGTCAACTTGTATTCACTGCATCTACCCACAATTTCAAAAAGAAATTATGAATTAATATTTCCAGTGCTTTAACCGTAAGATATTTTGTTTGTTATTATGTGATTATTATAATTATATACATGAATTAATACAAACATAATTATAATATTATTATTATAAAACAAATAAGAGAAATCAATCCAAAGTTTGAATAGAATCGAAGATGATAGTGTGATTACTATTTGAGGGACTGACAATGAATTATGACTATTAGATTTTTTTTGTTTGAGAAAAATAATTTGTTGATCAATAATAAGTTAATTTTAGTATAATATCTGAATTATGTATTCAAATGATATCTGTAAATGATATATGTATTGGTATTCGTATTCATTTAATATTCTATTTGTATCCGAAAAATAAAAGCAGATGCAGATGTAGTTTTACCACTATATGCACCCTACTTCCACATGTGGCAATCTAAATTAATCCTTGCACTCCTCAACGTACGTACCCCCTTCACCGGTTTCATCCACAGTGGTCAGGAAAAAGCCCAGATGCGACATAGTCTTTTACATAGGCTTGAGTTTGTACAGAACAAAACTACAATTTAGTTTAAGCCGATTAATTATACGGACGAAGATTCATTACATTATGAAATTATGGCCTTTTATCATAAAATCCCAGCCTATGAATTAATTTGTGAAAACAACTTATATTTTCAATTGTGAGTAAGTAATTATATTTGTTCAGTTTACTAATGACTATATATAGTTATAATTTTCTTACTAATTATGACAATTATGGTGTGCTGCATGGGACTAGATACTAATTAAGGATCCAGACATTTTTGGACGGAATGAACAGCACTTCTGATTTATAAATGTTTTGCGACAAACAACAAAAACAAATTTGGTGTTTTGTACATATGCAAAGGTACACAAGACAGTAATAAATTTAGATTTTCCCAGTAGAAGCATGAGCATATGCTCGATGGAGACCAGGAATAGCATGTTCATATGGTAGAACAAACTTCTTCACAAACTTCTCCTCACTTAGCTGTATAAAATTAGGAAACTTTGTATTTTCCCCAATAAGTCCTTCCAACATGAGAAGCTTTCTAACAATGTTCCGGGGAATCAACCTTTTCTCCATGCTATATGACAGCAAAGCTGGATATTTCACCACATCAATCTTATCACAACCGGCTTCCTTTATCAGGTACTCCATTTTGTTGCCTACCAGCTTTTCTGGGTACCCCAATAAGGTAGGGGCTTTTCTAATCATAAGTGCTACCTCCTCTTCTGAAAGCCCCATACTTATCAAGTTATTCAGCTTTGCATCTATGGTGCATTGATTCTGATAGCTGATCCTTATTAATGCATACACAAAATTCCCTGATGAACGGGCAATGCCTAATTCCTCAACCATCTCAGCTTTCATTTTCAAAACATCTGGCCTACAATAGATTAATCTAGGTACTGACTTCATTAGCCGGTAAATTTGATGAGGAGATAAACCGCATTGCTCCCGAAGGAAAAATATGTTGGGTATTAGCAATTTTTCCAAGTTGCTACGGAAAAGATAACTCCCAGGGGCTTTCAACAGCACACAAAGATTCTCTACCGATCCAAGGACCTCCATCAAGAAGTCTATCTTTGGCACAATATTAAACCGAAAATTATAAGGGTTGCAGGCAATGATACCTGAGATGTCTTCCATGGATAAGCCAAGCTCTTGTAGCTTGGCAATGCTTGGTCTCAAGTTCTTCTCCACATTGGAACAAAGGATGCGAGGTTCCCGAGACACGGCGGACTTTATGTCTGACTCGCTTATGCCAATCTCTCTCAGGAACCAGAGCACCGCATCGGGTTTATCAAAGGACTTGAGATGCTGGATATGCTTGGATTCTTTGAGTGCCTTTTCAGAGGAATGACCGCACGATTGGACGAGGTACTCTACAGAGAATTGGGAATTTGGGAGCGACGCTTGAGGGGGAGATTTGGAGGAGGCAAGTGCTGGATTCCGATTGAGGGGAAGAGATGGACGGAGAAAATGAATTTGAATTCTCCCCAGAAACAGAGTCATAGACATAGACATGGTCACTGAGCTGAGATGAACTTGTAAATTGGAAGGCGGCTGTGCAGCTGATGGAGACGAAGAAGCAAGTCAGCAACGGATAAAATTTCATCAGAAAATGGGCTTTGGGCCTTTTCAGGCCTCTAACATGTGATTATTTGTACTTGCTCACAAATGAATTTGTCATATTATATCCAGAATTGATGACTACTAAAGTGGCCTTTACAATTCAACAGTCAACACTCATTCACCTTGTCTCTAAATTTTACTGCAAGTTAAATTTAGCATGCCAGTATGAACAAACCTTCCTTCATCCTCCCGGGAACCCATTTTTACAGAGTAGTTTTTAGTGCGTACAGAGTTCGAATTTTTGATGGACCAAAATACCCCTGATCATCAGCGTTCGAATTTTACAGAGTAAATCTTCTGCCTTTGATATAGGGGTATTTTGGTCCATCAAAAATTCGAACTCTGTACGCACTAAAAACTGCTCTGTAAAAATGGGTTCCCCATCCTCCCCTTCACAAGTTGACAACATTCCAATTACATTCACAAGTTGACAAAAATCTCTCTCAATTGCACTCCCTCTCATAGTCTCATCGCCTGTCCCCATGACAGCCTGTTAGATTCCTATTATAACTTTTTGAAGTCTACCCTCTCAATTATGATAATTTATTATTCGACGGAATGAACAGCACTTTTGATTTATATATGCTTTACAAAGGTACACAACATACACTAGAAATATTGTTCCTTGTTGAAAACTATTAACCAGGCATGAACGCTAAAATTATTTTGGACCAATAATGCTATTCAAACATTATTGACTTCATCGTCTATTAAACATTCAAAAGAACCATTGATATATACATAGCTTACATATACTTCAAGTTTAAACCCTTTCCTTATACAACTCAAGACCAAGGGTTTATATTAGATACCCCACCTGAAAAAACACAACTAATTATAAAGAAAGCCGGAGAAAAAGGTAGTCTACAGACTTTGTTAACAGGAAAAACCCCCAAACCTAAACCCTGATTTACTGCTCAGGAGGCAATTCGGGGACTTACGAAGAAAAAAAAAACACTTGCACTACCCGAGAGGTGCCTGTATTGTGACCACAATGGGACTACTCACAAAATGCCGGCCATCATTCCATGACACTGTACCGCTCTTAACAGCAGAGCTACCAGGCTCCATTTTTGCTGTCGGTTGATCCACCTCTAGCCTCAGCACGTAACTCAACTTCTGACCTATTCGCCGGAAAACAAGTTGCATAGGTTCCACTTTTACTGTACTCCCCTCAGGTGCCATAATCACTGGTTTGTACACCCCGGCCCCACCAACACTAGTCACTGTCCTTACAAAGTGCGCTTTGAATTTCTCTTTACCACCATCCACCATGAAGGAAGAAGCGAATGATGGGTAATTCAAGCTGCCCACGTGCCCGGCCCGTCTAGCAGAGTTACAATTTAATGGCCGCCTAGTGATTGTACGTATATTCTGTTGCGTGTAATTCAGGTTACATAAGAAATTCACATAGTCAACCACAGAGATATCATACACCAAACCAGGGTTCATGGCACGTTGCGGGTCCACATGCCCGGCTCCGAGATCGAATACACCAGCTGCAGATCCAGTGGACTCATCGACTATGGAGCCATTTGCGTTGTCTCTCACATAAGCTGTGGTCATGAGTGCTGATTTTATGGCAGCTGGGGTCCATGCAGGGTGTGCTGCTTTAAGTAGTGCCACAAGACCAGACACATGGGGGCATGCCATAGAAGTACCTGAAAGGATGTTAAATTCAGTGCGTCTAGTATCAGCTGGTATACCAGCTGGTCCCACCCCGCGGGGCCATGCGGCAAGAATGTTAAGCCCAGGTGCAATTAAATCAGGCTTGAGTACGTCAGGAGATTGTGGGTTGGGCCCACGTGCTGAGAATGCTGCCACGACAGGTGCCGGATGAACGCCTAAACGAGTGCCACGAAACAGGATAGTACCAGTAGGAGGGGAACCCGGTTTAGCAGAGGCAATATACTTCCGTAGTTTGTCCCCATTTGCAGCACCAACTGCAGTGGCTGGGATGACATGGCAATCTGCAACAAGCCCCTCTCCATCAAAAACCCCATTTGCTAGTATCATACCGATCCCACCAGCTTTACGTACCACTTCACCCTTACCAGCCCGAGGATTCACACCACGATCACAAACAACAATTTTACCCTTGACCAGTGTCGGGTCAAGCGAACCCTCCAAGCAAAGAGATGAAGAGTACCCATCTGCTGCACTTGTACCCCCACCCGACCCAGCATAGACTAACTGGTACAGCTTACCGGGTTCAAGATCCGGCCCACCATAGACACTCACTCCAGGAAGGATCCTACCATCTCCGAGCTTGACATCTGCAGGGAAATCCCGATCCATTGAGCCAGCACCAATTGTGGCCACCCATGGTGCCACATTTGTCACAGTCAAGCCACCGGGCCCCCCATTTCCACCTGAGGCTGATACGAAAATCCCAGCTTCTGTAGCAGCAAATGCACCGATGGCAATCGCATCAAGATAGTATGGGACCACAACCCCACCGACAGAGAGAGAGACAACATCAACCCCGTCAGAAACAGCAGAATCAAATGCTGCCAGGATGTCTGAGTCAAAGCAGCCACCAGTCCAGCAGACCTTGTATGCAGCGAGTCGTGCTTTTGGTGCCATTCCTGACGCGACTCCTCGAGCGTAGCCAAGTGTTGCAGCAGGAAATACATACCTGTTGGGAATACATTTTGATAAATTTATCTTGATCACATGTCACAAAATTTTGTGTAATTCAGATGATCTTTCCTCAATGATATATGAGGTTTTTAGAGGGAAGTTAGCTGGACCAAATTTTATTTTGTAATGGAAAAACAAGAAAAAGCTAGGATAGTTCCAAGAGAATGCCTCGTTTAGAAATAGCAAATTAGCAAAACAACAAAGTGAACATTTCAAAAATAATGTCTCATACAGTACTCACTTTATCTCAACTTTACCAAACCCAGAATTTGACTGCTATCTTAATTAATATATGAATAAATATTTATTAAGGTTCCTTTACCACCTTTTGTAAAACAAGACTAGCATGAAAACTTGAGCTGAAAAAAGGGGCAATCGGCCAATTTTGCTGAAACTTCATGGAGGGATATGTATATACAGTATTTATCAGGTTTCAAGGTGCAATTAGCAAAATTTCTAGTTTATAGTTGCAATTGCCAAACACCACTCAGTTATCAGTATTACAGGTTTCTATGAGCAAAGAAATGAACTTTCCCCATAGAATTTACAGAGCAATGATCTCTTTACCTTCCAGCAGCAATGGAGGCAGTGTGGGTTCCATGCCCGTCAGTGTCCCGTGGAGACCTCACCTCAGCTGATTCATTCATCCTACCAGACGTTGCCTCATAACCACCCGAGAAAAACCTCGCACCTACAAGTTTGTGGTTACAAGAGGAAGCCGGGAAACCAGGACCTGACACACAAGCTCCTTTCCACTTGGTAGGCACGGGTCCAAGACCCCGGTCGGCAAAGCTCCTGTGCCCCGGCGAAATGCCGGTGTCTATAACTGCAATAACTAGATCCGACCCGAAATCCGAATCAGCAAGGATAGCTGATGGAGGGGACGAGAGGAGGCCTAGGAAGCGTGGGGACCGGGTAGTAGCAAGTTGACGGACCCGCTCCGGTATGACCGCAACAATGCCGGGTACAGAGTGAAGTGCTTGAGCAGTGGATGGGGTTAAACGGGCCGAGAAACCGTGAAAGACGGAGGAGTAGGTATGTATTAAGGGCCCACCTTGAGGCCAGGTGGCAGTGGTGTCAGACAAGGAAAGAATGGTGGATTCGTACCAGTGAGTGTGAGTAGGGAAAATGGAGGGTTTGGCATCTCGATCAACGCGGATTATGTAGGTGTGTTTCTTGTCGGAAGAACTAGAGACAAAGGCGACGGCGCGGGAATGGAGATGGAGGAGGGAGAGGAGGAGGAAGAGGAGGAGAAGGGGGGCTGTGAGGATTTTCATTATTTGAAGGGGTGGTTTGGTAAAATGGCGAGAGAGAGAGACTGAGATAGTCTCTCTTGCTCTGTGACTGTAGAAGTGTGGAGTGTGGAGTGTGGAGAGTTGGGGTTGGTGGTTTTTGCCAGAAGAGAGAGGAGAGCAATCAGAGGATATGAGAAGAAGACTGGTTGCAGGAGACGGTTTCTATTCTCCATTTCTTCTAACAGGATATCTCCATTTTCCATGAAATGGCGATCACCACAGAAATCCGAATGTGTTCTTTTTCTCATTCCGTGAACAATAATGATCACGAAGATGCATGTAATGCCAATAATTTAATGAAACATGGCCACTATTAATCATAATCAATCTATTTTTAAATGCCTACCAGTTTATTCTTTCCCCCAAAACTTGTTTGTTAGTCACATGTTGTGTCTCCAGATTTTGTGATATAGACATCAGTCAAGATTGCTTTATTTAAAAAAAAAAAAATTAAATTCCATAGTTCAACAAAATCCGACATAGCCACATTATTATAGTATATAGCTTAGCGCTCATCATTCTAAGATTAGCAATTGTTACTGTTACAAGTTATAAGCTGATGTTAAGAGATTGTTTTTATTTAGAAATAATATATGTTTTTACTTGCAAGTAAAGGAGAACATATGTCTTTGTCATCAGATTAAAGACTGATTCTTAAAACATAATAATATTTTGGTGTTACCTATTTTTCAAAACCTTGCCTTTCAATTTTTATTTCTAAACGCATAAAAAACCAGTGTTACACCGCAACAATTTTTATTTCTAAAAGAAAATTGATGTTAACAAAGATGGTGTCAAATTAATTATGTGATATTATGTATTTTAATAATTTTCAATTTTTATATGTAACATAATACGAACTCAGGAAATTTTGAGCTTGAAATATAAACATATGGTTCATTGAGTTGATAAAAAAAAAATTATACATTTTGAAGAAGTTCCAACACTTTTAAATTTAATGCAAATGCATCCCTTGACAAAATAATAAAATTAACAATTAGATTAATCAATTGTAATTTAAATATTAAAATATTGACAAAACATATTAGGACAATTTATAAATAAAAAAAACACTACCTACAACTTTTTTTGACAGCTAGTAGTACATAATCTTCCGGATCAAAATCTGTTCATTTTCTTGAGAAAAAGAGTACCCTATTTTTCTTTCATCTGGATTGTTTAAAATATATCGCATGACTTCAATTAAATCTGAATCATTTTAATAGATTAAATTGATATAAAAATAAAAAATAATTGAGCTCATATGGTGGATTTTGAACCATCCAGGTGGAAGAAAAGAAAGATCTAAAAAAAAGTAGCCGATTTGGAGTCATAATCCTCCCCCTTCCCCAACAACTAGAACTTTACTTTAAAAAAGAGGTGGAATATATAAAGGTAGGTTTAATTCCATCAAAAAAAATCTAAAACACCCTTTTTGGAAAAAATAAATATATCCTTCTACTAAAGTTAACCAAAATATAAAAAACTGTTAGCCCTTCCTTTATTATATTTAAAGAAGAGTGAGCCTATGGTACTATGCATATCACGGATGGGTCCGTGATACGGTTCAATATCTTCGTTTTCAAAGTTCTAACAGTCGATCTGAACCGTTCAACATGTTTTTCATATGAATATGTACTTGCCGACCAAATTTTACATTTTTTAGAATTTTTTTACTATTTTTTTAGATAGGTATAAAATCACTTGATCCGAAAATTCTGGACCATCCAAAAACAGTGATTTTCTGCCTACCTAAAAAAATAGTAAAAAAATTCTAAAAAATGTAAAATTTGGTCGGCAAGTACATATTCATATGGAAAACATATTGAACGGTTCGGATCGACCGTTAGAACTTTGAAAACGAAGATATTGAATCGTATCACGGACCCATCCGTGATATGCATATTACCATAGGCTCACTCTTTAAAGAATATCTTTAAGTGTACTTGGGAAGTTTAAATAAGCTTTGCCGCTTTGAGTTGATTTGTTTCTCGTTCATACAACGAATCCATTATTAATTATATGTTTGTGACGCAATCTCAAGTTTTTATAAAGAGGAGGGACCCACTTACAATATTTTTTTAGTAACACATAATTACACTATTTACTTTTTAAAATTTAAAATCCAAACAGTCGATTCAAACCGTTCAACATGACTTCCATATTAAAATATGCTTAGAGGCCAAACTTTATATTTTTGTGAATTTTTTTTACTATTTATTAAGTATTTTACAAATCGTTGTTTTCAAACTATTGAATTTTTATATCCATCTTAATAAATAATAATAAAAATTCAAAAAAATTTAAAATTTGATCTAGTTTGGATCGATTGTTTTAACTTTAAAAATGAATGGTGTAATTTAATGTTACCGAAAAATTGTGTGAGTGGATCCTCCTCTTTTATAAATAAAAATGTTAGGTCTGTTCGGCAGACCATTGGGAATAGACATGGGTGTGGAAATTGAACAAAAAATTACTGTTCACGTGAGAAAACTCTGAAATTTTTAGTTCAATTTCCGTGCTTATGCCTATTCCTAATAATATGCCAGACAGGCCCTAAAGGTGTCTATTTGATTTAATTATAATTTCGTATGTGTTCACAACTCACAAGACAGGACATAAAGGTTCTGAAAAACAGCCTGAAACAATTGAAACAGTAGAAAATTTATATGTCTACTTTTGTACAGACAAATTATATTTTTCATTACTGTTTTAATCACCCTATTCGGAAAAACACCAATATCCTCACTATTTATTTTCCAGTCCTCGCTTCTCTCTCCCGATATTTTTCATCTTATTTCCACACTTTTGTTTCTTTTTAATAAGCTTGAGTTATTTCCAAATAAAGCCATCTAGTCTGTAATTTAATTTAACTATGAGTCTGGTTAGTTTGATACCAGTATTATTTCATTTTATATAACACCAATTCTAAAACCTACCGAATCGACTCCCCAACGGTGAATCAAAACCATTCAAACTGATATACTTCATTAGTTGTGCGTTTACATGCAAATTTTATAATTTTTCGAATTTATTTAGCATTAAGTCAAGCGGTCAAATGTGTGAGTTTTTAAATTAATTTTTCAACATTTTTGACCACTTGATTTGATACTAAATAATTCGAAAATATAAAAAAAAAAATTGCATGTAAACACATCACTCATAAAGTAAATCGGTTTGAACGGTTTGCATTAGTCTTTTGAAGTCTATCCAATCAATTTTGGAGTTTGTGTCATATGATACTGATGTCATACTAGTCAAACTATTTAATTATTTATAAAAGTAGGGATGCAAAAAATGCTCATGACTTATTAGGGATTAGCTCGGATTCAACTCCTTAACAATTCGAGTTGGAACTGACTTGAGTTGTCTGACTTGATTGATTCACAAGTTGAGTTTGAGTTGCCCCAACTCACTCATGAGCAACTCGAGTTAGTATATTTTTTGAACTAAGATTTCCATCAGATAGACCAGAGTAGAGTATCGGACGACCTTTATATGTCCTGTGAATTATTTGGTAATTTGTAGAATATTTTGGTAATTTTTTAGATGATATTGTAAACTGTTGATTGTTTTTGTAATTTGGTAATCAGTAGACTTTTTAGTATGTACTTTGGATTTTTTTTTTTTTATTTCTTTTGCACTTAAACACTTTGAAGCACCTCAAGCATCCCAAATAAAGTTAGCTAACAATTACAAAATTCGAAATTTTTTTTTAGCAGTACAACTTTTGCTATTTCCTAGTGTTGTAGCATATTGATATATTCTTCCTGTTGGTTTGTGTCACAGCTTCTTACAAAAGCTAGCAAATTAAAGCTAAGTTTCTGCCCATGGGTTTTTGAGCCAATTTATTTTATTCAATGCATTGAAAAAATAAATATATAAAATTAATTGCATTAATTACTTTCTTAAAAAGTTTAAAAACAACAAAATCTTAATGAAACATTCCGGCCATCCGGCAATGACAAAACATACCGTTCAAATTCCGGTCGTGACGAAACTTTCTATCCATAATCCTGAATTGTATAACGTACTGTCTTATATAATGCAGATCTCGACCGAACGCTTCATCACACTTGAGTCTGAATGATACGTTTCGTCATGACCGGATGACTGATATGGTTCATTTCGGCATTGATATTTTCTAAAATTGTAAGTCCTTGTTCAGCCAACATACTGTTTATGTGGGAAAAAAAAAATTCAGTTCAGAGTCATAACTGAATTTTTCCAGTTCAAATCTTATTATTTTGCCCATTCTCAAATGGAGGCCCAACAAGACCTCTTAATTAATGATGGCTACAAATTATATATATCTTTTCTTAATTAATGATATGAATAAAACATTAACTTTTTGAGTATCTCCTCCAACTAAGCATCTTTATTTTTGGATTTTATGGCTGGTGGGTTACTACGGTAATTTAATCTCTGACAGGAAAAAGGGAATGTGTCATAGATTCAAGTCCTCAATAAATAAAAATCTATTAACCGTACTTTAGTTGGCAAAAATGAATTTAATTGTAACTTATTGCTTCCTCTTCTCATGTCCCCCCCCCACTGCCATGGAGCACATGCTAAGTTTAGATATTTAATAACTAGGCACACCTTACAAACATGGAACTTCATTTGGTGAAAAAAACAAACAATGACTGAGCATATGCTTTCAATTTTAGAAAAATCATATCTCAAAAACAAATAATACGTAGTTAGTTATGTGCAGAGGGAGAAAAATAAAAAAAATATAAGATATACAAATTAAAAAGGGTGAAAACAGAAAAGTTGGTAATTAAGGTGATTTAACAATTTGATGTGAATTACAAAAGGTGGTATTTCTCATTTCCCAAATTCCCTCACAACTCACAAGCAAAACATGTACTTTTTTGGGTTGTTGAACTCTTTTTGGTTCTATTGTGGACTTTATATGTTGCTCTCGCGTGTGGCGGGTTTGTTTCTTACTTTTTTTTGTCCTTTCTATTTTCCTCCAGAGAGAATTGGTTGAGTTTTGAAACCAATAAAATCATGCAATTGATTTTTTTTTTTTGATGATCTTTCAATATTTTTAACTGTTATATATGTAATTTTCATTTTTTTTTATCTAACTAATATATTTTATGAAATATGAACTCATATCAAAACTCTAATGTAATATATATATTAACAATAAAATGATAAAACGAGTTCATACATCATAGATAAAGTTATTTGCTTAATGTAAAATATTAGCAATAAAACAAGTTCATACATTATGTTCGACAATCAATATGGAATTAAATTTTAAGTAGAGCCAATGAGTTGTTGTTTGGTAGAATTGAATTAAGAAAAAAAATCTTAAGAAGACTTAATCCAGAAGAAATGGTGCCTTAATAATTCAGACAAGAAGGACTAAAACTTAAGAATTCGAATAAAAAAGAGCAAAAAATAATCCTCACAAAGGAGATGTTATTTGAACGAATTAAGTTTTTAAGGAGTATAAATGAAACTTTATGAATGTTAAGCAGTGCTGCCGAACAATCTCATAAATTTCAAATATTTTTCATTGATAGACCATCAACAAAGAATATACATAATATAATATGCTATACTATTAAAATGATTAAAATGCTATACTATTAAAATGATTAATTTGGTTATTTTGTCGATGATGTTAAAAATTCTGAAATTAAAAGCATGATTTTTTAACAATCAAAATTGAAAGCATAACCCATCATTCTAAGCCAAATTAATGTTGGCATGATGTAGAAAATTACAAAAGAAAAAAAAAAATTACCACAAAATTATAATAATTTTTTTTTTTTTAAAAGACATGCACATGTGATAACTATTGAGTCACGGTAAAAACTTGGTTTATAAAAATGCATCTCACAATAAAATACACTCGAGATAATAATTTTTTCTGCACAAAAACTTGTTTCATAGAATGCACACAACAATGAGCCGCAGGAGGTGTTTTAAATTTTAAATGAGTTCACCAGCCATTGGGTCAGTGAAATTAATTCCTTCCTTTACATCTTATCTACGAGGCAAAAAGAAAATTAAAGAGGAATCAACCCTATTAAACGGGTGGGCCAAACCCTAACCAATAATGCTCGCTAGATATTATAGTGGGGTTATACTATTTCTATAGTTCATGTTCATATCATGGAAGTGCATCTTTTGATTGGACAACTATGTTTTATGTATCCAAATTTTTTTATTCACAAAAAATAATACAAAATAAGATGTATAAAAATAGAAAGAGTATATCGATTGTGATATATTTAATAATATTAGAATTAATAGTTATGATTCAAAGATTTGGATCGAACTCAATAATCCCGATTCATTATTTTTAATTATGCAGAAACAGAGGATTATGCTGTCAAAGAAGATAAGCTCGTTTTAAAAGAAAGAAGAAGAGGTTGGTGTGATCGACTGCGCAAGAAGAAGAGGTTCCTACGCACAATTTTTTGTAGCAGCAAATACGTAACTTTCTGTAGAGTTTAAAAAAAAAGGGAATGGATCAGAATTGTTACGTCCGATCCAAAGGTATGGATCAGAACAGTTGATCTTGGTATTTCGAAATATGTTGAAATCAAAATACTCTTTCTATTTCTATACATCTTATTATATTAATTTCTATAGATAAAAAAATCCTCTTATGTTTCGTTTTCTCATGTAAAGGGAATGTAAATGTTTTTGTCAATGAAGTATGAAGAAATTCTTAAATAAAAAAAGAAACCTTTTTGGACTCCTCTTCATAAAATTTGACACGACTAATAGTTTAATTATTTTAGATTGTACAGGTCTGAATTTTTTTAATAATAAAAATAACATTTCGTCTATATATATTTTAACGAAGAAAAACTGTAGTAAAAATTAATCCCGACATAGATAAACCAATGGTAGACACAAATTAATTGCCCGTGATAATTTTCGTATGTATTATAACTTAAAAACACTTATAGCCAAATGGACAAAAAGAATCTGGAATTTTTGTCAATATCTACAGAGTAAAAAAAATAAAAAATAAAAGATAAAATAAATATTTTTCTGAACTTAGCTCTAGCTGCCAGAACTTAGTTCTGGCTTCGAATCAAAAGTTAAAAACAAAAAAGGAAAACAAAAAAACCGAAATGATTTCCCTCCCAAGAAAAAGAAGAAAAAGACAAAAAAAAGGGCGACCCGAGCCGTGTGCGCCGATTGCACGAGACTGTACCAGCCGGGCCCACAAAAGATACCGCCACACGGCCCATATAGTTGACACCGCGTTGGCCCACGCAAACTAGAGATGCCAACTAAGCCTTTGTAGCCTACGCTTTGTAATTATAAGTTGAAGATATTCTTCTTAGTTCGGACTGTTTCTCTTTGTTTCCTTTTTTATGGAACCATTTTGCTTTTTTAGTGAAAGTTGCTCGGAACCGAAAAATTCAAATCGATGTCATTCTTCCTTCCGGGCATTGCGCAAGTTATCCCTGCTTACATTAACTTGCTATCCTAGCAAAAGTAGTAGTGGAATTGGAAAGTTGGATATCTTAACTTTTGCGTGTTTTTCTGAAAAATCACAACCATTCAAATATTTCTGCACGAATCTCAAAGCACAAATAATACTGGCCCCCGGTCTGTCCCCAAATAGGCATGTCGGTCACGCAAAAGTTGAGAATTAAAATCGCTTGTGTGAGATTATCTAAAGTAGATGCGGTACCTGACAGAATACTCACTCAATTTGTCAGACAGTTCGAACATTTTTTTAAGGATTCACAGTTCCTAAAATCTATGTTTTTTCAAATCTAGCCGTCCAATATTTTTGGTGTACGTATCTTGAAACAACTTATTTTTCTGTACACGAATCTCAAAACAATTCAACAGTTAGATTTAGAAAAACAGAAAAATTTAGGAACACTGTTCCCAGTGAAGAATCGCAACCGATTCGTGGATCCTTCTCTTCTAAATAAATTCGCGTCGAACTTATTTCGTCTCATATCATCCCAAAACCGTCACAAACTCATAAGAATCTGTCCAACCCTCTTCATTCTTATAAATATGTTTATCTTGACAGGGGCGGACCCAAGTTGAACCTGGGGGGGGGGGGGCAGCTGTCCTCCCTTGGATTTTGCGTTTTAGTGCAAGTTGGGACGTTTCGATCGACTTTGCCCTTTCCTGGAAATTTTTTTGCCCTCCGCTGGATGTTTAATTTGTTGTTCGGGCTAAATTTAGAGTTAAAATTAAAATAAATTTTTTCAATTATGATTAATAATTAGAATTATAGATTAAAATATCAGAAATTACAAGTCAGAACATTGAAAAGTATAGATTAAAACATTATTTTTTATTAAGTACTTAATTAATTAATGGATTTGAACCCGATTAGCTAATTAAATCCAATTTGATATTTTTTTGCCCCCCTTGACGAAAATCCTGGATCCGCCCCTGTATCTTGATCGTCAATTTTGAAATGAACGATTTAGATCACGCGCTGCTTAATTATGGACGAGTCTGAAACACTTGGCGCACTGAATACAAAATATTTACTAAACTAACAATAACAAAATGGTTGGTGATTACTTACAAATTTACAATTATTTTTAAATGATAACAAATGTAGAAAAACAAAAATAAAGCAACGACCATATTTTAAATAAGTGATCCTGATTTTTTTTATAAACCATAATTAAAAAAATAATTTTATGAAACCAACATGAATATTTTTTTTTTTACAAAAATCATAATAACTAAAATGTCATTTCGGTCCGCTATTTTTGGAATTGAAATGATATTTTGGTCTGGTGTGGTTTTACAGTTTTTTTTCATACTAGTAGCCACAAAAAATCACACCGGACCTAAATGCTATTTCGGTCCAAAAAAAAATAGTAGACCGAAATTGCATTTCAGTTCTTATGATTTTTGTCTAAAAGAAAAAAGTAATCATGTTGGTTTTATAATTTTTTTTAATTGGTTTATAAAAAAAATTAAGTGATCCCTATATATATTGATGAAATTATTCGTTCTGGAATAAGTGATCCTATCATATTGGTGAAATTAGTTATTTGGTAATAAGTGATCATTACCTTACTACACGTGTATCTTATTCTTACCACATAAATGAGTTGAGTACATGTAAATAGTTCGGAAATTGCTTCATTTATCTATTACGTTACTGTATTCTCTTTGGGCCGAAATTGAGCCGACTAGAAAAAATTTGGAGCTCTCTACCGGGCTTTTTCTGCCTACAATTTTAAGGGTCTTGGTCTAACTAAACATCTTTCCGGGGGCTGGGCCTTTCGATTTCAGGGCCTTTCGAATTCATTTATATTTTTGTTTATATGCGGAGTGTCCAATCTTTAAGAGGTTATGTACATGTCAATTTCATCTCGTACCGAACATGTTATCTTAGAGGATATGGACTTGGGCCTTTCGTAATTCTTTGCTTTCCATAAGGGAATGGGGGTTCAATATCTGATCGGAACCATTCAATCAACATCAAGATTTGTACACATTTGATATACATCCTCGTCAATTTTTAAACTTGGCATCAGACAAAATTGACCCGATACTCATGAAATTGCCACCCGATTCTCTCGAATATGTTTGGATCCACCACACTAGCATAGAGGACCTCCGTTCAACGGTTCAATATTTGAGAATGAATAATAAGACTTATGTAGAGGAGAAGGAATGGATCCCTTCCTTTAAACAAAAAAAAAAATTAAAATTTGAATGCCAAAACCAACTCAAGGAATGCTAATTATGACTCATTCAATGTACTTCTCTTTTTTAGGCATATTGATACAGTGTCATCTATTTTGACACCAATTTCCTCCCTGATTTTTTTATTAATCGAAATAAAAAAAATATCGAAAAAGAGAATAGATCTTAAGATTTTTCGAAAAATAAGTAGGCCGGGGTTAAAACCAACGTCTCTATGGACGGAAATAATTACAGCGTCCCTGTTAATCGCTCGATGCTAACTAATAAAACGGTATTAAGAAGGGACGGCGAGGATCATTGAGTCCGTGACAAAAAAATAAAATAAAAAATAAACAAGGGACGTTGAGGATAATTGAGTCCCTTCTTGGATTATGTAATTAAGTGAGTACAATGCACTTGAGATTAATTAACCTCAGGAGGTTGCAACCGAAGCGTATTGGACTAAATTTAGGGTAATAATATTGACAGAACTATTTTAACTATATGCAGTGAACTAGTCATGTACTTCTTTATTTTATATCTAATGATATTGTGCTGCGTAATGCCAAATTAGCACTGTCAATAAATCCAGTGCAGTCAAAAATTTAAAATAAAAATGATTTTTCTTCGCTCAAGGTTGACCACCTAATTAATATCAGTACTTTTGGGCTTAATTTATTTGAACACATATTTATATCCTGACATTTGAATATTCTCCTATTGGTACTAGTATTTCATATTCCAAAATTAACGCATTAATTGTTCCACACTTGAGAATAAAGTTTCTATCCTAGATGTCAAAAAAATTGACACTCAACAACATATCAATTCGACCCCTTTATTTATCGATTTTAAATTCACATTTAATTATAATCAGATTATCACTTAATTTTGCTAAGGTTGGTATATTTAGTATTACTTAGGTTGATATAACGAGTCTAGCTAATATGAAATCGGTGTCATTTCAGCCTATATAACACTAACTCCAAAACCTACTAAATCGACTTCAAACGGTGAATCTAAACTGTTCAAATCAATATACTTCATTAGTTGTGTGTTTACACGCAAATTTTATAATTTTTCGAATTTATTTAGTATTAAGTCAAGCGGTTAAATGTGTGAGTTTTTAAATTAATTTTAATGCATTCAGTTTTCAACATTTTTGGCCGTTTGATTTGATACTATAAAATATAAAAAAATATAAAAAAAAATTGAATGTAAACACATTACTCATAAAGTAAATCGGTTATTGAATGTAAACACATTACTCATAAAGTAAATCGGTTTGAACACTTTAAATTAGTTGTTTGAAGTCTATTTAATTAATTTTAAAATTGATGTCATTTGATACCAATGTCATACTCGCTGGACTCATTAATACCATTTGAGGGTTGACATCTGCCTGGCACATGGGTTATGTGGCAATTTAAGGTGATGGAGATTTAAGATAATTACAAGGCCTAAAAATAATATAAATGTTTGTCAACGATAAATAAATTGTGCATTACTATCAAGTAATTAATGCGATTTTTTTATTATGATTTGTCTTTTTTTTATTATGAAATAGTTCTGTCAATATTATTATCCTAAATTTAGTCCAAGCCGCTTCGGTTGCAACCTCCTGAGGTTAATTAATCTCAAGTGCATTGTACTCACTTAATTACATAATCCAAGAAGAGACTCAATTATCCTCAACGTCCCTTGTTTATTTATTTTTATTTTTTTGTCACGGACTCAATGATCCTCGCCGTCCCTTCTTAATACCGTTTTCTTAGTTAGCGTCGAGCGATTAACAGGGATGCTGTAATTATTTCTGTTCATAGGAACGTTGGTTTTAACACCGGCCTACTTATTTTTCGAAAAATCTTAAGATCCATCCTCTTTTTCGATATTTATTTTATTTTATTTTGATTAATAAAAAAATCGGAATTTCCTCCACCATGGTATGATACGTGGTAAGAGAAATGGATGGTTGGTGGGTGGGGGTGGGGGGATTCAAATCCATTGCACTACGTACTACAATTATATCTGACTGTTCAGTTTAATTTGGCATGAATCTGAAAACGAACCTCTTGTATCTACATAGGCACCGAAATTTATAACAGGGCTGAACCATATAAATATTTTAGGAAAAAAAGAAGTTAAATTAAATATCATTATACATGCACTACTACAAAAACGAGATCTTTAATTTATCGCCCATTTTCTAACGGTTTAGAACGTTTCTGGTCTGAAGCCGATAAACTAATTAAAGGAATTGTAGAAAGCATAGAAGGAAAAATCGGAATCGGAATCGGAATCGGTCTTTTGACCGTGGGATCCGAATCGGATGAATCGGATCAGAAACTTGGACTTTTTTTTTGCCAGAAGCTCATTTTATACTAAAAAAATTAGGAAAAAAATAATAAAAAAATAATTTGTCAACAATTTCTGTTTAGACAAATGATTACACTTAAATAATTCACTAATACAATATATACATGTTTTGAATGGATTGGGTATAGTACAAATTACAAGATATATAAATGTAGTTATATTCTCTAGGAACAAAAGGTTGTATGGTGTAGTGGTAGTTGTGTTGAATGTTATATTACCATTCTCAGGTTCAAGTCACGCTCTGGACAAAATTGAATTGGAAACTCATTTTTATTTACCAGAAGTTGTTTTGTACTAAAAACATAGAAAAAAATTGAAAACAAATTAATTTATCAACAATATATGTTTAGACAAATGACTACACTCAAATATTCCACTAATATAATAACACAAACATTAAAACAAAATCGAATTGGAAACTCATTTTTATTTACCAGAAGTTTTGTACTAAAATCATAGAAAAAAATTGAAAACAAATTAATTTATCAACAATATATGTTTAGACAAATGACTACACTTAAATATTCCACTAATATAATAACACAAACATTAAAACACATAATAGTGTTAATTTTAAATTAAAAAAAACATATATAGAAAAACAAAAAAGTTACTAAATAGTTATTTATAAATAATTCGTCACAATTAGTATACTCATTTTTTAAAAATTAAGTTAATAATATTTTTAACAGTAGAAATGCTTATTTCGGTTTCTTATAGATTAATTTTATAATCATTTTTGTGTAATTTGTATGCGAATTAGTATTTGATCTAATGTTATCAAATATGAATTATTATAAATTTTAAGTTCTTCTGTAAACAACAAAAACTTACATCTAAGTTTCATCGCATGACCTGCATATATATATATAACTAGTATCGTACCCGTGCGTTGCAACTGGATTATATTATAAGATTTAACATTAAGATTGAACAGAGAGACAAATAATAAATAACAGTAAAAAAAAACAATGACAAATGACAGCTTTAATTTTAGCAACATTCTTTGCAATAAAAATGGAAAAATACCCTCTTCAATCTTTACGTTAAAATTCAGTTAAATCTTATAAAAAAAATTAATTAAATTAAATGTGGATATGTGGTGGGGAATAAATCAATAATATGTATTTTTTATTCTCTTTCAAAAATGAATAAGAGGTAGGCAATTCGGAAATGAGATATGTTATCTGTCAAAAGCGAAAATTAATCTCGTTATGAGCCAATCAAAACTAAAGAGAGATATAATAACAAAAATTTAATGCTAATTTCATTTCTTTAATTTTTAGCATTATGTGTGGTAATACAGATAGCGAGTACATCTTTAACTAAATTTAGACTTCTACATGTAAACAAAAAAATACAATTAAATTTCCAAATATATGTTCAAAAATGCACTTCTAAGCACCCCTTGCCAAGGTTTTAGATATGCCCCAGATCGACTCTTACGGCAGTGAAAAGTCTATATAAATTTGTCTTTATTTTGTCTTTTTTATTCCATAATTTATCTTTTATGTTATAATTGTGTCAAATTTAAAATTAATACGCTGAAATTGATCCACTGAAATTATATAGAAGTGAATTTTCAATAACATCAACAAATCAATCTAAAACATCTATTTATAATCAGATAATTCGAACTGAAAAAATAAATCCTACAACTTAAATCCAAATAAAATGGACCTCTGTTTCATTGTTCCCAACACGGGTTTTTCCTCAAAAAAGAGGAAAAAAAAACAAAAGAGAAGAAAAAAAAACAAAAGCTTTAATTTCTAATTTTGTATTGATGGATCTCATCTCGAGGTTGACCTGATCGAAATTGCTATATTAAATTATGAGTTCTTAATCTATGCCGAGTCGAAAAGATTGAATAATTTTCATTTTTATTGTCGAAAATATATAGAAAGAGGATAAATAAAACAAAGGAAACGAAGAAATAAGAAAATAATTTAATTGCAGGAATCAAATATAGCTTTAAGGAAACATATTGGTAGGAATTTATTCAATTTTAATTGTGATAAACTATATAGCAATATGTGTGGTGAGTATATTTTTAACTAAATTTAGACTTATACACATAAAATAGATGCATTTAATCAAAAGATGACAGATTATGTGATTGGAAGGCTAATATTAAATCCGAAAATTTATCCTTCAATCTTAGCCGTTCGCGGATCAGAACAACTAGTGCATTATATAAGAATGGAGATATACATTATCGATTATTAAAATTGTAATAATTTATTTCCAAATCCAACCGATCAATGTACGTGGGGCCCTCTTTCTCCGACTGGGTACAGGCTGACATGCAACTCTTCCCTTTATATCGTTATCTTATTACGGTATATGACTATCGACGACCTAGCTAGAATGGAGAACCTCTCCAATTTAATTTTCCAAAAGTAAAATACTAATTGTTGTGAAAAAAAACAAAAAAAAAAAGTTAAATATTTCCCCAATTTGACCGGTTCCACGCATTGACTAGGTTTCGAAGACGCGCGTTGTTCGAAATATGTTAATTAGGGGGGTTCAAGTCTTCAAGGAGAGCCGGGTTGCTACACTATTTTCGTAAGCCCTTCTCCTTGAGCCCTTCTCCTTGAGCCCTTTCTCCGTCAGCCTTTTTCCGTCAGCCTTTCTCCACCACCTCCAGCCTTACTTTCTCTCCACTCCATCAAATGCTCTCTCAGTAGTCTCTCCAACACAATGGATCAGGTTTTTCCTCTGGATAAACAACAACTCACCCAATTCTGTTTCCTCTCCCCACTAGAAGGCCATGAGAGAGTTGTTCACGACCTCCATTCCTCTGTTCTTCTCTACTCTACCCGCCATATCCCCACTATGACCCATTCCCAAATTCTCACAACTCTCTCCACAAGATATGGAGGTATTCCAGCTCATTGGCGAGTCAGAAGCGTTACAGGTGGCTACTTGGTCTACATTCCTAACTGGCTTTACAGAGATGAGGTATACCTTGATTCACACTTCTGGGAAAGGCATCATTTCATACCTCACCCATGGCAGGCCCTCAATGCATCGGATTTGCTTCCCCCACTGCAAAGGTTAAATGTCACAATTCTTGATTTCCCAATTGACTTCTGGCACCCGTATTACATCAGGCAAGCAATGGCTTCAATAGGAGTTGTCACTGGAATCCATCGCGACTGCCTCAGTGGGGATGACTCCACCGCCGTGCGACTATGGCTCGCGACTCCCGATCCTAAACTGGTCCCCTACTGGCTGATTGTGGGCCACCAAGACAGATTCTCGGTGTGTCCGGTATTTGTCGAAGGCCGCCAAGATCCCCCGGACTTCCCCCCCTACCCTCCTCCCCCATTCGGGCCGGAGGACCGTGACCACATCCCGGATCACCCTCCAGTTGTCCACCCTGATCCATATGATGGCTCCTACATCCCACCATGGCGGAGGAGGACCCTTTCAATCTGCATTCCGGCTAGTGATTCCTCTAGAGGGGCTGCGCCGGCGGCCTGTTTTACACCCCCAGGGTTTTGGTCTACCAACCCTCTCTATGAGCCAGCTTCATCCGAATCTCCTGATTTCTGGCCAGACCTCAGTCTGTCAGTCCCAGAATGCCATCTGACCTGGCCAGACCCTTTTCTGGAAACAGACAAAACGAACGAGCATTCACTCAAATTGAATCCTACCCTTCCCAATCTGCATCAATCTCAACCATACACGTACCTCTCCCTCCCTAATCAACCGCCAAGAAACCCCCGCTCACAAACAGAAACCTTAGCTAACTGCCAAGAGATTCAGATTTATAGCCAACCCCTCGAGAGATTCAGATTTACAGCCACCTTAACCCATTTTAACCAAAATCACAATGATTCAATCCAAACCCTTCTTTACTCCATCCGAGACAAATCACCTCCGTCCACGTGTCCAACTAGCCTTATTTCCCAAACCTCCCCACACACCTCTCTCAGTCTATCTATCCATCAAGAATCGACCTCTTCATCCCCTACCTCAGCTCTCCCGCCCATTTCTCATCCTTCTATCTCTTCTCTACTCTACCTTTCTCTCTTGCCTATGTCTTCCCTAACTGTGGAAGATGAAGCACTCATTCAGCACTTCATTGGCCTCCACACGGAGGACAAAAGAGGTACCTCTATCAAAGTTCCGGCTCGCGCTACCTCAAGCACGGACTGGTCAAAATGCCTACTATCGCAGGTAATCTCTGATCGCACGGCGACTGAATCCCAATTCCAGATTGCAATGATGCGAGCCTGGGCTGCGGATCCAAAAACTACAGTACGGGCAGTCTCAAAGAACACATTCCTCTGGGAATTTCATGACCCGGGCGATCTCCAAAAGGACCTGCACGGTGGCACATGGACCTTCAAGGGGGACTTGGTTGCTTTCGTCCAATTAACTTCCAGTGATGACATCCATAACACCGCAATCAGGTATGCTCCGATTTGGGTCCAGCTATTTAACATTCCGCTCAATGCTTTCACTGAAAGAGGGCCTTATACTTGTGGGTAAAGAAGTTGGCCTTCCAATCTCTAAGCCAGTTGAGGGGTATGTGGGGGGAAGGAGGTTCTATAAGATCAAGGTCTCCATTGACATGCAGAAACCTTTAAAGGATAAAGTCCGGGTCACCCACCCGACTCTGGGGGAACTCCTGATCCACTGTGTCTACGAAAAGGTCAGTAGAATCTGTGTCTTCTGTGGCCATCTGGGGCATGACCTCGCCTCTTGTCCAGATCATAACAGGCTGTCCATCATCCTACAACACCGAGACGATACTACCCAGTTATCACCCCAACAATTACTCTCCCCCACTCGTGGATCTTGGATCACCAACGCAACTCTGGTGCCAAGGGAAAAAAAACCAGAACTGAAAACAGGCTTCAAAAGGACTTACTGTCAGACTGACCAAACTGAACCTGATTCCCCTGCTCAGGATGCTACTATTCCAGTTTCAGCAGAGAATTTAAACTTCCTGACCACTGTTTTGGAGAGGGAAACAGTGCCTGCCTCCTCCACCTCTCAGACCAATTCGAAAAAGCCCAAGTCAGCGGGGTACTTGCCGCTGGCACCCTCATCATGAGTCTACTAGCTTGGAACTGTCGAGGCAGCGGAGGCTCGACAGTCCCGACGCTAACCAGATACCTCCAATGTACAGTTGCAAAATTTGCTTTCATTTCTGAGACCAGGTGTGGCCTGCACCGAGCTTGCCAGAGAATAAAAAAATTGCCTCTCCAAAATTCGATTGTAGTTCCTTCCCGTGGTAAGTCAGGTGGCTTGTGGCTACTGTGGAGTAGTGATAGCTCTGTTCAGTTGATTCAAAAGAGTTTCCATATGATTGCCGTTAGAGTCAAAGGAGAGGGGCATCACTCTGATTGGTTGCTGATTGCAGTTTATGGAGACTCCACTAGACAATCCAATCCACTAATATGGCAGGCCATTGATAACCTCATTACTGATGAAACCTTACCAGTTGTGGTAATTGGGGATTTCAACGCGATTTCCTCCATGGATGAAAAATGGGGTGGGTCGGATGTTTTCAAATCAGGCAACATGGCATTTAGAAACTGGGTCAATGAATCAGGTCTCATCGATCTAGGCCACAAGGGACCTGCTTATACTTGGTCCAACAAGCAAGGGGGTAGACTGAATATTAGTGCAAGGCTGGACAGAGCTTTGGGTAATCTATCCTGGACTCTGCAATACCCAAACTCCGCGGTATATCACCTCCCCAGATTTAACAGTGACCACCTGCCCATTTTGCTCAGACCACACCCCCACAGAAAGAAACAGAAGACTTCTTTCAAGACAGAGAATTGGTGGATTCTAGCTCCAGATTTCAAACAGGTTTGTCAGGAAGTCGTTCAACAGCCAGGCACAAATTGGGCTCAGATGCAGCAAAATCTGAAAACTGAGACAAGGAAGTGGGTCAGGAAATCTAAGTCACCAAACCAAATGCTCAAAGCGGTGGAAAATGAGATGTTGCAATTACACTCAATCCGACCTGATCTGGTCCCTCAGGAGGAGGAGAAGAGACTCCAATTAGAACACGAGCGATGTCTTCTCATGAAAGAGGCGTACTGGCACCAAAGATCTAGGATAAAGTGGGCAGTTTTCGGAGACAGAAACTCCGCCTTCTTTCATGCGACTGCCACGACAAGGAGGAGAAGGAATCATATTGGCTCCCTGTTTGCCCCAGGCTCAGGGTGGATAACAGATGAGGTGGAGATCCGCCGCGTATTTATTTCCCATTTCAAAGGGATCTATTCCAATGGCCCAAGAGCTAAAATAGAAGAGGTATATAATCCAAGCCTGCTAACGGATTTTCCCAAAATCCCTCAATTTGTGGGCCCGATTCTTGATGAGATCCCTACAGACATGGAGATTAGGAGGATTACAATGCAGCTTGGCCCACATAAAGCGGCTGGGCCTGATGGCCTCAATGCACACTTACTGCAGCAACACTGGGATCTGTTCGGACCAATAATTATTGCGGAGGTTAAGGCTTTTTTCAACTCAGGGGTGATGCCAGCATATGTCTCAAGAACGAATCTCATCATGATTCCAAAAGTTCCAGATCCGGCCCAAGTTACAGACTATCGGCCCATCTCTGTCTGCAACGTTATTTATAAAATCATCTCCAAGATTCTCACAACACGGCTAAAACCATATGTGGCGGGTTGTATCTCAGGTGCCCAATCGGCCTTCATCCCTGGAAGGGAAATTTCAGAAAATGTCATACTGATTCGGGAGATTCTGCACTCTTTCAAATCCAATTCTTACCAAAGCTCGGACTTCTGCCTCAAAGTGGACCTCTCCAAAGCGTTCGATCGGATGGATTGGGCCTATTTGAAGTCAATTCTGCCACTCTATGGAATTCCAAATAGGATGCGGGATTGGATAATGACCTGCGTTACGTCTACAGAATTTTCTGTTGTCATTAATGGAGGAGGGGAAGGAGGGTTCTTCAAGCCATGCTGCGGCCTTCGTCAGGGTTGTTCTCTTTCCCCTTATCTGTTTATTCTTGGCATGGACATCTTATGCAGGAATCTTGATGAGTTGGTACGCAATGGGCTGTTACAGGGAGTTAAACTAGCCCCCTCCTGTCAGCCAATCACAAGCATCCTTTATGCTGATGATCTCCTGCTCCTTGGGAAGGCACATACTCATGAGGCGGAGGTCATTTTACAAGCATTACAGACCTTCTCTGCGGTCTCTGGTCAGGTTATTGGCCCCGCAAAAAGCTCCATTTGGTTCAGTGCTAAAACGGGTGCAGATCAGAGGCAGGAAATGGCGGACATCTTCCAAGTGGATCAACAGCGCATCAGTACAAATTACCTGGGGGCACCAATATCAACTAAAGCGCAGGCTTTCGACTTTCTCATTGAGTCTTTCTCTTCCCGTCTTAATGCTTGGAAAGGCCGTCTCCTGTCACAGGCGGGTAAGATGGTCCTGATCAAAACAGTGCTTCAAGCGGTCCCCATATACTTCATGGCAACCACCCTTATCCCCCAGAAAATCCTTAACAAGCTGACCTCTTTAATCAAAAAATTCTACTGGGGAAAACTGGAAAAAACACGTTACTTGGCTCTACTGGCTTGGGATAAAATTGCACTACCAATTGAGTTGGGAGGGTTGGGATTCAGGGACCTCACTCTCATGAACAGGGCGATGCTTTTGAAGATGCTCTTTAGATTGGCAGCGGGCTCAGCTGCCCTTTGGGTGCAACAACTTAAAGGTAAATACCTGCCAAGGAGTGACTTGTGGCATTCTAAAAGGGGGTCACGATGTACAGTGTTCTGGAGGGCAATACTATCTTTGAGGCCTGTTCTTGAACCGCTGGTAACATGGAAGCTTGAGGATGGGTCAATCTGCAAAATCTTTGCTCAGCCGTGGTTCCCAGGTGCCATTGCTCATTGCCCACAAAACCAGGAAGATAGAAGAACCACTGTGAATCAACTGATTGAAGAGGATACTGGTAACTGGAGCACAGAAATCTTAGCTGCAAGATTTGGATACATGGCGGCTATCCAGATAGTCACTAATATCCAACCACCGGCTAATGGGCGGGGCTCTGACAGATTAATTTTTACCCCAACCACCAGTGGAAGTTTTGAGGTTAAGAAAGCTTATGCGGCACTCCTGACCCAACAAATAACAGACCAGGGGGGCCCACCGCAAAATGTAGACCAACTGAAACCTTTCTGGAGGCACATCTGGAAGCATGGGACAATGCCACCAAGGTTGCGCCACTTCATTTGGAAGTTGGCACATGGTGCCCTACTATTGGGCCAAACGATGGTGGCACGACTCAGAAGGGGCTGCCCGGAGTGCCAGGTCTGCGGCCACCACAGTGAAGATGAAATCCACCTATTCTTTCTATGTCCATTTGCAAGGTCATGCTGGTTCTCAGGCAAGCTGGCTCTCAGATCTGATACTCTCAACTCAACAATCATGGAGTGCCTTATCAGACTCATGGAAATGGTACCAGCAGATCTCTGGAAGGAGGTGGTTATAACCTTGTGGAGTATTTGGAGATGCCGAAATGATCTGATTTTTCAGGCAAAGCGGCCAACTTTACACTCCTGCAACTATTACCAATCTCTAATTGGGGTGGAGAATCTACTGGCGGGTGCTCTGGCTACAACTCAGACAGACTACACAGGTATGGAGGTGCTCCAGCAACAATTGGGCCAAAACAAGATACTTTGCTCTTCTGATGGGTCTTGGTTAGAGGGCTGGCGGGGAGGTACTGGCTTTGTTTTCCAAAGTGATGGAGCTCTGATGGCATATGGATCGCAAGGAGCACTGGTTGCGAGCCCGTTACAGGCGGAGGCCATGGCCATGATAAGGGCAATGGAAACGGCAAATTCCAAAAATATATCCAATTGCCTTTTCCTCACAGATTCACGCACCTTGGCCGAAGCATGTCAGGCTACCAGCGCGCCAGTAGACATCGATTGGAAGGCATACCAGGAGGTATTTCAGGTTTGGAAAAAAGTCAAGACTCAGAGAGGCTTCTCAGTAATCCATGTGGGAAGAGAGCACTTGGTCCTAGCTGACTTCTTAGCCAAGAGAGGTTCTCAGACAGGAGAGACTCTTATGGGATCCACTTTTCCAATCTGTGAATTTGCTCCAACTATAGATGATATAGATATAGTTTAGAAAAAGAAAGCATAGTTTATTTTGTTTTGTTACTTGTTTGTTTTGCTTTGGAAGTAAACAAGGCTGTTTTAATACGCCTATCTATCAGGAAAATCTCTGTAAGAACTATTTTAGTATTAATGGAAAGCCTAAGGGCATGCATTACTCAAAAAAAAAAAAAAAGTCTTCAAGGAGAGCCTACATATACCATTATGTGGATTAATTACTCCATGACAAAAGCCTTTAGAAAGCAAGCTTCGACCAAAACCCTCTCTTTTAAGGTGTGTGATTAACCTCCACTGAATCTTTTCGTTTCTCCACTTTGCATTTCTTCTTTTGTCAATTACGATCTATTAGCTATTAATTATTTATTATCTGTTTAATTTGTGAATTTTTGCACCTCACTCATTTTCTTGACAAGAACTATATATATATATATATATATATATATATATATATATTTACTATTTCTTAATATAATTACTGAAAAATATAAAATAAGTTATTTAGTTATATACGGTTTGATATTTATTTTTCTTGCAACTTTCGTTTTGAACGTCAGGAGTACCAATCAATGGAGGTTGTCGTAGCTGCGATTGTACCCATAGTTGTAGCGGAGGTCATCGTGTTGCTTAGGAAACTTTTAAGAAGGATAACCGAAGAACAAAATGAAATCAAAGAAAAATTGGGTTTTCTTAAAATGGATCTGAACATCATCAAAGATATTGCCAAGATAATCATGAAGAAAAACTTGAAAAAATTAGATGATGGCGTCAAGAACTGGATGGAGGACGCATCAACGCTAGTCAAAGATGCCAGGACGCTGCTACAGAGAATCGAGGATCAAAATGATCGTCCTCAAACGAGGTGGCACAATCAGAGAGAACCAGGGACGATTTCATTGCGGCAGAGAGATGTGAGACGACTAAATGGATTGACGGAAAGGTGTAAACACCTTACTCAGCATAACAAAATCGTCCTCACAATTACCGAGCAAAACGAGGTGGCACAATCAGAGGATCAAAATGATCGTCCTCAGAATTACGTGTGGCTAGTGTGCGTTTTCATATTTTTGACTTGCATGAACATTCTTATTTCTCGTTGTCATAAAACACATTCACCGACCCCTCTTTATTATCGCATGGTTTAAGGCACCGATAGTGTTTGTAATCAAGGGCAACGTTGTAATTACTTGGTACTTTTCACTAACTGTTCGAGTCTAATCAACCAATGAAGTTGAAGGGTCTTTCTTTTCCATCAGTTAATTTATCCTACAGTTGGTTTTGAATGCATATTTTATTGTTGTAATATCTTTTATCGATATAATGTAATGGATTTTTTTTAATAAATATGATACCGTCTCTTTGGGGTGGCTGATTTCAGTACTTCATGGCCTTTCGGTGATTGTTGTTGTTGTTGGTTTGTTGATTTCAGGATTCTCAAAGCCGCTCTGATAACATTTTGAATTTTGAAAAATGTGTTGAAAAATCAACAATTAATTAAATAAATATCTTTTGTGTCGTTTTGAGTGACTTGATGGTCTTTCGAATACTAAGGCTCTGATGAGAATAAAAATTAAGGAGAAATAATTCAATTCAATAAAAAAGGAAGGATATTAGAATTGATTAGGAACTTAATTTTGTTGATCATAAGGGGTAAACAGCATAAGATCAGATTTCAATATTTGACATTGAAGAAAAGTCAAAAAGTTCAATTAATTTACAAAAGACTTCCAGTGCCATTACTCACATGGGAACCTTCTAACTGAAGGAAGAAACAGCAAAAAAAAACTAAACAAGCGAAGGCTAAGTGATGAAACTCATGGCTCCTCAGTAACTACGCGCTAGAAGCAGGTTGACATGGCATTTAAGAGAGTAGAGAGAAGAGTGGCTCCGAACAAGGTTTTGAATATGTCAAAATGATTAGAACTGCATAAACACAAACCCAAATTAACACTCCCGTAAAACTCCCTTCCAACATTTATTATTATTATTTTATTTTAAGTGGAATTACAGAGATGGTTCATCTGCTCTCTTTCCCTTGACGTACATCTCAACTGCTTGACACCAGAAGGTATCGTTGGGGACCTCCATTTTTATGTCTATTGGATTAGAGTGAATTAACTAATCGGTTATTGCAACATGTTGTGTCGCCAGTTGGCGGTTGGTATAAGAGCAGCACTTTGCATAGCCACCATTTGAGTTTGTTAGAGGGTTATTGCTTGAGTGAGTTGTGTAAGTTTCTCCTGCAGATGGATAAGCAATTATTGTTCAACATTTTGGCTATATCTTAGTTAAGCAACATTATGCAGTGATATCTTACTCACAGAGTAGTTGTCCTGCCTAACAATAATATATAGGGTTACTTGTAATGAATATAAATCCCACATGCAGCCTGGTCAGAGCAGGTGGGCATTTAGTTAATGGCGAAATGAGATATAATGAATAATTAAGGGAACAAGGCCAGGACCAAGGGACCTATTTATATCCCCACAAACACTACTACAGAATATGGTGATTGTACACGGATAATCACAAAGAGCTACACGGATTTCCTGCAGTGTAGGATATTAGGGTGTAGGAATGTCCCATCTTTTGCAAACGGATATTTATCCGTGTGCAATTACCAACAATCTAAACGGATTATTAATTAAAAGCCGTGTACAAATCCAACTAGAGCTACACGGTTTTTTAATAACATATCCGTGTAGGAATATCAACATTCCTACACGGATTTATAATTAAAAATCCGTGTAACTCTCGTCAAGAAAATAATGATAAAATAAACAAATTATCAACAACCTACACGGATTATTTATTAAAGCCGTGTACAAATCCAATTAGAGCTACACGGTTTTTTAATAACATATCCGTGTAGGAATATCAACATTCCTACACGGATTTCTAATTTAAAAACCGTGAAGGAATCAACATTCCTACACGGTTTTTCAATTAGAAATCTGTGTAGGAATGTTGATATTCCTACACTGATATTTTATTAAAAAACCGTGTAGCTCTAGTTGGATTTGTACACGGATTTTGTAATTAGAAAACCGTGTAGGAAACTGTCATACACGGTTTATTAATTAGAAAACCGTGTAGGAATGTAGGTTCATTTATTTAAAAATTTTTTGAAGAGAAATACACGGATTTCGAATTAAAAATCCGTGTAGGATTTTGTTATTTTTTTTTTAATTTTTTTTGTTTTTGGCTAGCCTCCACTTTTGCTAGCCATTAAAATATGCAGTTTTTTTTTCTAAAAACCAGATTACCAGAATGTAATTTCTAAATTGCACTAATTAATTAAACTATATATACACTAATCAATGAATTTATACAAATCCATATTGTTCATTACAAAATTCTTTATAAAAAAACCTTGCCCACATAGCTCTAATATCATCGATTTCCTCGGGGGAGTAAGCGTCCTCTGTCGATGAATACTACAATTACAAATAGGTGATTAGTAACGAGAAAATGCAGATGCAAGATTTATTATTGATATTATAAAACGAAAAATTAATATGAATTACATACCTCTTTTGGAAAATTGAATTGTATTGTTTCGATCCATTGAAGCATGTAAGACATCGTGTAATAACCGCACTCCCAACCCTCTTTCTGTCGCGGGCACTGAAAATTTACATTGATCGGCCTATATACGTTAGAATGACAATAATTGTTTGGACATGATATGAAATTAAAATAATTACAGAGGGCTCACATCTAACCACCCACAAATCAACTTATTCTTCTCATCTTTTGCCTCGGTTTGTTGTCCTCCGCCTTTAACATATTTGTTAAAAGCCCTTACAAAATTAAGTGATTGTAATTAGCAATTTTGATACACAATTTAATTAGAATTGAAAAAAAATCAACCAAGTGGAAAATTATTCCTTACCGTCTAATAAGTTTGACGAGCTTTTTGGCCGTTGTTAGTGTGATATCTTTGGGCTTTGAAGAATCCATGCCATAGCACCGATTTGCAGTCGGGATGATGATGAGCAAACACCAGTGTTTGCTGTGGCATGAAAAATATAAACACAATTATAATCACATTTAATTCATTTTTGTAATTATTTAAATTAAAATATGAGTAATACATAATTTAAAAATTGAAGGTTAGAATTAATTAACCACTGGTGGTATGGCACGAGAATGAATTTCTTGTCATTCGCGGCGCAATGGAGCATCGCTTTGCACAGGTACTCGACAGTCTCCTTGGGAAATAATTCCACCATCGTGGCATTGAGTTTGCCGGGATCCAGAAAAAAAGAGAAGTTCTTTTTTTTTTCAAGCGGCCAAGATTCAATGGATCGGATCAGATTCCTGAAAAATCATCATATTAAATTAGAACATATATTTCAGTGCTGCACATCTGATATAAATAGATTTTGGTACTTACATGGCGAAAATGGTGATGTGAGACACATCGAGCCATTTATCACTACCCGAGGCATGAAAAATATCCATGAAGTCCTTGGAAGATATCATCACAGAAGATGATTTGTGCAGAAACATCTCCTGAGGGATCGGGATCAGGATTTCCATTTTTGGGTCGGGTGCCGTGATCAATTTGTCATGGAGAAGACGACAATCACGGGGCAAAATGCTGTATTCTTTTGCGGTGACTAGAGAGTGGTGTGATGATCCTGGCGCTACAGTCGACACGATCGCATCAGTCGCGACAATAGCATCAGACGCGACGTCCAGCACTCTCTCCGTGTGTACCGGTGACAAATGGCTCTCCTGATCAGCCTGTATCAAATTTTGGATCAATTTCAGCATTTCAAAAGAGCGGATTTGAATGTAACAAAAGATATTGATTGTTTAGATATTACCTCACCAAAAATGATCTGATTCTTGGGCCATGGGATAGTGGACATCCGGGCATCATCAATAGTGAGCATGGCATCGTTCGGGACAGGAAGAGGTGTGTGCGACCATTCCTTCATGACTAAGTCGACCTCCACGAAAGCATTATCGGGACCGAGCCGATCATGGTTCACATCTGTCGGTGTTGGACGTACTAGGCCCTTAGCAATAGTAATGGGCACAGCACCGACCCAAATAACCAGCTTGCATTTGGTAGCGTTATGCAATTATCATGTAGTCATTTTAAGAGGAAATGTTACCTAACAACAAATAAAAAAGTAGCAATTAATTAATTGTGATTATGAACTAGTATTACCTTTAGATTATCTAACGCGTCTCCCCAGGTCCCGGAAGCTTGACTGCTGCCCCGAAATCCCGGCGAAATAGGAGGTGGGTGCTCGTATTGCTGCCTAAACTGAGAGGATAAGCGTTCGTAGATTCTTGATTCCATCTCCACCATCTGTTTGTCATGCTCCTGTTGCATTTGCTGGCGGAGCCGCTCCATCTTGACATCCTGCTTTTCACGCTTTCCTCGAGATTTTGATCCACCGAAGGCATCCTTGAAGCCCACGCGGACCCCCTAACCCCACCCGGGTGCTCCGGATTCTCCAGCGTTTGAGACAATGTGTCATGCTGCCTGGAGACTGTACGGGCACCCGAATTGACCTCCTCCTCCACCTCCAACTGTTAAAAAAATTGAATAAAACAGAAGACTAATTAAATGGAGGCAGTTATAATTTTGTTTGAATGACGCAAGTTATAACAAGAATTAAGTACCATTTTCTGAGCCAAGGGCCGCAATTCTTCAGGCAGTTGAATCCTCCCGTCGGCTGTTATCTCAGATCTTGCCATGAACCAACCCGTCCCCCTAGGGTTGGTGATTTTTACAACCGGTGAGTCGGAATCTTTGTTTAACTCCAGTATCTTCTTAAATTCGGCCGACTTACCCTCGTACCCGCCTGACCCTAAATGGTGCGGGTACAAGTTCTTGGCAACAGTGCTCCTGCCCCTTTCACTTGCAGCCTTCATTAATCAAAGCCAATCAATTAGTGTAAGGCAGAAAAAGGATCAATCGACAAAAAACAGAGTAACAATTTTATAAATTTAGTTACCTGGAACTCGGGCGTTTGCTTAATCGCTACGAAGCCATCCCAGATCTCCTGGGTCAACCCGTCAAAGTGTCCGACCGGATTCTTCCCTTTGTTCATCCATTCGGTAACGAGTGTGCTCTTGTATTGCTTCCACCCATCGTTCATTATATTTAGAGTTTTTTTTTGTCCGACATCATCTGTGATGTTCCATTGAGCCTGATTGACACAAAACAAATGTCATTTTTCAGTAAGAAATATTTCAGTACAGCAAGTGAAAGGGTGACATTACCTTCAGTACAGCAACTGAAAATTAATTAACATATTTCAGTACAGCAACCCAAAATTTTTTCAGTACAGCAACTGAAAATTTTTTCAGTACAGCAACTGAAAATTAATTAACATATTTCAGTTTGACGAGCCTAAATTTTTCAGTACAGCAATCAAAAGAAATATTGAAATGGTGACATTACCTTCACCATCTCCCACCATTCTTGTTTTGTCTCCTTGCTGAAGGCCTTCCAAGATTTTGCACGGATATCGGCCTTCCTCTTCGCGAAATGGCTGCACCAATTTGAGTAAGTCCCCTTGTTTCCCCCCGTCGGACACCCGTTCTTCTTGAAGGAGATTTGAAATATCCTTTTTTCTGACATGGTTTTGCACGTCGTCGGACCTCTCGTCCTTCTTTGTGATCCCAACTGGGCTACACCTTGCCCTTCTTCAACTTCGGGGTTCCCGAAATGCTCACCCGAATGTGACATGATTCCCGAAATGCCCAAATAAGGAGGAAATAGAGAGAGAATAGAGATTGTTTTTATTACCAAGAGAGGCCGACGAGAGAGGCGGCGTAGAGGGAGAGGCGGTGCAGAGGGAGGAGAAGCGGCGGATCAGTCCAGGTTTTTCAAAATCAGACAACTTGAGGGAAGCTAAAGTCGGGTACTTAGAAATATTTACAAAAAATTATAGTATAGCAAGTGGGGAACTTTCCACACGGATATCTAATTAAATGTCCGTGTGCAAAGGGTATTCTACACGGATATTTACTTAAAAATCCGTGTAGGAATAGTAAGAGCAACACGGATTTTTAACTAAATATCCGTGTAGAATACTCTTAGCACACGGACATTATTTTATATATCCGTATAGCTCTAGACACTTTCATCACGGCTTTTTATTTAAATATCCGTCGGTGAAGAACAAATTTTTAGCGGGAGATGCCCGCCAGATAATTTATCTCTGTGAATTACAAAATAAATATCTAAAGAAATTCATCACTGTGAATTAAAAATATTACAAAATATTATATAAAAATCATAATTAAAAATACAAAATCATAATGGAAAATGCGAAATAACATTGTTACATAATTGAAAAATATTACATAAACAAAATATTACACAGTGCTCTTTTTCTTTCTTTTTCTCTTTTTTTTTTCACTTTTTGTACATCGGCCCATAGTCCTTCGTTGTGATCAGATCTTATGTAGTTCGCTTCTTCTTCACTTATTGGTACCTCGATTGGCACGTCGGTGCATAATGGAGGTATCTCGTCGAACTGGTCGTACTCTTCTTCGTCCACGACATTTTCAACCCCTAGAATCCTTCTTTTTCCCGATAGGACGATGCTCCACCTAGCATCACTCGGGTCAGTGACATAAAATACCTGTGTGGCTTGCTTGGCTAGTATGAACGGATCATCGACATACCCGACTTTGTTGAAATCAACGAGTGTGAACCCGTTGTTATCAACCTTGACACCCCGGTCTTCGACCCATTGACACCGAAACAAGGGAATGTTGAGGCGAGGACTGTAAATGAGCTCCCAAATTTCTTCAATAACACCGTAATATGATTTTGATGCTATTACAGCCCGGGCATCCCCGGATCTACTGAATTCTTCGGAGGCCGCCACCAACATCACCCCACTATTTTGCGTCGCACTCTTATCACTTTGTAATTTAGTGTAAAATGTATATCCATTAATCTCATATCCTTGGAATGTTCTAACAACAACTTGGGGTCCTTCGCCCAGTAGCCTAACAATTTCATCTACGGGCGACCTTTCAGGGTGTTCCTTCACTCTTTCTTTAAGCCATCCTGTAAAAGAACGATTATGCTCGTTATTCAACCACTTCTGACTTCTCGTGTAGTTCAGTTGTCGAAGGATTGTCATGTGCTCATCCACGTAGGGAGCAACGTCTGCCATGTGCTGTAGTACAATAAAATGTGCCTTTTGTAGTTCATCTGTGTCAGCAAATACGGCTTTCGACCCAATTGTCCCTACTCCTTGGAGTCTTCCCTCGTACTGAGATTTTGGAACACCGATAGGAGACACACCGGTCAGGTAGTTAGTGCAGAACTCAACTGCCTCTTCTGTTGAATACCCTTCTACAATGCTACCTTCGGGCCGATGCCGGTTCCTTACGTATTTTTTCAAAATACCCATGTATCTCTCGAATGGATACATATACCGCAGGAATACAGGACCGCAAATCTTAATTTTCCTCACGAGGTGGACAACAAGGTGAACCATAACATCGAAAAAAGAGGGAGGAAAATACATCTCAAGATGGCAGAGAGTAACGACGACCTCCGCTTGCAAAGCGTCCAATTTGAGCGGGTCTATCACCTTGGAATTAATTGCATTGAAGAAAAAACAAAGCTTCGTAATGGTCTGCCGAACGGCCTTTGGTAAAATTCCCCGAATTGCGACAGGAATCATCTGTGTCATTAGAACATGACAGTCGTGGGATTTCATACCTTTCAATTTCATGTCCTTCATGGACACCAGCTTCTTAATATTCGAAGAATACCCTGACGAGACTTTAATACTGTGAAGGCATTGGCAAAAGCTTTTTTTCTCCTCCTTCGACATGGTGCACATTGCGGGGGGTAGGTATGCGCGCTTCCCTTTATCCTGCGGTGCAAGCTTTTGTCTTATTCCCATTTCCACCATGTCTTTTCGAGCGTTAATACCGTCTTTAGTCAGGCGAGGAATGTTCAATAAGGTGCCGATTAAACTGTCGCATACATTTTTTTCAACATGCATGACATCTAGGCAGTGTCGCACCTCTAAATATTCCCAGTACGGTAGATCCCAAAATATGGACTTCTTTTTCCAAATATTTTTGGGTGGTGCTTTGGCGCATTTTCCGAAAACAACATCAAGGTTTATAACCCGCTTGAAGACACCCTTCCCATCCAATGGACGACGTGCCACTCCGAGCTCATTTTTCCCATTGAATGTCTTCTTTCTCCTACGGTATGTGTGATTAACGGGAAGAAACCTGCGATGCCCCATAAAAACATTCTTCTTACAATATTTCAACCTCAGCACCTGCGTGTCATCTTCACAGATAGGGCACGCTTTTGCTCCTTTCGTACTGTAACCCGACAAATTCCCGTATACGGGAAAATCATTCACTGTGCAAAATACCATGGCCCGCAATTTGAAAACCTCTTTGCTATACGCATCCCATACCCAGACACCAGGCTTCTATAATTTTTGGAGGTCCTCGATTAATGGTGCGAGATATACATCTATGTCATTTCCGGGTTGTCTCGGTCCTTGGATCAGTAATGACATCATAATGTACTTGCGTTTCATGCACAACCAAGGAGGAAGATTGTAGATGGATAAAAGAACTGGCCAAGTACTGTGCTGACTGCTCATACTTCCAAAGGGACTCATTCCATCTGTGCTCACCACAATCCTAAGGTTTCTCGGGTCGGAACCAAATTCTTTGAATTGTCTATCAATATTTCTCCATTGAGGAGAATCAGCCGGGTGTCTTAGTTTTCCGTCCTTTTTCCGCTCTTCTTCATGCCAGCGCAATAATTTCGCATCTTTAGAATTTGCAAATAACCGTTTAAACCTCGGTATTACCGGTAGATACCACAGCACCTTGGCCGGAGGCCGGTCCTTTTTTTCTTCATTGTTACAATCGTCAGTTTCCATGCCCTTACGCTTATAGCGTGAAACGCCGCATTTAGGACATACATGCATGGACTCGTACTCTTTACGGTACAATACACAGTCATTCGGACATGCATGTATTCTTTGAATCTTCAATCCCACTGGACAGATCAACTTCTTTGCCTGATATATTGTACACGGTAACTCGTTGTTATTCGGGAGCATTTCTCGTAAAAGTTGTAGTAAGGACGTGAAACTCTTATCGCTCCAACCACTGTCTGCTTTTAAGTTCAATAATTTCAACACAGCTGATAGTTTGGTAAATGCGGTACACCCGGGATACAACGGCTTTTTGGATTCATCAGACAAATACTGAAATTTATCATAATTTTCACCACCAATTTCACCTTCCACATCACGTAACATGTCCTCTAGGTTTTCAGTAAACTCGTGTTCTACGTTTTCATCAATATTCATTGTCATCTCATCATCGTCGCAGCATTCGACTTCAACATTATTTAAATTTTTGAAATTCGCATAATCATTGTTGCAATCAAATTCAAAATTATCAGAAATTTGTGCATTCTCATTTATTTCATCACAAAATTTACCAGTACCACTACTTTCTCTAATTTTCTCACCATGCATGAACCAACATGTATATCTCTTCTGAAATCCCCGACAAATTAAATGAGTTCTAATTTCGTCGAAGTCCTCAAATCCTATACAATTTTTACAATCCCTACAAGGACACAAAATGTCGGCCTCCTTTTGCAAAACTCTGTAACTCTCAGCAAATTGTAGAAACTCTTGAACTCGGACCAAATATTCTTCACTGTCACGCAGTATTTTATACATCCAACTTCGATCCATCTGTAAATTAAATTTAAAAAAAATGATTTCAATTAATCAGGCGTGATGGATGGTCGACATATGTATAACCTACCGAATTCTTGGCTTACAAAGGGCCGGTTTACAATCCTAACCCACTCCTTGAATATTGTGCCTCATATGTGAACACATGTTAGCGTGATTTAATTAGTATTTGAGAAAAATTCGGCAGCATTTCCCCTTAACTCCCCAAGTATGTGTACATACCACATACTCGTAGGAGCAATAAGGAGAAATACTGTCGAATTTTTCTCAAATACTAATTAAACCTGCTAACATGTGTTCACATCCTAAATGAGACACAATATTCAAAAGAGCAGTCCCAAACCGGGGACTATCCAAAATTAATCCCTATTGGATTAATTTTGAACGGGCATGGACCTACAAGCTTGTTAATAGGTCGGTTATTGGACAACAATACACTAATTATTTTACAACCATGCATGCATTAATCAAACCCTAAACCCTAAATAAGCAATAAAAAGTAATTAACAGAAAATTATTGTAAGAAAATAGAAGTATTACTAACCTTAACAAGAAAAAGAGGAGCAAATCACAACTAAAATCAGCAATCACAGATGCCTGCTGCGCAAAAATCAGATTCCAGCCAATCCAAAGGAGAGAGAGTGATCAAAACGGCGTTGGAAGATAAGTTTTTAAGTCAGCTGAACCCTAGATGACCTTTTCTCAACGGATAATTAGCGATAAATCCGTTTTGCTCTCCCAACATATATCCACGGCTATTTAAATAAAAAACCGTGTCAGAATTACCCTTCCTACACGGATAATAAGTTAAATATCCGTGTAGCTCTATAACATTCATACACGGTTATTTAATTATATATCCGTGTAGGATTATAAATAGCTACACAGATATTTAACTTATTATCCGTGTAGGATTAACTTTTCTTCACGGATTTCTGCTAAAAATCCGTTATGAATCTGAAGGGTTTAGGGTTTAGGATAGTCCAAACGTCGCGCGGGAGTTGAAACGCTCTCTTCTCCCTTAATTCTATTTAATCACCGCTGATTTTAGTGAAAAATCGCACTACACAGTACAAATCAGAAAAAAAAAAACGAAATGGAGAGTTCTCCTAGTGTTAACCAGAATTTGCCCACAGTGCAAAATCCTCCATCTGAAAATCCTCCATCTGAAAATCCTACTCCATCTGAAAATCCTCCATCATCTGAAAACCCCACAGTAAATCCTACGTACGAAGACCCCCAAGATGATCCCAACTGGGCTCCCATAATTCCTCCACCGTTTCCTATTCCCTGTGGTTACCCTCCTCTCGTTGGTCCATCTGAAACCTTCAAGTTCTCTGATCCACATCCAGACATAGTTGAGTGGAGTGATTTAGCCCTGCCCCCCGTAATTGAATTAACATCATCCCCCGATGAATCTGATCACTACCAGTTCTCTGATGATGAGCCTTACGGTCCAGAAGGTCCTATGGATGATGAGGATGTTTGGTTATCTTTGAGAAGAAGCAAGAGAATTTGGGACAATGTAAACAAGGATGGAGGCAAGAGAATCAACTACTTCCCTAAGAAAAAAAGGCGCGGCAATTAGTGGGAATTATGTTTGATTTGTATTTTGTTGGTTTTATATTTTGTGTTTTCATTTCAGTTATATCGAGATAGTTTTTTTTCTTCTGTGATATCTAGCTAGTTTATTTTTTTTATTTCTGTGATGTATGGTGTAACACCGAACCAGTTTCTTACTAATGTTATTTTAATGTTTTCTTTTTCTGTGATGTATGGTTTTATATTTAAATTTCTGTTTATATTTATATTAATTTTTGAATAATCTAACTAATGTTATCTTTAAATATAAAAATAATAACAAAATATGAAATTGAAAAAAATAATTTGAAATTTTTTAACTACACAGATATTAACTTTCAAATCATATTTAATATAATAAAATATCAACATATATATTCAGAGAAGTTAGGGTACTTTGATAAATTTTCGGACATGGAAGAATTTCAAAATCAGAGGAGGAAGAAGTGAATTGGGGACTTAAAAATTTTGGAAGACATAATCTGGTTTTGAACTGCTACAAGGATTCCTAAACGGATTTTTATTACAAATTCGTGTGCAATAGGTATCCTACACGGATATTTAAGTACATATCCGTGTAGCTCTCCACTTTTCCTACACGGATATTTACGTAACTATCCGTGTAGAAAAGATGATATTTATTTCAAAGCATGCGCGCCCGCTCTATTTATTTCATGTATTCATCACTGTGAATTAGAAATATTAAATATTAACAAATTTAAAATTGAATATACATAAAATAAACACAGAAAAACGAAGAGTCGCCTTAAACCCTATATATCCTCGGAATCAGTTCCTCTTAAACCTATCTTTCTCTAAGTGAATTGGGGACTTAAAAATTTTGGAAGACATAATCTGGTTTTCAACTGCTACAAGGATTCCTAAACGGATTTTTATTACAAATTCGTGTGCAATAGGTATCCTACACGGATATTTAAGTACATATCCGTGTAGCTCTCCTCTTTTCCTACACGGATATTTACGTAGCTATCCGTGTAGAAAAGATGATATTTATTTCAAAGCATGCGCGCCCGCCCTATTTATTTCATGTATTCATCACTGTGAATTAGAAATATTAAATATTAACAAATTTAAAATTGAATATACATAAAATAAACACAGAAAAACGAAGAGTCGCCTTAAACCCTATATATCCTCGGAATCGGTTCCTCTTAAACCTATCTTTCTCTAAGTGAATTGGGGACTTAAAAATTTTGGAAGACATAATCTGGTTTTCAACTGCTACAAGGATTCCTAAACGGATTTTTATTACAAATTCGTGTGCAATAGGTATCCTACACGGATATTTAAGTACATATCCGTGTAGCTCTCCTTTTTTCCTACACGGATATTTACGTAACTATCCGTGTAGAAAAGATGATATTTATTTCAAAGCATGCGCGCCCGCCCTATTTATTTCATGTATTCATCACTGTGAATTAGAAATATTAAATATTAACAAATTTAAAATTGAATATACATAAAATAAACACAGAAAAACAAAGAGTCGCCTTAAACCCTATATATCCTCGGAATCGGTTCCTCTTAAACCTATCTTTCTCTAAGTGAAAAAATATCGTGTGTCACAGAAGAACAACCTATTGAGGCACCACCACCACCACCTGTTGATGCACTACCACCACTTCCAGAGGATTTCATGCCAATGCCTTGGATCCCACCCGGTTACGAACGACCACCACCAGGTTATCCCAGAAGTCGGCCATGGCCACCATGGCCGACTCGCCCACGTCGCAGCCCCAGGGGCCATCCGCCACCGAAGCCCTACATTCGTCGGACAAAGAAAAAATCGGTTGTTTAGAGTTTCTTTGTTTTTATTATTGTAGGAGTTTCTTTTTTTTTTGAGTTTTATTATATCAATATTTTGGTAACTTTTGTAATATTTACCAATAGTAATATATGAAAGTTTACTTGTTTACATTTTTGTTCTTTTGTATTTATTTTTTGTATTAGTTGTACAATTTTAAATTTGTTAATATTTAATATTTCTAACACAGTGATGAATATTTTTATTTGTAAAATAGTGTACAAGAATGAATTAGTTCCTCTTAAACCTATCTTTCTCTAAGTGAATTGGGAACTTAAAAATTTTGGAAGACATAATCTGGTTTTGAACTGCTACAAGGATTCCTAAACGGATTTTTATTACAAATTCGTGTGCAATAGGTATCCTACACGGATATTTAAGTACATATCCGTGTTGATCTCCTCTTTTACTAAATTATAAAGAAATTAATATTTACAAAGTTTATATCTAAATGAATACATTTCTTAATTTATAAGAATGAATATTTAAAGAGCTTCACAGCAATGAAAACATCTACATAAGTTTATTTTTATATTTAAATAATCAAAATATGAAATTGAAAGTATATTATATTTAAAAAAATAAAAATAGGGAATCCTACACGGATATTTAACTACATATCCGTGTAGGAATATGAATAATATAATAAAATATTTATATTATATCATATTTAATAAAATTTCACATCCGTCGGCTATCCTACACGGATATTTAACTGAATATCCGTGTAGGATGATGAATAATATAATAAAATATTTATATTACTTCATATTTAATAAAATATAGATTTTAATAATCTATATTTTGTATAATTTAATGCTTTCCATAAAAAAAGAACTTATCAAAATATTTATAATTCCTAAAAAGAACTTGTCAAAATATGACATAAAATGCAAAATGTAAAATTAATGCTCTCCACAAGAATTTTTTTTTGGTAATTTTTTTTTGTTTTGGCTAGTTTCCATCAAGTTATATATAAATCAGAATTTTTTCTTTGCCCAAAAACAGATTCCCCAAAACATAATATAACAATTAAAATTGATAATTACACTAATTAATTTATACAAATCCATATTGTTCTTTACAAAATTCCGAAATAAACCATCTTCCCCAAATCTCTCTCACTTGGTTGATTTGGTTGATTTGCAGGTCCTCGTGTAGCAGTGTGCGGTTGCACCTGTGGGTTTAGGAAAATTCCGAAATAAACCATCTTTCTCCTACGTACCCACAAATGCAAGCGCACGCTGATACAGAAGGACCTCAACTCATATGTGCCTCGTAGAGAGAGTGATCAAAACGGCCCTGGAAGAGAAACTTTGAATTTCAGATGAATTTTTCCTCCGTGATTTTACTCCGAGATGGAGGATTCAGTGTCATTTCCTCCACCTCCAATAGGGAGGAAAGACTTTGAATCCTCCATCTCCGAGTAAAATCAATGGAGGAAAAACTTTCCTAAACTCAGCAAATCCGTGTAGAGAGTGATCTTTCCTAAACTCATATGTGCCTCGTAGAGAGAGTGATCAAAACGGCGCTGGAAGAGAAGCTTTTTATTTCAGCTGAAACCCTAGATGACCTTCCTACACGGATATTTATCTATTAATCCGTGTAACTCTATCGACATATATACACAGCTATTTAAATAAAAATACGTGTACAAATAACTCTCCTAACACGGATATTTAAATAAATATCCGTGTAGCTCGCTCACAATCCTACACGGATATTTAACTAAATATCCGTGGAGGAAATGTAAACTTCAAACGGCTTTTTTGAAACACTGTTTTTCAATGAAATATCTGTATGAGATTCTTAGAGATATCATTGATCATTGGAAAAATCCTATTTGGTACACGGTTTTACATAAAATAGAGAAAATCCGTGTATAACCACAGTGTAGGAAGCACCATTCTGTAGTAGTGAAAGAGTGCTCCATTTCACATAATATCAAATTACCAACATCTCTCTCTCTCTCTCTCTCTGAAACTTAATATCATCCATGGACCTGCCAGTTGACCCAAAAGTTAATGCCACATACTTTAAAAGCTCTAGCAACTTGGCAACAGGATGCGTGCAATATGAAGCCAACTTACACTTACACTTGCATCAAATCTCTAAAGGACCGAATACAAACCAAACAGTGCCAGTAACCACTTCAAACAGGCATATGGTTTTGGTGTGATTGCAATTAGTGATTGGAACATACGCGAAGGAGCTGACCGGCCCGGGTTCAAAGTTAGTTGCACGGTGTTGATTTTATGAATTCTGAGAAGATTCTTTTTATTGAACAGTAAGTTATATTTATTACAAGTTCTTACCTCTATTTATAATAAAAGCTTCTCCAAGTTACCGTTTGTACTATTTTCTATTTATGATAATACTATACACATTACCATTTATTTTATTACCATAAAAGTCTATTCCTATTTTCTAAATTATTGACCTCTTGATCTATGATGTGTGTTTGAGATCAATTCTTCATGATATTTTCAACACTCCATCTCAAGCTAGGAATATATATATTATACAATCCTAGTTTGCTAGTGATAGCTTCAAAATGCGTCGGATCCAACCATTTTGTAAAAACATCTGCTAATTGATCTTTGCTTCTCACAAACGGTGTTTTTATTTCTTTGGCTTGGACCTTCTATCTAATAAAGTGGCAATCCATTTCTACGTGCTTTGTTCTTTCATGAAACACCGGATTTGATGCAATATGTCGAGTGGAATTATTGTTGCAATACATCTTCATAAGTTGATCAAAATTTGATGCTCATGTCTCTAAGTAGTTGTTTGATCCATATTTCTCTATCTCTGATTCCTGTAATTAATTATTTTTTTTATTTCTTCATTTTCTCTGTATTATTTCTTCTCTTCCTCTATATTTTCGACAGTGAAAATAAAAATTATTCAATCTTTCTGTATCTGTAGAGAAAATAATTTTTTTCTGATATGCTATATTCATTCTGTCAAGGGGAAAAATAATTTTTATTACGGCTACTGTATCTCTGCAAATTGATGAAATAAGGTATGAACCATATTAATTTAACATTTCTAATTTTATTATTTTATTATATATTTTCAATTTGAGGAATTATAATCTAATTTTCATATTTTGTTTGTTCATTTTCATAAATGTTGGACTACATCGAACTGGATTACACTAGCAATGATACTTTAAGAAAAAAAATCATGTTATATTTGATCTGTTGTTTTCATTGGTTGTTGTTTATTTTATTGTTATTTATTATTTGAATTTCTATTTTTTTATTTGTCATTAATATTCATTTAAATATATTTTTTTCTTAATTTTTCTGTGAATGTCAAGCAAAAAGATATCTTCATATTCTATTCAATCTTATAATATGTCTCCGTTGCAACGTACGGGCACAATACTAGTAATATATATATATATATATATGAATTGATTGATTGATTTACACTAAATGGTTTTTACAATTGGCTCTGGGTTTTCTCAAAAGGCTTTGGACAGACAAATTTTATCTAAATTTGGACCTAAACTGATTGATTTGTATTAAGATTTGCACAAACAGATTTGGAATTTCATAGATTTTTTTTTTGAAGAAGAGAATTTCTTAGATTTAAATGGCTCCATAAATCTAAATCGCAAAAATTTTGACACCGATCTAGTTTAGATCTGACTTTAAATAAGACTTTTTATTTAAAACTTTTTGAACAAAACCCCACCCTTGATAATTATATATATAACGTCTGGTGATAAGATTAGTTCGGCTGATGATAAGATTTCTTACAGTAATTAATTCCCGGGGCACAACATATATGTGCTTCAGATGTGTTTCATGCATTTAAAATTCCCTTTTAATGTAAATAGCATGTGCGTTGGTTTTAAATAATTAAGACCGGGAAACACCTGATAATTTTTTTGAATTAAATTAATTTTTTGTTTAAAATTCCCATATTGCTGTATTTTACTACGGCGAGAAATTAATTTATGATCAAATATATCAGAAGTGCGTTCATGCTTAAATAAAATATAGTTTGGTGTAGATCTCCATATATTATTGAATGAATAAACACATTTATTTAATATAGGATGAATCAGGTCCAGACTCCAGTATTTCTTATTTTCTGCAAAAAAAAAGGCATATAATATCATGATTCTGTACAGAAAATAAAAGGCTCAAAGCCCGGTTCCTGGTTTAAAAGTTTGGGCTTTTCATTAGCCCAAATAGGGCCCGAGCTTTTTCTGGGCCAAGTCCAATTTTAGACATTAATAAATCTGGTGTTATTTTTAAGGATTAGTTGATCTTGATTGAGATTTGTGCATCAAAATATTCTTCATTGAGATTCCCATATGAAATTTTTTTAACAGTTGAGATTGGAATAACATATTCTTGTTATTCCATTGGAATAAAAAATGATTTATTTTCCTGTCCAAATTAGGATGTCGCCTTACTCAGATCAGACTCTTCGTTCTCTGTATTTATTGCACTAGATGAGAATTCATTGGGAGATCAGACAGCTAGATGTGATTTATTGCCCTAGATCTGAATAACGGTTAAAATAACGGTCCGGATGTATTTATTGCACCTCAGGTATTGCACTGGATGTATTTCCCTTTTCGAATTGGAAAGTGGAAAGGGTTCTTAGTTCTTAGTCGACTTACGAGCCGGATCCGCTAAAGTAACCCCAAATTTTGATTTAGATCCGAACCGTCCGATCAGAATCGGGCCGAACCGATCGGACCGCTATAATATTCGTGCCAGAACAGATAGGACGGTGGGATCTAAACTGAAAATTTGAGTTACTTTAGGAGGTTCGAATTCGCGGAGAGGATGAGGGTTCTTAGTTCTTACTCGCCGGAGGCTAAAACAGATGGTGTGGTGCTCAAATGGCGATACGGGACTGATGCTTGAAAGTACTTGTTTTTGCCAGAAATTGCGACAAGTCGGGAGTTGTCCCGGAAGGGCACAACTTGGCGTCTACCCCAACAAGCTGGAAAGAAGTGTGGATGCTCTTCAACTCCTGCTGTAAGCCTGTAAGTGATCATTTATTACTTGTAATTTAATCTGCAATTTTTTATTAGGGGATTGGATTTTGATGTATAAGCTCCAATTACCTATACCCATTCCGTGCATCGTCCTTTAGATCTAAAACATTGGAAATATTATGTATCAACCTTACCTACATATCTCAAATAAAATACCCCCTTTTTATTTTCATATATAGAACAATGATCAAATTACTTTCCAATTGCAAATTGTTTGATAGTTTTACCCCTAATCTCCTGGAAATAACACCCAACTGGACATTTTTGGCTTTATTGCAAACATGCCCAGTTGCTTTTACTGACGTAAGTCTAGCAAAAGATTGATTAATTACCATAAAGTTTCATATAAACTGGAATAAATGTTACATATCTATTAAGGCTAGATGTAATTAGGAAATCTGATCTAAAACATGGTTTTCTGGTTTTCAATTTGTGATGAGTTGAAATACAAATATTATAGGTGTCTGTTAGAAATCTTATCTGAATTTACCTGGCTTGGTTTTCAATATGTGGAGAAAATGTTGAAATATATCTTTCTAGGTACTTGACATAAAATTTTGTCATCTTTAAAAATCTTAAAAATGTTAGGCTTTGATTAAAATGTGTGAAATTTATGGGTGTTTGTTTGCGAAAAGTCATATTTTCATGTTCCCGTCCCTCTTCTGATCATAATTAAATTCTGTTTTGCTTTTGCTATCAAGATCCATATAGCAGTCTCATCATGCCTTCTCATTTATTCCCTCGAATTATTATTCTTATTCCAGTTCAATTCCATTATGTAGATCAGAATTTGAACAAGTTGGTGCGCATCTAGCTTTGTTTATTAGGCCAATTTACTTTTAACACCAGGTAGTGGAACCAGGCCTGAACAAGTACAGGGAATGTTCCACAAGTGTGTCAATAATGCAATTTGCTCCTATCTCAAGAACTATTCACAACACATCAGCTTCAATATGTTCTTATACTTTGTAGTTAGGAAAATTATTTCCTTATCTGAAATGGGACTTTTATATTATTTATTTTTATTTTTTACTTTGATTTTGTGATTGTCTTATAGAATTATGTGCAACAGAAATATAAAAATATTCCTTTGCATTTTTTATTTTTCATTTACCCATCAAATAAACAAAATTATTTTTCTTGCCATGCTACTTAATTGTGGTGACGCTAATATGAGTTTGTATATTGCAAGGTAATTGCGGTTTTTACAGCACTGTCATAAGTCGGATTAAGTCCTGGCCAAACCCCTTAAGAGGCAAAGCATTTGCATCTCTTGATAAAGTGGCTTAAGCTGTTCAAAAGGTGAAAGTTGAGATTAATTTGTTTCTTGCTTTTCAATTTGTTTTTTTTTAAGCTTTACTACCGTTTATTGTGTTGAAAAATGCCTGTATAACTTCCACTAGAAAAAAGTTACAAACTTTTTTTGCAAAAAAAAAAAAAAATTGTCAATATAGAATTATTTCTTATAATTTCAGTCATTTAATTTAATGTATTTTTTGTTGATTCTATTGAACCAGGTTAGGGATGCATGCAATTTAGATGACGCTTTACTTGCAAAATTCATCAACCCGCATGATCCTCTTCTAACCCATCAAATTAGCCTTCTCTTATATAACAGAAAAGATTGCATCATCTACTTTTGCTGTCTAGACATTTTCACAAATATTCACACAGGTCTAAAATAACCCCAAGTCTGTAACAGAGTCTCAGGTGCACAATAAAACGATGATAATAATTCAAATTCAGCCTCAATCAATTATCTAATCTTATTCATTAATTCAATTCTGCGTACTTTTGTTCCGTGTGTGTTTCTTTACTTTTTTTTTTTTATAGCAAAGGAACATATTTATATTTTTTTTCTCATGTAATACTTGAAACAGAAAATGAACATATGAGAACAGATATTGGCAATATTTCAGACAATATAAGAATTACTTAACACTTTAATGGATATTTTATTACGAATGTTATCTCATTGGTTACGTCTTAAATAAGAACAGGTATAATTTTTTTTTGATGTTTAGTGGAGAAAGAACAGATATAATTACCTGAACAAAAAAATTCTACTAAAATAAGATAACCCTTGAGAAATAATTTTACAATCCAAGAATTATCAGACTATTAACGGTGCCCAAATGAAAGAGATACTTTCACACTTCAGAGATATATCTTTGATCTTTCATCTTGTATTTATCAAAAAAAAAAAAAATGAAAGGCTGCATACAATTATATATATAGTATACATACTCTGTATTTCTCTGGAAGAAAGCATACTCCCGGATATATAACAAGCAGTATTTAACCCAACAATCCATACATAGTAAAAGCTATAAACTCTCAGCACTAAGCCATGAGCAAAATCTTTTTATTATGGCATGTTGGTTTGATATTGGACTTGTTAACTTGTTGTTGGTGATGATGAGTTAAGCCGAGCCGCTTCCTTTTCGAGGCGGCTTCGATCTGCTCGTCATGCAAAATTTGCTGGCACCGGCACTCCTTGCTGCAAAATCCTAAGTCACCTCTGTTACAAAATTAAAATGATTTTAACTATCATTTGTTATAGAAGAAAGGGAAGGTCAAATTACTAAAAGTTAAACACTGTTAATATTTGATCTGTTCCTGTCACCTGACTTATGTATAATTTGGTTTCATACGGATTTTTACATAGTTGATCACCTAACTTCCTAATAACTTGCCTTGCATAATTGAAAAAATCTCTCGAAATTATTTTATGAAATTATATAATAAATACAAAATCAATAAGACTAGAATAAGAACAAAAGTTAAAGAACACAAAAAATATTCATAATCAAAACCCAAAAATAAAAAAAATAATTGTGACAAGCAGTAGGTCTGGAAAGGGTACCTATACATATAAACATCCATGTTAGGCCTTAACACCTTTTTGCAAAGATAACATGCCTTGAGTAGCTCTTTAAATTTGCAAGGATTGACCATAGGCTTGAAGACTATGTTTGATCCAGGCATATGCTGTTGTATCACTATCCGAAGGCCGACATGGCCTTCGACCGGGGATCGAACTTGAGCAACCACAGTACCTTTGATGATCCTATGAGCCAAGATTTTCTTTGCATGGATCCTGATTGCTGCTGTACTGTGATGATCTCCACCCTCCTCCCCTACATGGAATATGCTTTTCTTGCTTGAAAGCATGTTGAGGGGAGGGTGGAGAGACTGAAATCAGTTGAGAGAGGTTGCCACTTAAAGCACTGAGAAAGAGAAGTTGCTCACTAGTGCTCTCCATTACATATATTGGTAAAGAGAGATGGTGGAGATACTGAAATGTACTAATGGTTATCTCCATTTTCTTTTAAAATGGATAATAATTAAGGAATTCAATGAGAGATGAGATGAGGGAAGTGGGTCAGAACGAGTGATGGATATTAAACAAATTTATTTTGTAAATAAAGCAATATTAAATAACAATAGTCCACTTGTGGACACAGGATTCTATCACATCTTTCACATGACATTTTGTGATCTCATTTTTGCTTCTGCCGAATGGATGTCCTTTTCTAACCTCATTTTGAGTCCATTAAAATATTCTACTAATTAGAAATTACAAGTTTTGTATAATGTATTTATTTATTTATTTATATTTGCTAAGTGCTTTTCATGCCAAGAAAATATCTATACAGCATCTCTGGACGTCATGTCAAAGGCAGTTTGTCTATTTATGGTATTAATTAATAAGTGTCTCTCTTAAACAAAATAACTAGAACACAATTAATACATCAGAAATAAAAAAAAAAGTAATTGATCGATTTAATTAATTATTTGAAAAGAGTGACAAATTAATGCAGTTTAGATATTTTTGACTTATCACTGGTGTGCACATGATAAACACATACCAAACTAAACCCACTAATCTAATCACCAAAAAAGGATATATAAATATAGTGGCAGTCACAATATTAGGTGGGATTTTTAATTTTTGCTTAATTAATTAGTCGGTTGCTTTAACATAATACTGCCAATTTATGACGTGTTTACGCAGTATTAGGTGGGGGAACCATAATTTTAGTGGGCTATACTATATATATTTTTAAATTAGTTGGGGTGAATGAGAACAGTGTGCTCCATACATTATTATTAAAATAATTTATTAGATCTTAATTGCATAGTTTGTCACAAGAGAATAGGAGTTGATATATTTTAATACTATTATTTTTATTTTATCAACATTAATTGTTAAAACTATTATGACAAGTCAACATCTACTTTTATGAAAAATTTAAATCAAATATTTAATAAAACACACAAATTGAATTATAAAATATTTGAACTGAACAATATGGCATTTAAAATAATGAACAACACATATTACACATGTTAAATGTATTGACTAGTTATAAAAAGTGGAATTTCATGTATCCCACAAAAAAACTTCAAAATATTACGCTATTTTCCCATCTAAAATTAATAATTACCTATTTATCCTTTAAAATTATAAAAACTCACAAATTTATTCAATCCATCGTACTTAACATTAATATTATATTATATTATTTTCCATTTTACCCTTATAAAAATTAAAGAAAAAAGAAATTTAGAGTCCATATGCTTCGTTCTTAATTTCCTCTATAGCAAAAAGGGTACTGTTCATAGTACCATAGAAAACAAGTTAATGGAAAGTGTTTACAATCAAATTAATTTGTAAGAACAAACTGTGAGATAAAAAAAAAAAAAAAATGAAAATCTAAGTATAAGCATCTGTGAGACAATTAATTTTGGGTACTGTTATGGTGGTATCGTGAGAATATATTGTCCGATCGAGCGAGTGGGAGTCCTCCATCTGATCTCGATCTTTCAAGTAATGGGCTCCTCCATTATTTCTATTTTCTGACCCCCGTCTCCACGCTCTTTCTCTCTTTCTGGATGCATAAATGCCTGATTTAATCGGGCTGGTGAAATTTATTGACACTGTAGCAATATATAAATACTGCTGCATGCGTGAAGAAAAGACCAACTGGGGCACATGTGACTGCTATGTATATATGTCTATGTGCATTAGTCCAGGACTCTAGGCCCTAGGGCCGGTCCGCAATCCGGATCCCTAAAGTAACTACTCGATCAAAATATGATTTCAGATCCGATCAGAATCAAATCAAGTCAAGTCAAGTCAAGTCAAGTCAAGTCAATCCGAGTTAGAATTCACTGACCTTTTCTATATATTCTCCGTTCCAGCAATAATAATTGTTGACTGACTGGTGGTCCATTTATAACCAGAAGTTTTGTTTGCCCATTGCAATTAATATTTAATTAATAATCCCCACTGCAGGAGCTGCTCTACCAAATTGAATTACGTACGTAATTCAATTTATATATAGAGTTAAATATTGCTTCCAGTAGAAGAGGCACATAAATTGACCTCACTGGTTTAAGATTACAGAAGCCTAGCTGATAGAACACAACCTTGTTGATAGAGATAAGAGAGAAGAGAGAAGAGAGAAAAGACAAGTGGAGGAGAAATGAATTGTATTGTCTCAAAATTCTGTGAAACTGGGTAATTAATTATGCACGTTCAGCACAGATCTACGGTGGGAAGAGTATCAGTGATCATGTTTGTACCTGGTCTGCACTCTGCACTGACTTAGCAAGTCTGATCTAGCATAATGGCACCATACCAGTTCCATGTAACCCAGAAGGAAATAGAAAAGAGCATGACTCGGCAAATTAATTTATGCACTATAAAGGAAATGTAAGTATGTTATAAGGTGACAACGAAAAACGAACCTGATTAGAAAAATATTTAGCAAAGCAGTATATACATATAGTTCAGTTAATATATAGAGCAACCAACCAGCTCAAGTAAAGTACATACAGTTCACTTACTAGTTAAATCTGATCCGGCACCTTCAATCATCGATTTGCCCCACTTCGAAAAGCATTTTTAATATTGAAGAAAAGACATCTAAATCGGGTTCCTCCCCTTCTTGCTTCATTCTTCTCAGCACGCAAATAGCATCATATACTTTAACCAAGGAAGTATAAGTTATATAATCTGCTGCTGCATTATTTAGCAGCATAGTACCCAGGATATGCATCACATCATTAATAGTACCAGTGATGCGGTGCGCATCGAAGACATATCTGACTTTGATTCGGACACACATGATGGCTACAGCAAATCCAAACCAATCAAGGATTTATACATTTAACTTGAAATTTAATTTCATGGATGATCTTCTAGGCAAAATTAATATATTTATTGGTAATTGTTCATACTCCTTTTGACCAGCATTATTAGAATTTAACTTGCACGGCAATCTTTGAGTTGTGGGTTTTAATTAAGCATTTAATAATTTTTCATAGGGACTAGTATAATATTTTGCTTTGGACGGCAATATAATTTGGGTTTTGGAATTTTAATTAAATAGCTTTTAATATTGTTTCATAGGGATTAAGTAATGTTTAGCTATAAAAAGGTTCGGGTATCATTGTTGTAAGATAGCTAGTGAATTTTAATATATGAAATTGAGTTGAGTTAGTTTCAGTTTTGTTCCGAGTTCTATTATTTTCTCCTCTTTACTAATTAACCTATTACGTTAGCTTAACGGGCAAGATCGTAACGGGACCGCCTTGCGTCAACCAGAATTTGCATAACCCATAAGTAACCATTTGATACGACACAGCCACTTTCATACCTCTACCAACCATTATATCAAGCAACTTATGAGCTTCCTTGCTTTGGCCATATTTGCACATAGAATCCATCATCGATCCATAAGTAATCTCATTCGGCAACAAGCCACAATCAAGCATTTCCTTGAAAACTCTTATCGTGTCCTTCCAACAACCTAACTTAGAATATCCATTTGTAACACTGTTATATGTTACAAGATCAGGCATCACACATTTACCAAGCATTACATTTAACATCTTTTCAACCTTACCAATAACCAATTAATCTTCTCTTGCATAAACCATCAATTACTGTAGTAAAAGTAACTATATTTGGTAAAAAAATTCTCTGAAAACATATGGTTTAGTACGTAATTCCTCTGCCTTTTCAGTTTCCCCCTTCTTGCAAAGTGCATGGATGACAATATTGCATGTCACAGTGTTCAGTATTATTCCCTTTGAAATAATCTCACTCAGCAACTTGTTCGTCTTTTCTAATTTGTTCATATTGCAACACCCATTTATAAGAGTGCTATAACTAATAACATCAGGATGCTTACCTCTAGAAATCATGTCATTGAGCAACTCATCGATCTGCCTTTTTAGTTTCTCCTTTCTTGCATATATAGAGCATCCATGATGGTATTGTAAGTCACAACATCAGCATCAGGCATGTGGCCTTTAGAAATCATGTGGAGCAGTAACTCCATTGCCTTGCCAATCTCTGCATTCTTACATAAGGCATCCATGAGAGCATTGTATTTGTAAGTCATGACATTGAGCTCATGCCCTTTGGAAATGATGTGCTGCAGCATTTTCCGTGCCTTGTCTATCAGCGGCCTTTCTTGCCGCTCTCTGGTATCCTCTCTCCAAACAAATTCGGTGCGATCTATTGAGTGGGAGGGAATGACAGTGGGACTCACTGCAAGTGAAGTGGACTATGGAATGGATCAATTGTTGGGCCGTCGTGCTTTTTAGAGGAACTAGACCGTCTTTTTTTACCTCTTTATTTTAGCTACTATCTTATGTTAATTTAATAGAGTTAGTTACAATTAGTGAAGTTGTTAAGAGGATGTTAGAAATATGGTTAGAGTTGTTAAGAAGTTGTTAGTAGCATAATTGTAATTAAATAAGACTCTATATATAGAGCATAGTTGTAATCAAAGATACAATCAATACAATACCATTTCATTTCTACTTCTCTCTTCTATTATCAAAGTTTATATAATTCCTTTTCTTAGTTATACTTATATGTAATTTTTTTTTTAAAACCTTCGCAGTCTAGTCATGAAAACAAACTTTTCAAAGGGACCACCTGACATGTCCATTCTTCTCATTTTTAATTAGCAAAATCTCTTTTGCAGTAGAGCCCCACGCAACACTCAGCTAATTAGACTAGTATACGAGATTTATTAACAAACTTCTCTTTCATTTCGCATTATTTGTGGATATTGAGATTCATCATTTCACATTTGAACAGAGATTATTTTTCACAAAAAAAATCTACTTGCTTATTCATAGCGTAGCAATTGGTAAGAAGTAACCTGACCTGAGGGGCAAGGTGTCTATATATTTCAAGTTTGGTGAATCAAATATTTATTTTTCTTACCTATTGAATGATCAAGTTATTAGTTTGTCGAGAAAACCTCAATTTCCGTTTAAATTTAATTTCAGAAAACCGCAAGTACGAAATACTTTATTACATTATATTTACAGAATTATGCTAAAATTAAGTCATTTATAATTTCTGGTAAAAAATTAATAGGGTAACATATTAACGCAAGTAATATGGTGTTTGAATCATCTGCATTTGAATTATTCAACTCGAGATATTAATAAGTTTGAAATTAGCTGAATACGTTATTTTATTAACTAAATTATGAATGCATATATCGATCGTTAGCCATATATGTATGTCAGATAAAGCGGAAATGTTTTTAAGAAAAGTTTGGATCCCATATATCATATATGGTTGACTTGGTAATTTATATATATCCTTGTCAAGGTTAATTCTGCTATAGTGACAACTGAGGACCAAAATCTTTCCATGATATTTATTTCTTACATTTTGAATTCAAAATGAAAATTTTAACTACCTGATTATCTACTGTAGGTAAGAACTTTCAACTTTCAAGGGCTCCATATTTCCACTCTAACAAGGACATGCAATAATAGCAACAAATTAGTTGGCACTACGTAGACCACTGACTTTTCATATTCCATTTGTGATGGAATCATTATATTATCGTTAATGGTAAAAAAAAAAAAATGGTTTAAAGTATTAATTTGGACGAAAAATATGATAGCAAAGACACGCCAAAGAACGTTAATTAGGTACGGCTAATTAGATGCTAGATAAGATACACTTGGAATATGACCATGACCGGTTGACCCCCAATTAGTCTCAAAGTCTTGGTCTTTGCCGTGAGAACTTGGCCTATTTTACACTTGGAATATGACCATGACCATGACCGTGACATTTTTCATATTTTGCATCATACTCAACTGGCACTTGTCATACAGATTAACGATAGGGATTTAATGTTGTGCTGACTTATTTATGTAACTAGAAGAAGATGGAATACAACTAGAAGAATATGAAAGACAATTGATAGAAGATGAAAAATGCCATTACAAGATGATAGACAACAAGTGGAAGGTGTAATACAATTAGAAGAAAATGAAAGACAAATACAACAACTTGTTAGACAATCAATAGAACATAAAAGACAACAAGTAAAAAATGAAATACAACTTGAAGAAGATGAAATATAACAAATAGTAGATGAAATACCACTAGTATAACAAGAAAGACAAGAAGTAGAAAATGAAACACAATAAGTACAAGATGTAAAACAACTAGAAGAAGATGAAAAACAACTAGTAGATAATGGAAGACAACTAGAAAAATATAAAATACAACTAGCAGAACACGAAAGATAATTAGTATAAGATGAAAAACAGCTAGAAGAAGATGAAATACAAACAGCTAAACATAAAAGATAAATAGTAGATCATGAAAGACAACCAGTACAAGATTAAAGATAATTAGAATAATATGAAAAACAACTAGTAGAAGATGTTAGACAACTAGAAAAAGATGAAAGAAAACTAGAAGAATATGAAAGACAGCTAGTAGAAGACTTAATACATTCAGTAGAACATGAAAGACAAGAAGTAGAATATGAAAGACAACAAGTAAAACATGAAAAACAACCAGTAAAACGTAAAGAACAACTAGTATAAGATGAAAAACTACTACTAAAAGAAAATCAAAGACAACTAGCAGAACATGCAAGATAACTAGAAGAAAATGAAATATAACTAGAAGAAGATGAAACACAACTAGTAAATGAGCAAATACAACTAGAAGAAGATGAACCACACCTAGTAGAAGAGAAAAGACAACTAGAAAAAGATAAAAGACAACTAGTAGAAGATAAAAGACAACCAGTAAAACATGAAAAAACAGCTAGTACAAGATAAAAGACAACTAGAAGAAGACCAATGACAACTATTAGAATATGAAGGATAACTAGAAGAAGATGAAAGACAACTAGAACAACAAGAAAGATAACCAGTAGAACACAAAAATAACCAGTACAAGATGAAAGATAATTTGACAAAGATGAAATACAATCAGTAGTAGATGAAAGACAACTTGTAGAAAATGAAAGATAACAAGTAGAACATGAAAAATATCCAGTACAGGAAGAAAAAACAACTTGAAGAATATGAAAAATAACTAGTAGAAGATGAAAAATAACTAGAAGATGTCGCCCGAGGTGGGAAGTTCGTGTGGACGTGGCGGGCAAGGTCCTCCTATTCTATTCCTAAAAGGCTAGCTGCTAATTCAACTAAACTTCCCTAAAAGCAATTCAGTCCTATTATCCTTATCTATTGGGAAACTAGAAGATGAAAGACAACCAGTATAACATAAAAGACAACCAGTACAAAATGAAATATACTTAGAAGAAGATGAAATACAATCAGAAGAAGATGAAAGACAATCAGTACAAGATGAAAGTCACTTAAAGAAAATGAAAAATAACTTGTATAAGATGAAAGATATTTAGAAGAAGATGAAAGTCACTTAAAGAAAATGAAAAATAACTTGTATAAGATGAAAGATATTTAGAAAAAGATGAAAGGCAATACTAAACTCAAATGATAACACTTTTCTTTTGAATATTTATAACCCCTAATTTCATCTTACGATCAGATCACAAACGTATGATCCCACCCGTATATATAGTATAGATTGGAGTGTCTATCAACATGGATAGTTGTATTAAGTTTTAACAATTTGTAAGGACGGAGGTTTGATTTGGAGAGTTTTATGGACGGAGGTTGCGGAAGGGGACAATTTTGATTTAGAGAGTCATTGGCCGTAATATGATTTCGTAATACTAAATATGGTCTATGCGCCGCCATCTATTTTTCTTTTAGGGTTTTATGTATAATTTTTAGGCTTCACAAAATGTATGTTATAGGAATAGGAGTATACGCTTTAGAAGTACAAGTTACAAAATATGTATAATTTTTCTGCTTAACCCATGTAATATAAAATTGATCCATCAAAATAGATTGGCACTTAATTAAATTGATCCTTCAAAACGATGTTCTTATGAATATTTAGATTGGCACTTAATTAAATTGCTTGGAAGCTATAGTAGCATCGAAGTTGATCTTATTGCTCGTTAACAAGGATTGATTGACTTTTACGGTCTCAGAATATAGATAGGCACTTGTATCGCTTTAATTGAAGGAAAGTAAGTAACATTATTTTATTTTATTTTAAAAGTTGGCAGCAGCTGCCAATGAAATTATAATAGCAGTAAAAAACGTCATTACAAAACAATGTAGTGCAAACCGCTATTTTTATCATGACTACCCCAGTCCTGTAAGCAATAAATTAACATACATAAAATCGACAAAAACATCATAGCGACCTACAAACTAACAGAATCAAACAACACATTAATTGTTTTTTCACCTATGGCTACTTAAAAAGACACCGAAAATTAACTATGCTTGATTTTTGATGCACTTTAGTATGATATATTTTTTTTACTATATATGTTATTTTCGGGATAAAACTCTTATTCAAGTAATAATCAAATTAATCCTTGTGGAGCCACAAATCAAATTAATCCTTGTCCTAAACCAGTCAACTGGCACAAACTATCAGAAGCCTTTAATTAGAAGTAGACTTAAAAAGGTCCATTTCAAATCGCTTGAAACATTAAAGCTTCGTGCAAATTCTTACATGGCTCCCTTGGCTAGTATTCAGATTTCCATGAAATGTGCTTCCAACATACAAAAAAAGCAAAACATTGTGAACAATCAAATTAATTAATGATAATTAATTGCTTTGGTTAATTATTGGACAGGGATGGTCAAGAGGCAAGCTCGGGACTTGGTTCCAGTGTCGATGCCAGAAGACATAGAGGAAGTGCCCCTGCAGATTTGGGATCCAAAAAACACACAACTGGTGGTGTACCAACCAACTGGGGAGGAAGAAGACTCATCCAGCAACACTGCTTAGATGCTGATTATCTATATTAATTAGCTTTGGATGTTATACTTTGTAATAATTCTGTGTTATGCTGTTTGATGTAAGGAAGTGATGATGAACTTCTATAGGTTTTAGAATTTGAACTCTAGCTAGTAGCAGCAGTTGTGGTACTATTGCACAACTAGCCTTTTGTTTGTATTTTAGACAGGCTTTTTAATGAAACGGGCCTTAGCCTATTTTCAAAAAATGAAAAAGTTTGATAACTAAAGTGAAATCAGCACAAAATTAAGACAGATTACTATTAACAGTGCGGCCAGTGTATGAAATTCATTACTATTAACAGATGCACGGATGTCATTCATTTTTTTATTTTCTAATTCCATAGAAAATAGAGCTCGGAAAGTACTGCCAAAATAATATATTTTTTGGGCCTTTGAATTTGGGCCAGGTCATGCAAATTAATACAGTGCGGTTGAAAACATTTTATACCCGGTCCTTTGATCCTTACTATATATGCATTAGGGACAAGTATATTGACAGAAAATAATTTATAAGTAGATTCATATATGAAACATACAATGGCTGGCTTCTTTTCATGCCAATTAATGAGTACATCATCAATCTTTTGGCATTATTATTTTGGGTAATATTCAATGTATTTTTACCGCCATATTTAGCATGTATGTTATAATGCATTCTGTCGTTCATTTCATTTCTTTATATTAGAGATATTGTATTAGCTCCTTTCATCCATAAAATTATCTTATTAGACACAAATCAGGTGCTCAAAGATATCAACCTACCTTTCTGAAGTAGCCTTTTCCAAGGTCAGTTTTCACTCTGTAATTTTGTATATTTTAGATTGATATATTATTTCCAATCCAACGGTGAAGAATTATTAGTTTCTTCAATGGTTTTACATTTCCTCAACACAATTTCTTCTTTGTTAATTCTCTTGTTGTAATGTTGAGCAAAGTGATTAGCTATTACTCCTCTTTATTGAGCTTTTCCATTATCAAGCTTTGGTTTTCACAAATGATATCTTTGAATTGTAAAAAGGAAGTGAAAGCCTAAGCTTCAACATGTATTGGACATAGCTAGGTCATATATAGTGAAATACATGTTAAAGCATGGTATTTACCTTTTTTTTTGCTTTAAATGTTGGTAGAAGCTATCAATCAATACATTGAAAATAAAAGACTACACACTCAATGTATGCAACTGCAAAAAAATTCACAACTTCTGTTGAAACCGTTGATCACTACTTCATATATATTCCCTTTGCAATGTTTCATTTCATCCACAGAAAACCTTCCTCGTGTATTTTCTCCATCAGAATTCTAGGCGGCTTTGTCTCTAAATATCTCCTCATTTCTTTGCTTCCATATAAGAACCAAACAATGACATTAAACCAAACCATCCACTTTCTCTTGACTATGCTTGCCCGCCCCTCTGGAAGCTTGCATCGACTTCTCCCATGTGTGTTCCACCGAGTCACCTAGCACTATCAGTTGGTAACCAAATCAGATAGCCAACTGGTTCCAGAACACATCTAAAATCACAGTTAAAGGGGTGTTTACCTTTTCATTTTTTACTTTTATTGTAAACGGTCATTTTATCGAAACCTACGCTTCAATATGTATTTTAGTAATATGAAAATCCAAAACTTTACCAATTTAAGCATGCCTAATTCTGAACAAAAAATATATATAGTAAGCATGTTTGATTTTTTTTTTCGAGGTCCTATAATATATCTTAATGAAAAATTTTGCGCAAACGTTGTTTGCGCAGAAACATTTTTTTTTTACTCAATTTTATTTTCTGCGCAACCGATGTTTGCGATAAATGTAAGATATCAAAAGATTTAAATCAATCTACAATACATGAATTCATTTACTTTTTCAAATTTTAAATGAAAGTACTTTTATTTCATGACTCTTTTATTTCCTTTTGAATAGAATAAGTGGTCTCACAGGACCACCATTCTCATTAAAGAAAACAAATATTCAAAATAAAGTGAGATAAGACCTCTTCATTATGTTATGAAAATTTAAATTTAAATTCCGATCAAGAATGAAGTGCAAGAGATAATGTATTTTGTATTGGTTTTAGATAACAACCATTTAATCTCATACATTGAAATGATAATTTCTAGATTAGGAAACTGTAGAAGATTAATTAAGTCTAAGATTCATTGTTTTCATGCATGCAGCAGTCCTTACTAGGATAATGGCACCAGGACGCTCTACTGAAAAGAAGAAAAGCAACTCATCTACAATTCATGAAGATTACATCAGCCTTCTCCCCGATGCACTACTCATTACCATTATTTCCCTCCTACCAGCAAAAAATGCCGGGAGGACCACCATCCTTTCCAAAAGGTGGCGCCCGTTATGGGCATCCACACCTCTTAACCTAATCGATGTCGAGTTATGTGATTCGAGGACCATGTGCCGATACTTCAATATATTTTTGTGCACTCATGACCGTGTGTGGGGAGTGACCAAGATTCTTGAGTCCCACCCTGGCCCCGTGAATCGGTTTTGCCTTGTACATGGGGATCTTAACTTTGTAGATCCCTTTGTGGATAATTGGCTTGTTACCGTCACTAAAAAGGGAGTTAAAGAACTAGAATTATGTATGTGTCATGATACCCATTTTATACCTACCTACATTCTGCAGTGCAGATCACTTAAACTTCTTAAGCTACAAAATACTAGGTTCCCTGATCTAAGCGTCGTTTCGCCTAGCTTTTCTGGTCTATTGGAGCTGACACTGTCTAGAGTCATCATAACTGATAGCGATCTCGAGAAATTGGTGATGGGATTTCATTCACTTCGGAGCTTGTCAATATTCACAATTCTGCCAGATTTGGAAAATTTTGGTGGTAAGCGGCGGTTTCATCTTCGTTCGAGGAGCCTTAGAAGCTTTACAATTGTGAGTGGAACTCTGACGGAGCTTTTCATTGACGCTCCAAATCTGGAGCGGTGCCTCATTGAACCACAGTTTGCATTGGGTATGTCAGTTAAGATCCTAAGTGCACCGCAGCTGAAGTTGGTTGGATATTTAGATATAGATTCCTACTTGTCGAAGCTTGGCAACAACCTCAGACAGGTAATTTTCATATCAAACAGAGTTTATATTTTCTTGTATATATATACTGAATTTCCCTAAAAAAATGATCTTTTGGTGCAACAACCTTGCTTCTTTATTTGTATTTTTATGTAAATTACTTAATACTATGAGTTGCTAATAATATGATAATTATTGTTTGATTTCTATGCCAAAATTTGATATATAGGGAATTCAACAAAGCTTTGGATCTGCAGTGCATACTTTGAGGACCTTAGGCGTTGCTGTGGGGATCGACAGTTACATCAATGCGTCCAGCATCCTTCGATTACTGCAATGTTTCCGTTTTGTGGAAACACTCCACATACAGGTGTTATTTCTTGAACCTAATGCCGATAGTAGCACGTGCCATTTATAATTGGACAGATTAATTATATTTAGATTAATATATTGTGTTGCAATATGCACATGCAATATGTATCCTCCCACGTAGTCATTAATTACCTCTTTAGTACTCAATGACATTGAATGATCTTACTGGAGTAAAACCAAGTAGATAATAATCTATTAATTTTTTTTCCCAATAATGTTAATTAATAGTTATTTATATATTTTCTATTATGATTAATTGTAGCTTCTCCCTCCTAAAGTGCCTGTATTCATACCTTTTGAATTTTGGGAAAATGTTGAGTGCCTTGAGCATCACCTCAAGCATGTAATATTTCACCGGTACAACGACCAGAAAGGTGAAAGCGACTTTGCCAGATATCTTCTTTCAAACGGAAAGGTGCTGAAGGAGATGAAATTTCTCGTTCCGAAGGGGAGCAATAGATCATGGGCAGATATGGAGAACAAACTACTTGGATCCAAGATGGCAGCTCCTTTTGGAACTCGTATAATCTGGCAGGAGTTCGAAGACCGGGAAGGTGTTTTTTTCTTCTATATTAATGCCTCAAACTGGTCACAATTGGACCCATTGATGGACATGAAATGAGTAAAAGCTGTGATGATGACTGTGGCAATATGATCTATCCAGCAGCTTAGTTTTTGTTAGATTTGTTGCTTATATTTTTTTTGATGAAGTTGTAGTCATTATTATCAGAATTGATAGAACTCTGTGTTGAAACTTTAAATTGAAAACTAAAAATTTCAATATATGTGTTTAAAATCTCCATTTGTAATATTTAGATACAATTTTTACAGGCTCATGCATGTACACCTACACCTTTTTTAACCGTTCGAATTCCTCTATTTGACAGATTGCTATTTATATAATTTGGGCATATATATTTGTGGATTAATGACAGATTATATAGGCGTTGCTTACCTTTTACAATTTTTTTCCCCGTTACAGATTCAGCACTAATGAGCTAGCTTTATTTTCTTTATGGATCATATTTTCAACAATGTAACTTGATTGACAATTGTTAAAAAAAATGAGTTTTTTCTATTGCATTTGCATGAGATTACTCATCATAAACGAGTTTTTTCTATCACGCACAATGGATGTATTACCTCTCAGAGATCTCACAAATACATTGTGAATTAAATTTTATATTATCAATTATATATAGTTGTGAGTTTGAATAATATATATGGAATAACAACATATTAATTTTGCTCATATATATGTAATATTATTTACAAAAAATAACCTTTTTAAATTTTCAACAAACCTATAAGAGCATCTGTATCCCTGAAACTCTCAGAGTTTCTAAATAACTGTTAACAGAATTTTAGAAATTTCAGACTCTCTGAATTTCTAAACCTCTACATCCCTGAAATTATAATTAGAGTTTCTTAATTGCCACATTAGCATTTAATTAAAAACAATATTAAAAATTGAGCCAATAGGAATTGATTATTTTGCCATGTCAGAGTTTTGAAACAGTTTCATATTTAGAAACTCTTAAACAAAATTGCTAAATATGAAATCCATCTACATCCCTGAAACGAGTTTAGAAACTGCCACGTCAGCTTTGAAACTCCCAGAGTTTCAGGGATGTAGATGCTCTAATATATTGTATAAATATACTATTTGTTGTGTAATCAAGAATTTAGTTTTATTGCGGACATTGATTTGTTAAGATAATGGAGAAAATCAACAATTATTTAGAGGAAACCAAGTAATATGTATATCTTCAAATTAAACTAAATCAAGTAATATCTATATCTTCAAATTAAACTGAATCAGGTTTCAAATTAATGACAGTTCAACAATTAAAAATAGTTAGAAAATTAATTAATTAAACAAAAATAGTAAAACCATGTCACAAGGAAATAACCTCCCGCGGCACACATATCGCAAAAAATAAAAATAAATGTATTTAAAAATAATTTACTAATAATTAATAATAGTGTATTCTAATAATTATGTTAGCCTGCAAGAATTATATTATGTGCACTAGTTACTTGGTGTCAAGTTTTCTTCTTCTTTTTTTTTTTTTTATTTTGAATCGTGTGATATAGATCGAGTTAGGATTCAATAATCACTCCGAACATTGTCCCTTTTAATTATCAATAATAATTATGTCGTTTCATTTTTATTTATAAAAAAAGTTAGAAATTAAGTACATGGATTATATCTTTTTATCTGCATGTATGATGAGGAAGCAAAGTCTCCATTGATTACATTTTTTTTTTATCAAAACAAAGAATGAAAAAAATAGTATGTCAATGATAGATTGAATATAAAAATGCATATAAAAATTCTAGTGTTTCCATATAAACTTTTAAAATAGTAATTTTCTCATGAAAACATCATAATATCTCATATTCTCACAAAAACTTGACATTATTTCTTCTATGCTCATCTTTTAATTATTTAATTTTTTATTAAATTATCTTTAAAAAGAATTGTCCTATATGTCTTTTAATTTTAAATGAAGGTGTCTTGTACATCTAAATTCTAATTCTAATTGTCTTGTAAGTTCTCTTGTCTGTAATTCATTCCTAATTGTCTGTAATATATGGTCGTTGAGGCGTTTTTGACCATTTCCTCACTCCGTGTATGGTCAAATTCAAATCAGTGGTAGAAACATTAGGATTTGGAAGATAATTGCCTAATCGCACACTTTTAATTAATTTACTTACTTGGTCAAATATTGAACTGATTAAATTTTGCATGTTGATGCATTTGAAACAAATTGTTAGAACTAAATTGGTTATTAATGTGTCTATTAGGTACCCAATTCACTTAATTGTCCAATGACCATATATATATATTTATTAGTTAATTCATCACGTATTCACTAATTCACGTATTTCCCAATTGTTTGTTTTATTCTTTTCGGAAAAAATATATAGTAACGTGTCCATTACATAACCAACTTAATTAAAGCCACAAAAGTTTTGTGACAGTCACACCTTATTACATGAGATTACTCATTATAAACGAGCCTTTTCCATCATGCATAATGTATTTCCAAGTACATCGTGAATGAACTAATTTAATATTATCAATTATATATATTTCCAAGTTTGAATAATATGATACAACTACATATTAATTTTGCTCATATGTGTAATATTATTTTAAAAGAAAAACTTCTTAAAAATTTCAATAAATATGTTATTTGTTTTATCAATTAACACACACACACACATATATAATTATCTAATAGATTCATCAAGAATTAATTCTTTTGCGAAGATTAATTATCTAAGATAGTGGAGAAAATCAATAATATTTTAGCAGAAAATCATGTAAAATATATATTTCCAAATTAAACATGAAATAATGCCTCCAACCTAGAAGCAACTACTATAATAGTAATTTGGACATATTTCAGGTTATGACAAAATGTCAATGAAATCACTTATTCAAACCCTCAATTATGCACAGTTACTATCATGATTACTAGAACACTACTAGATTTCCTGCCCCAGATGCCACTTCGGCTAGGAACTGTCTATCTCGGATGCCACTTCGGCTGGAGCATCACTAGTGGAAAATGTGACATCAATATCGGCACATCAGGGTCGGGTATAGAAAACAAGCGATACTGATTGTCTTCTGGAATGGGTAAAATTAAAAGCCGTTACTAAAAATGATAATCAGGGACGGTCGTTTATAAACAACCGTTACTGATTGGGTCAGACAAATTAGGGACGGTCGTTTATAAACCGTTTCTGAATCCTTAATTTGAAATCTTAAATGATCTTGTTGACTTACAAATTTAGTATAACGAAGACCAATAATTTGGGTATGAAGAGGGGAACCTCCCTGGAACGAAGACAAACATTGAAGAAAACGTCTCTTCAGATTGAGACCATATGTCAGCAAGACAAGAAAATTATTGTTAAAAAACAAGACCAAAAACAAACCAAGAAAATAATCAACTTTTACGATAATGTAATGCTTCTAAATCAAATATCACACGGTGAGGAAAAATGATTTTAATACAATCAAATAATTATATGAGCTGAGTAAATTAATTTGTAATTTTTTTTATTCACTGTAAAATTCATAAATTAATTTGTTTTCATTTACATTTTGAAAATAATTATATGAAAGATATGAAAAATTTACTATAAGTGTGTGACATGATATAATTTACATTTTTGGAGGGAGCAGTGAGGTTGTAAGTTATTTGGAAAAAGCACATTTACTTTTATTTTTCTGCTTTTATTATTTATGCCTCTATTTTTTAAAATCTTTAATAACACAGTATCTTAAATTCAAGTATGGAAATAAAATTAGAAGATGTGATTTATCGCATGAAAATTGATACTTGATAAAATAAATCGAGTGATCATTTATAAAATCAAATTTATGATAAAATATTTAGTCAATAAACATCAATATTTGACTTTAATTTTAGAAAATATTTTGTGATAAAAATTATATTGATGAAATTTATGCAATGACTAATATCATAACATGGTTATTGCTTAATTGCATGATTTTGACACATTAAATTATATAGCACTACATGCATGTTTCATGTATAACTGACATCTTCTATGTATGAACATGAAACACAAACACTTGTTTCGTGAATTAATGAAGATGTACGGGAATATGTTGTCTGTTGGTCGATCGGAACCGTTGAAATTAAAGAGCACTGCATTTATTGTCTTACACACAAGTTTGATCAAATTTTGTTTTTATTTACCCATTCATCTCATTGATCGAAAATTGAAGCATCGTATGGCCATAAACACTTCGTGTTGGATCAAAACTCATACATAATAAAACTTCCGAAATTTTATGTTGATTATATTCAATGTTCTTCCTTGATCATTTTAAAATAGATTTGGAATGATTTTATTGCAGATTAACCGTTAATTTCTCGTTTGAAAATGAACGGTCAGAAAATATTTTCTAAATTTGAAGGAAAATGTAATGATGAAAGTTTATAAAAATAACATGTATAAGTATTATTTGGTCATATAAGATTTGAAAATAATGAAAATAAAAATTTTGAATTTTGAATTTTTTTCGTATGCACTGTTGTACATGTAGTAGGTGCTTAGTAAATATCAAGCTCTGCTGACCATCCGATAAGCTAAAAACGGTCCTGATGTCTTCAAACGGTCCGATATAAACACATATATTATTATGTTATCTTTGAGTAAATCCCCTTCTATCTCTTCTTTCGGTGGATATTTTTTACTTCCCTCCTTAGCTCCCCATCTCCCTCTCAAAATTTCACCCAAATTTCTCAAAATTTTCGCCTAGGGTTGGCTTTTCCCCGCCTCTCTTTCCCTCCCCTTTTATGGTGAAATTTCATCAAATTTTGGCCTAGTTGGCTTTTCCCCGCCCTTGAAAGAAAGCCAAGCTCGATCAAAAGGCTCAATCAAACTCTTCTTCTCCCCCTTTCCTCTCCCAGACGAAGCTATTGTGCTCGATCATCTCTTTCTCTCACTACCGTTCTTCCTCTCCCCTTCCCATTCCCATTCCTTCGCTGTCAACGGATCTGTCGCCACCGCCACCGTCTTTCAAATGGAGGCGCATCTGTTCACTTCCTCAATTTCAACTCCTCTCACCACCGATTGAGGACCTACTGTACTACTCGAGCTCCTTCTGTGGAGCTTCCTCTGTGGCAGTTAAAATGAAATAGAGGCACCGATTGTTCCACCTCCGCCGTTGGTATCTATAAGAGGCATAACCATTTGTCTGTGAATAGGAAATTCTAACTAGTTCTTTTAGCATGATTCGTGACTTGTCAGTATTGATCAAGAGGTTGGCGTATAACGGGGTGGGTTTGCGGCTAAGTGCTTTGGTTTAATTAGTGTCAGTGGTTGCAGCAACGGCTTGAATATAGAAGGATAAAAAGGATTTAATATCACTTGTTTGATTGCTTCATAATATAACTTTCTGTGATACTTTGTCAGTATATGTAGAGAATTCATACCTCACTTTGTTGCACTAACCAGAAATCTGGATTGTATGACAACTACTTTTTCATTGATTATATATTTTTGCTAATCAGGGTCTATTGAAAATAAGTCCAGACAAGGAAGTTGAGGTACTAGCAGATGAGTCCCTAATCTACTGTGAGACTGTGCTGTAAGTTTTTTTTTTTGATGGTCGTCAGCAATTGCAGAGGACGTGTGTATTGATTAAAAAAAGTTTATATACATTCGCGGCACCTCATTAAAATAAAGATGCAGCCCAAAAGTAAAATTTGAAATTTAAATCTGAACTTAAACTAATAGATCCTAACTAGCTCGCATCGATAGCCACTTTTAGTTTAAAGAAATCAGAGTCATCATCCCTTGCTCCCCTAAACCCTTTACAATTGACTCTAGAAGGTGATATCCATAATCGTATCATTTAACAGAAGATGCACCGGTTTGCTCTTATTTGCGAAGAGTCGTCGATTCCGTTCTCTCCAGAGTGCCCACGCTCCCGCCGCCCACATTCTGTCCCATATACATTTTGCCGTAGGCGAAAGTTGCACTCTGCCCTGGGTCCAAGCTTGTGTTATGCTTGTCGCCGCTGATCTGGGTACATTGAAGTGTGCTCGCAATCCCAACCAGAAGTTTTTCGCGTAGGGGCAAGTCCACAGCAGATGGTCCCTTGTTTCCTGATTTGGCGAGCCACACATGTGGCATCCTTGTTGGACGGCACATCCTCTACCGGTGAGTATTTCCTGTGTTAGGATTTTGTTCTGTAACATGAGCCATAGGAATATTTTAACTTTTGCCGGTGCTCTGATTTTCTACAATCTCAATTGGAATTTGCACGTGATTCCCCTATTGTGTAAGGCTCTATAAGCTGAGGCACAAGAGAAGGAGCCATCCGCCGTCCATTGCCAGTAAATACGATCTCTCAATTCGATAGATACTCAGAAGAAAGGTAGTTGGGTTGCCAATTCCTTTGTGAAAAAGGAATGTGTCACAGTTAGTAGTTGTTCCGGTGTTTCGATGTTGTAAAGTCTCTTTAAGGCGGAAGTCCACAGCGAGTCTGGTTTTGTTGCGATCAACCACAACCATTTAGTGAACAAATGCCGCATTTTGTACCTCTAAATCAATGATGCCGAGCCCCCCGTTTGATTTAAGCGAGCATACTGATTCCCAGTTTATTAAGCAATTGATTCCTCGACACACATCATTTCCCTTCCATAGGAAGTTTCTTCTCATTTTGTCGATGTGCTTCAAGACTCCCTTCGGAATCCGCAGTGCTTGCATGAAATGCAACGGGATAGCAGACAAGACTGATTTAATGAGGGTAACCCTTCCACCGTAGGATAAGAAGTTGGAGGTCCAACCGTCCAATCTTTTCCTGATTGCCTGAAGCATTGGCTCAAAATTAACTTTTCTTGGTTTTTTTATCGTTAGCGGCAGTCCCAAATACTTGATTGGCAATTCCGCGGGCGGTGATGCTAGGATATTCTCTATTGTACCCATGAGATGTGGTGGGATTGCCACTGGTACAAAAAGGCTTTTAGCTCTATTAATCTTCAGACCCGTCAATTCAGAATATGTTTGGAGCACTCTGGATATTATCTGCAGTGTTGTGGGGTGCGCCTCTGCTATGATTATGGTGTCATCTGCAAACTGTATCGTTTCCGGCGGGAGGAACAGGTGCTGCGGCATGATTGGTGACGCATTGGCAAGGAATATGTTAAGTGAGTCGGCAACCAGGATAAACAACAGTGGTGATAGTGGGTCCCCCTGTCGCAGACCCTGATGATGCCGAAAGAACGCCGTTTGTGCTCCGTTCACCTTTATGGTTGAGGATGCTGTCTGAAGAATTTGCAAGACCGTGGAAACCCACATCGGTGGGAAGCCCCTTTCTATCAACAGGTTAATGAGAAAACACCAATCGACTGTGTCGAACGCCTTCTCGAAGTCCACCTTGTATAATACCACCGGTATGTTTCTATTTTGACATGATCCCAAGAATTCCCTTGCCGCCAAGAAAGATTCCATTAAAGATCTCCCTTTGATAAAAGCCGTCTGATTTGGCTTAATTAATTTCTGTAAGTGAGGTTGCAGTCTATTGGCCATGACCTTGGTCACTATTTTAAGGATTGTGTTAATCACACTGATAGGTCTGTAGTCTGACATAGATTCCGGGTTTGTTCTCTTAGGGACCAGGGTAATTGCGGCTTTATTAATGGATCTCAAATGTACCTCATTTGTCATGCATTTTCGTACCAGAAGGACCACATCCTCCCTGACAATGGGCCAGAAAGCTTTGTAAAATTCAATCGGCAAGCCATCAGGCCCACTGGACTTTCCATTCGGCATCTGCTGTACCGCTTCGTGGATTTCCAGTTCTGTTACCGCATCATCGAGTGTTTTTAGGTCCTCAGCAAAGGTCGGCCCAATCCTTCCCGTTAGGTCAAAAGGTGACGCATGGCTCCTCTTTGTTCCTATTAGGTTTATATAGTGGCGACGGATATGGTTTTGTAACTGCTGCAGCGGCATCGCTTGTCCATCTTCCCCATTAATGGAGATGATTGTGTTTGTATTCTTCCTCCCGTTCGCCACCGCATGAAAGTATTTTGTATTTCTATCCCCCATTTTCAACCAGGTGCATCCCGAACGGTGCTTCCATTTTGCCTCTTTATCAGCCGCCATCCGGAATATGTGTTCCCGCAGTCTAATTCTGAGCGCAAATTCAGTCGAGTTGAGTTGGCGTCTCTCCTCAACCCTGTCTAGCTGTCTGAGCACCCATTTAGATACCGCGAGGTATGTTTCCCTTTTTTTAAATTTTTCCTGAGCCCAGATTGTCAACTGTGTCCTGACCGCACAAATTTTGCGATGCATTCTGAGCTGTAGGTCAGTGACGCCCTCTATCGAGTTCCAGGCATCACTAATTACACCCTGAATATCTTCGTACTTCAGCCAGAAAGTTTCAAATCTGAACCGTCTTCTTGACGGTTGGGTGTGTGGTGTAATAGTTAAGATCAGGGGAGTGTGGTCTGATGCTGTTGCTGGTCGATCTCGCCACTCATAGGATGAGCCTATGCTGTTCCAATGGGCAGACAGAAAAGCTCTGTCTAGTTTTGAAAAAGTGGGGTTCGGTCTTTTATTTGACCATGTAAAGGTTCGGCCCTGAAAGTTCACCTCAAAAAGGCTTGTCTGTTGTATGAAATAGTTGAAATCCTGCATAGTTCCCAGATTGATTGTGTCTGAGGTTGTATCTTCTTGACATCTGAGTAAATTAAAATCGCAAAGATTACCCAAGGTAAGTCATTTTTGCCTCTGATGAATGTTAACTCATTTAGGAACAATCTTTTGTTTGCGTCCTCCTGTGGTCCAAAACTCCTGTACACATAAAAATAAATTCTCCTCTTTTGATCACCACTGTGATTGTAAAATTTAAATTGAAGGAGTCGATGAGGGTGAATACATTACTCCACGCGAGTAGTATTCCTCCTCTCGATCCGTCCGCATCAAGTGTTGCGAAGTTTCTAATTTTCGGCGGACATACTTGTCTTACCGAAAATATCGAGCATTCGCTCCACTTGGTCTCTTGATAACAAATTAAATCGGGGTTAGAGTCACAAGCTAGTTCTTTAATAACAGCACATTTTTTAAAATCACCCAAACCCCGCACATTCCAATTTAAAAAAGACAAAGGAAATTTAAATTTAAGTTGATTAATCATTGGGGGAGTTACACAAAAGGCACTTGATGTGTTACAATCACTAGTTAAAAACCAAAATAAGCACAAAACAAGGCTACTCAACCCCTAACTAAACTTCTAATTAACCCTACCCACATGATCCTCCTCATCGGAGAGATCATCACTACTATCAAAGTCGAAAGTACCTAAAACCGAATCCTGTAAGTCTTCAACCATCTTAGCCTTCCCTTTGCCTTTAGATGCACTTGCCCCTGCAGGTGATCCCTTCACTGATTTTTTCCCTTTATTCGGACTTGGTTTGGTTGTTCCTGTCTTGCTCTTGAAAAGGTCTTTCCTTATTTTAATACCACACATTTTATCAACCTCCCCAGCCTTGTGTCCATCCAAAGGGTTTTGTACCAATTCCTCTTCCTCAAGCATCCGTAGCAAGGCCTCACGGCGAGCCGGATCCATCCTTGGCGATGGGGATGCCGGCTTGGGTGACTTCATTATCCTAGTCTTTTTCGGTGTGTAGTGCTTTGTCACCGTTGTCTTAGATAATCGGGCACTCCTTCTCAGAGTTGTTTCCTGTGCCGGCTGCTGAGCACCCTCACCCCCCTCTGGTTCGGCCACCTCTCCCTCTGGTTCGACCAGCTCTACCAGGTCAGCCGGGTCATTAGCAGCCACCTCCTCCTGCTGCACGACCTCCACCTGCTGGTCCTGCAGCATTTCGGTCGGTTCCGGCATGGCCTCGTCCCCCTGTTGTGCTAACAGTTGTGCCTGGTCGAATTCTGCTAGGGTGCTCTGGTAAGCGTCCTCTTCATCTTGCAAGATAGTCTGCCGCTCATACTCCGCCCTGCACGCTCTCAACTCAGAATCCAGAAGGCACTTGCTTGAGTCAGACAGAGCTTGGAGTTCAGCTCTTGTGAGTGCTTCTCGTTCCATTTTTGCCAAAGCTATGCGATCCTCCTCGTCAGACTATTCTATTTCGAAATGCATCTCGTCGCACCCGAGTCTGACAGCTTCTTCTTCATACGGTATGTCCTCAATTTTAATAGGCTCCTCTTCTATTTCAATAGGTTCCTCTTCTATTTCAATAGGTTCCTCTTCAATTTCATTGATTTCTTCTTCATATTCCATTGGCTCCTCTTCTATTTGATCTCCATGAGTACCAACTTGGGACAGATTCATCCCTATGATCAGATCGGCCTCCACCGGATCCCACTCATCTTCTTCCTCCATAGGTTCTGTTTCGGAGTTTGCATCACGGGGAGAGGTTTGGGGATTGGGTGTGCTGTTTCGGAGGAGGTCAATCCGGTCTCTGTTGATTGCATCGCACATGGGTGGTTCAATTAGGGGAGAAGGTGTTGGAGAGGCAGGGGTGGGGTCTGCGCTATTGGTAGGGGAGATAGGGATCGGGTCCTGTTGGGATCCTGTGTGGGTTCGGGTATGGGTTGTAATGGGAGGTGGGATCTGGTTTGTGGGGGCCGCTGGGGATTGAATTGGGCTCAATGTTACATTTAGATCAATTTCCCCACCCTCTCTAGGGAGGCCCGAACTGGATTTAATTTCGGCCCGGTTTATTATTTGTTTTGGGCTTGACTTAACCAGAGGGCTCAACGGCAAGCCCGTTTGAGATTTTAAAGATGCGTTTCTTTCTCTGATATTTGTTAGGACACGGGATCCCAGATTTGCCTCAATACCCGTGCGAACCACAGGTGTCCATTGGAAGTTTGAATTTTTTTGAAATTCCCTTTCCCTAGTTCGTGTCCCATCAGACAAATGGAATGTTGGGGACATGTCAGTACCAGGTGCAGTCCCTGTGGCCTTGCCAATCGAAATCCCATGTGGTCTATCCCCTCTCTTTTTGAAGGGTAATGGAGTGTCAAGTTGTTGCAAAATTTCCTTACCTTTCTCTTTTTCTTTCCTGGCAGTAGTGGGTATCGGGTCTGGTTGCTGCACTTGAACTCCAGCATTAACCGGCATCGGGTCCTTCACCGGCGCAGAGTCGCCCAGACCCAGGCTGGGCTAGTTTCCAAACAGAGGACTTGCTCTGAGAACCTCCTGGATTTTTTCTTTTAACAGTGCTGCCTCGGCCATTTCAGATAGTTCGAGTAGTGTATGGAAGTCTATGGCCACCAATCCGGCTCCCTCATGCTCCTTGGTGTATCCCGTCATCGCTCGAACATTTTCCTGATGGATTTTCTGAAATTCTTGGTCGGTTGGTGTTGTATCCACCGGGATTAGGAGCGGAATAGGCTCCTCCAGCCAACTGTGAACCCGAACCCCCACATCTCTGGCCATTCCCCGTATCCACATGGTTATCTCGTGCGGAATGAAGCTCAGGTCCGGTACCGCTACGACCGCTTTCAGTTTTTCTAATGAGTTAGGTCGTGTGAGGGTAGTGTGGTCCAAGACTATTCCAAAAGAGCTAATGCCCGCCACCAGGTGGTCGACACACCATGCCTGTGGAGTTACATCCTTCAATTCAATCCAGACTTTATATTTCAGTTGGAGGGGGTAAGCGTTGACTGCTGAGGTCCAGGGGAAGATGACAAGCCCCAGGTCCTGTAAAGGTTTTGCGAAAGTTTGAAAGAAAGTGATACGGTCTTGACCCAGAGCAAGGATCAGTAAGTACTGAGCTCCAGACATGTGAGTCAAGGGAAAGGGGAAGTCAGTTTTGCATGCAGACATGAGTGCCGACTGGAGAATCTGATGTGAGTGTGAAGGCCTCAATCTCGCATCTACTACAAGAGCTCTACCCAGCTGCAGGGCATCTTGCTTCATCTAGAAGGTCTCTGGGATGAAGACCACCACCTTCTTAGGTCAGTTTGCCGGCAAGGCTTCTTCACCAAAGTTTCCTCGAGGCTGCAGCGGGTCGAATCGGACAGTAGAAGAAGGCGTTTGGTTGCATTTCTTCGCTTCGTGTCCTTTTCCCCAGCACTTAGCACATATTCTCTCCTTGCTCGCACATTGACTCTGATCATGTCCCTTCTCGAGACAGTTGTAGCATCGTCCCCGCCACTTGTGATGGGCGGGGTCCGGGGGTAGGGGCAAGGCTTCATGCGGTTGCACACGGTGAGAGTTAATCTGGTCAGCCGGTGGGTTCCATGGGTTGTGATCTATGTAGTGATGCCATGGTGGGGATTAAAAGCGGGTTGGGATGGGGTGTGGGTGAGTCTGGATAGGGGAGCTGAGAGCTTGGGCGTATGAGGCAGGGTGTGAAGGATGGTTATTTGCGGGGGTTAAGGTTGGTGGGGTCGGGGTGCTCTTTTTTTTGGGGCCGAATTCATGGTTGTTGAGCTTGTCTTAACTGCTAAGGTGGTTGGGGTATAATTAATGGTGGTAAGAATGGATGAGTTTTGGTGCTAAAGGGGTTTTGTATCTGTTGAGATGTGTGTGACACCATTAATGCCATTAATGGCTAGTTGGGGAGGGAGTTTCGGTAGGCCGGTGGGGAAAGGATGTGCATTAATGGTGGGATGGGATGAGAGGAAGGTGGTGTTGTACCTGTTCTGAAATGTGGTGTACCTTTGTGGAGAAGAAAACTTACCTTTGTTAGTTGGCCTGGTACCAGGATGATGATTGCGCCTCCTTGAGAATGAGAAACCGTTGGTTATTCCCCTGCGCGTGTACTTTTTGGGTTGGAAATGGCCACTGTTCTTCTTTGTCTGACGTTGTTTGTCTTGCTTGGATAGTACAACAAACCAGCCATCTCCAGTAGGCACTGCGTTTTTTGTCTTCTGGAAATCGCCTGGAGATCGCCTCACTAACGGGTCTTGATAATAAGATCCGCTCATCTCCAAATCTATTTTTTGATGACTGTGCTGTAAGTTAATAAAATCATTGTTGAATCAGCAATTTTGTTTTATGAACTTGTATAAGATTAAAGAGTTTGTGCGATTTGACCTTTATTTGTAAGTCGTCTTCAATTTATGCAGTAGGAGATGCAGAAGATATCATATCCAAGGCAAGAAGAAAGGAACAAATGAGAATTTCATAGAGAACTTGCCTGGTTATCCTGACAATATCAATAGGTTTGACCTTACTCAAACAAAAAAACATGACAAGTGAGATACTAATGCCTGAATTTTAAGGTTAAACACATTAATTAACTGCCAGTAATAAAAAAAGGAGAAAAACAGACTTTTCGTGTCAATATTATACAAGTATGGTGTAATCACTGAACTTGTGGTTTTGAAGTGATCTTTATATATTATTTGAGACATTTTTGTTTTAGTTTTAAAATTTGTAGAGTTCAAGCTCTTTCAAGGATTAATTCATTCTCGGAAGGCTTTTCTAACAGCGAGCATTTTTTTAATTCACTATTACACAAATGCTCTTCTTTTAATCAACCACCAAAACACTGTTATCGAAAACCAAAAAACTAAGACTAAGCCACCTACTATGGGGCAAGAGTATATAACAGATCAAAAGGTCAAGTGTGACGCTGTTGGAATATAATTAAAACTAAAGTTATCAATGGATCTTTGGTTCTTCCATTTTTGATATTTTGATAATACTATTTGGAACTCTTTCTTTGTAGGTTTTTTTGAAGATTTGTCAGTTGCCTGCTGCATTTAACTATGATAATTATTGGCCAGTTCAGAAGGTAAAGTCTGCTGCTTTGATTAGGACACATGTGTATAGTTTCGTTAAACTTTATACTTTGATTATGAACCATATAATTTTGCATAAACCCCCTGCAATTCAGCAATGTAATTGTAAAGTAATGTCTCTTATTTTTTATAGACAGAAAATTAAAGTAGCCATCTTCAATTTCCTTTCTCTCCTGGCTTTTATGTAATTGTAATGTTTCTTCTTATTTTTATGATAGGTACCCTTTGTTTTCTCCATTATAGATAGAGAGAGTGTGGGAGGAAGAGAGAGATAAAAAAACTTAGCCGGATGGTACCAACAGTACTGGCACGAGAATTATCATAGAAGGCTCAAGTACTGGTAAGCTACCGGTACACTGCTGATTAGTTACTGGTACTGTAGGATCTGTATGAAGTGTTAAAGGAGAAGATGAATTTGTTTGCTAATTACGATCAAATTGTACAGATGACTTGCTGTTATTAGGAGTTAAGTAAATTTTTTTGTTAGGCTTTTGTGTTATATACTGTTGTTGTAATGTTTTTTGGTATATTGGTACAATGTATGATAATTACAATGTTGATTAATGTTTATTAAATGTTATCTCTATATTTCAATGTGTTCATGTAAATCTATTTTAATAGGAAATGTAAAAGGTTACTAGATTGGTACTGGGTTGGTATCGGATTTGGTACAATGTATGATAATAACCAACAGTAACGGCTCTTTATTTAAAGACCGTTCTTGATAGAACATTCTGTAACGGCTCTTTATTAAATAGTTGTCCTTGATAAAACTTTTAGTAATGGTCGTTTATCAATGACCGATACTGAAAGTGACTTTTAGTAACGGTCGTTTAAATAACCGACACTGAACTTTCAGTATCGGTTATTTAAATGACCGTTCTTGATTGTTGAATCTGTAACGGTTGTTTAACTGTTCTGATTATTATTACTATCAGTATCGCCTGGGTCAGTATCGCCTGTAAGCTCGTCCCTGATGTGCATAAACGACCGTCCCTGATACCTGTTTTTCCACTAGTGCATATATATATGGATGTATGATCGGAGGACAAGCACTGGGGTTTCACATCATGCATGGTTAGTGGCCCCTGCTCCCAGATAAGCCCTGAAGAACATATATTCACCCGCAACATCCAATGAAAGTACTAGTATAGATGAGGCTAAGAAAAAAATAACTTGATGCCTAGTCATGATTGAAGAAGATTATCAAGTAAGCTTTCAAGCTGTCAATGCCCAACTTGAAGTTCCAACACCTGACACAAGACAAAAACATAACTCAGAAGGAATTTTGTGAAGTATAAAAGATACATTGGGGGCACCTGGCTGAGCTGTTCAATCTCTAAGGTCTTCACACCCGACTCAGGTAGGGGGCATTTGTTGTATCAAAAAATGTTGCTAATTAAATGAAATGGAAATTGACAATATTTAATATATTGGGAAAATACAAATGTGCATAGAGACTCCAAAATGGATTAAGAATAATGTGTTAGAGTTCATAGTATAATTTCTCATGCAAAATTATGAATTTTGATATATTACACACTTCATAACTCAAAATGATTAAAAAGTTATGAAATAATCATGAAATTGATAACATGGCAAGTCCTGATTGGACTAATTTTATATTATCAATTATATATATTTGCAAGTTTGAATAATATGAAACAACTACATATTAATTTTGCTCATATGTATAATATTATTTAAAAAAGGAAACTTTTTAAAAAAATTCAATATATATGTTATTTGTTTTATCAATTAACATACACACACACACACACACACACACACATATAATTATCTAATAGATTTACCAAGAATTAATTATTTTGCGAAAATTAATTTTCTAAGATAGTAGAGAAAATAAAAAATCTTTCAGCGGAAAACTATGTAATATATATATTGCCAAATTAAATCCAAAAAAAATCCGACAAAAATCAAAAGTACCCTAGTGAATGTAACTGTGGCACACACGTTACAAAAAATTAAAAATATGTTTAAAAAAATATATATTACTAATAATTAATTGTATTGTATTTTAATTATGAGTAAGGCTTGGGTGCTATGGATATTACAGAGGCTGCTATGCAACTCAATTTGTGGCTGTCCGATTTGCTTTAATTTTCGTGCTAGTGATGAGGCGCAGGAAACATTTAACGGAGACAGAAATTTTTTAATTCACGTCTCTCTCTCTCTCTGTTAAATTATATCGGGTCCAAATCCTTTAGGCCCCCTTTCTCCCTACACAAGCCCTCGTCAAGGGTTTTCCCGCTACTCTCCCTACCCTTTCTTCTTCTCTACCATAGAGCCAGCGAATTCCATTGTCCTCCCACCGCTCTCTCTCCTATGCATTTTTTCTTCTAAACTTTAAAAAGTCACCAAAAATTGTGGGAAAATCCAAACAATATGAAACTTGTGTATGTATACTCATGGTGATGTCCTTTATTAGAGGGTTTAACAGTTTTAATTAATTCTTCCTTTAGACTCCCTTTTAACTTTAGTTTGTAAGAAGTGTCAGTTTTGATATACCAGCAACACAGTGACAATATTTGATTTTTTTTTAAGTGAGATTCAAATTTCTACCATTAATAGTATTTTAATTCATAAAATTATAAAGCTTGTTCCTATATGGATTCATGAGAGTGTTTACTATCTACTTGTAAATGACCTTGACTTGTTAAATGAAGAACGCAATTCAAAAGAAGAAGAAAAATAGATGTTTTTGTTTATGAAATACATGAAATTGCTGCCAGTGATCATGGACAAGTAATTTTTACTAAGAGGTCCTTGTATTTATATTTATTTATATATTGGAATTGGTGCTAAAAGATGCTAAATTGACACTGGTTCTCATGCCAGTAAAGAAAGAAAAAGCCAAAACAGTAAAAAAAAAAATGAGCTTTTGTATAGAAAACTTATTTTAACAAGCTGGTTCTTATTTTATCTATTCTTCCCTTTTTTCATTATCTTACATCAAAACAAAAATTTAGTAAAAAAAATTACATAATTCCATCCAAAAAAAAATTAGTCTAAGTCTTGTATATATCTCCAGGTGCTTCTTCGGTTTTCAGCATATTCTGATCAAGTGCATCTATTGCAAACAAGGTGCTTTTAAGAAAGCTTAAAGTTTTGCATCTCCTTCCTAAAATAAGCAGAGAAATGGTGGATATCCAACAGGGTAAGACCAAGGAAACTATCACCATGTGTCAACCTAATATGCTGGATCCCACCCGCAAACTGCCACACACCGATCCAGTTAGCATAATCCCGGCAAGGTCAACAGTGACATCAGCGAAAAGAGCTCAACGCTAGAGAAGAGTTGTACGAGCCTCGCTGAATCCGCGCTACCTATCGGAGAAGAAGAGAGGGCGGGGAGAGGAAAGCAGCGGGATAACCCTTGGCGAGGGTTTGGGGGAACCCATTTTTACAGAGCAGTTTTTAGTGCGTACAGAGTTCGAACTTTTGATGGACCAAAATAACCCTGCTCATCAGCGTTCGAATTTTACATAGTAAATCTTCTGCCTTTGATGTAGGGGTATTTTGGTCCATCAAAAATTCGAACTCTGTACGCACTAAAAACTGCTCTGTAAAAATGGGTTCCCGGGTTTGGGGTGGGAGAAAGGGGCAGACTTTGGACAGGATATAATTTAACAGAGAGAGACGTGAATTAAAAAATTTCTGTCTCCGTTAAATGTTTCTAGCGCCTCATCACTAGCACGAAAATTAAAGTAAATCGGACAGCCACAAATTGAGTTGCATAGCAGCCTCTGTGCTATCCATAGCACCCAAGCCTTACTCTTTAATTATTATGTTAGGATGCACTAACAGTAATTATATTATGTGTATTAGTTTGTTGATATCAATTTTTTTTCCCTTTTTTTCTTGGTTTTAAAACAAATCATGTGATAAAGAGTTGGGAGTCAATATGCACTTTGAAACATTGCCCATTTAATTATCAATAATATTATGATATTTTACTTTTTTTTAAATAAGTAATTAAGTGCATGGATGATTTTTTTGTCTGTATTTTGTATGAGGGAGCAGAGCCTCCATTGATTACATTATTTTTAAGACCAAAACAAAGGATGAAATAAAAAAGATATATGTCAATGATAGATTGAATATAAAAATGTATTAACACATAACTAGCTAATATAGCTGGAATACAGAACTGGAAAATTAAGTAGTCATGAAGACTGGCCAACTTGTAAAAGAAAAAACAATAAGACTCCGTGTACGATTGTAGTAGGAATTAAGTGTGTGTGCGCGCGCGTGTGTGTATATATAGACTACGGCTAACATACTTCTTCTAGTATATCGATAATATGCTTTTGATTTCTAAAACCTATCGAATCGGTTTTAAACGACAAATTAAGTCTTTTGAGGCATCAATTAACAGGACAAAACTGGAAAATTACAGTTGCTTGCTTGCTTCCCACAAAAAATGGTAGCTTTGCAACTGTGTGTGTGTTTTTTTTTAAATTATAGAATGCTTCAGCACCTACTAGCTAATATGTGTTCATATAAAAATTAGAAAGACAGTGGCAGCTGATCGCACGCGGCTAGCCAATGATAATTCCAGTCATATTTCGATTCATTTTTTACTTCAATTTATAAAAGAGATTTAGTGCAGTGACATGAGTTTCGTCTCTTTACAGAAAAGTTACAGGTTCAATTTTCGAAAATAACATCTAAAGATGCTAGAGTGTACTGAACTCTTTAATAAAAAAAATTAAATACAACTATATGAAAACAGATATATAGTAGTTGATTATTTTTGAAAGTGGATACATAATTGAATGAAAACATATTTTGTTAAAATTGCATTAGAGGGTTTAGCCATTATAATAAAATTGTCCTAATTAATATCAGCTTAGTTGTCATTGCCATTAACCACATATCTAAAAGTAACTCAAAAGATTTTTGAATTAATAAATTTCTTAATACATATCTAAAAGTAACTGTTATGAAATTTTTCAAAATTTTTTTTTAATAAATCTCAATTGTCTAATTTCAACCGTCTAATTTTAAACGGAACTAATCCATTTTTTGCCTATAATATAGAGGACTTTTCAATATTAGTGCGAAATCAACCATCTAATTTTTTTTTTTTTGAAACTAGAAATCAACCATCTAATTTTAAACGGAACTAATCCAATTTCTGCCTATAATATAGAGAATATTTCAATATTAATATGAATCTAATTCATACGAATCTTAAAACAGATCAAACGGTTGGAATTCACTAACTCAAAAGATTCTTTGGAGTTACTGCAGAGGATACCAATTCCTCCTACCCTTCCCTTTTCAAATAAATCAGCGTGATATCTGATATCCCAAGTGGAAGTAAAAGTAACAAGGAAAAGAAATGGAGATTTCAGCACAGCTCAAAACCCTCTCCAAAACCCCTTTCTTCTCCACTACCGCTCGCCACTGTCCCTCCCGCCTCCGACTGCCCACGCCGACGGTTGCCATGGCGGCGGAGATCCGCTCTCCTCGCCCATCCGCCGCCGCCGCCGTGCTCTCCACCGACCCGCGCCGTCGTGACGAGGTGCTATCCACCGCTCTCGACTCCGTTTCCAACTGCCTCTCTGAGACGTACCTCGATGAAACTGTTCCCGGCCTTAAATCAAAGGCCAGGGGCAAGGTGAGTTGCACCGCCACCTTCCTCTTGGGTTTCTGTTTCCTAGTTATTACCCATTAAAGAAATTTTCAGAGAATCCCTCTAAATTCTGCTCTTGATATTATGTAATGGCTTCTTACTAAAGTGAATAACCTGGATACTTGTAATTAAGATTCATTTTGGAAATTATTGCTTTTATGTATAAATTGTTAACCTGTTCAATTTTTTTTTTATTCTAATGAATAATGCTTTTATTAATTGAACAATCTAAAGGTAACTTAAGTAAGAAAGAGAAAAATTGTAACACTGTGGTTAGAATACCAAGCATGTTATGCTGATATCACAGTAGTATTTTGCAATTAACTTCTGATAAATAACTGCATTTTTGTACCATCTGCAAAGACCTGTAACGGCATGATAAATTTTTCTGGTTACATGAAAAAAAAAAATTGGGGTCTTTCTGCTTTGTCTCTTGCTCTCTGTCCTTTGTAAGATAATTATATCAGTAATGACTTTCAACCTGCCATGTTGTTATAGAAAAATAAATGATAATTTAAAAGAAAGTTACTGCAGGAAGCTGCTTTTTTATTTACTCGAAGGGTTGATGTGACTATTCTTATTTAGACATAACTGAGGGGCTCTTTGCAAAATTCTCTTGTTTTATCTGTTGACTTGAGTTGAATTGGGTTTTTTTCTTTGTTGTTAGGTGAGAGATGTCTACGAGGGAGATAATTATCTTGTACTTGTTACTACTGATCGTCAGAGTGCTTTTGATAGGATTCTTGCCTCTATCCCCTTTAAAGGCCAGGTTTTGACCCTTTCCCATCACTAAATTGTTTTAAAATTTTGTGTGTAGTTAACAAACACAGTAAAATATTGTATATATTCGCCCAAAAATAAAGAAATCCAATTCAGGATTACATAACTAATTTGCCAAACTTCTAAACAACCCTCAATTGTTTCCAACATTCTCATTGGTCAAACAAGATTTGCAAATTGATCCCTTGTCTAAAGATAATTATAGATAACTTCATGTAGGTCCTCAATGAAACTAGTCTATGGTGGTTCGACAAGACTAGGCATATAACTCCAAATGCTGTCATTTCTTCTCCAGACAAAAATGTTACCATTGCCAAGAAATGCTCTGTCTTCCCTGTAGAATTTGTAGGTGAGCGTCTATTATGTGTTTTTTGACCAAATATTCCTGTATTTACATTTAATCCTAATATTTCTCATTCTTGCAAGTTGCAAAGAACACCCAGCATTTAAAAGGTTCAAGTTTTTGAAGAATGACTAAAGTACCCTAGACCAAATCATATGTACCTATGCAAATATGTTGATAAGAAGTTTATGTAAAGTAGGAATACAGATTATACATTGATTCTTCTTTATTAGTTCAAATTTTTGATACGGAGAAAATTCATTCTGGATTTGAGAGCTTATTTTTATTTTTTTAAAATATAGATCTGGTATCGCTGTCACCAACAAAATAGTTGCACAATTAATTGCAATTTTGAGAAAAAAAAGTTCGGCAATTTGCGAAAACAAAAGAATATGTTGGTCATTAATGTCAGCAAGTCCTTTTCTTGTATTATATTTAAATTTGAAAAACAGTAATTCACAACCATTGTAATTGTTTACCACTATGTACCAAATAACTTTTTTCTTTTTTTTATGCAACTGATGTAAAATTTTTGGTTGTTACAATGGAACCAACCATTTGGTGCTTTTTATCTTTCAAAATTTAGTTATTCCTTTGGATCTCTTTGTAGTTAGAGGATTTGTGACCGGCAGTACAGATACATCTCTTTGGACGGTTTACAACAAAGGTGTGAGAAATTACTGTGGTAATGCTCTTCCCGAGGGAATGGTAAAAAACCAAAAGTTACCCAGAAATATTCTCACACCTACAACCAAAGCTGTTGATCATGACGTCCCTGTAACTCCGAATGAGGTTTGTGTTTCTTTTTCTTTTTAATTTTGTTTTTCAATGTCTTTACATTAATTTATAATTTGTTTATGTACAGATAATAGAAATGGGTCTAATGACAAAAGACGAGTATGACGAAGTGAGCCAGAAGGCTATGAACTTGTTTGCATTCGGTCAGGTGAACATTACCATTTGAAATTTTTTTTTTCTTTTTTTTCCCATAAAAATAAATCTCATGAAAATATTATTTTATATATACAGGAAGTAGCGTTGGAGCATGGATTACTACTTGTTGACACAAAATATGAATTCGGGAAAGCAAGTGATGGGACTATAATGTTGATCGATGAGGTATGCGTTAATTATTATTCTGCGTAATTTTGTGCTTAAGTGTCCTATGTGTTGTGTGATGGCTGTGTTTACTTTATTTTATTTTATTTTTTTTCTAATCAGGTACATACACCTGATTCGAGCCGATATTGGATTGCAAAATCATATGAAGAAAGATTTAAATCTGGCCTTGAACCTGAAAATGTTGATAAGGTAATTTCAATTATATTTGACAGGTGACAGGGCAAGTTGTAATTTGTGCTAGTCTGATAAACTTGCGGATTTATTCCTTCTCTAATATTTGTTGTTTTAATTTTTTATCACAGGAGTTTCTAAGGCTATGGTTTAAGAACAATTGCAACCCATATGAAGATAAGGTATGGCTCTCTCTCTCTCTTTCTCTCTCTTTGTTTTTTTTTTATTGAAACAAGGAATAGATCTGCTTTTCTTTTCTTCTAATAATTTTTTTTATTATACTGTTAATTGTATTTCAGGTTTTGCCAGATGCACCAGTTGAACTTGTGTGTGAACTTGCATGGCGGTAAATCACTTTTGTTATGTTTTGATAGTCATGGAAAATGATGTCAACTTTATATTATCTTTTTATGGTTCAAAATAATAAAATAAAAGCTCCCAGCAAAAATCAATTAGAAGAAAAATCAATCAAAAGATATGAACAAGTTGGAGAATAGGTAGTACCTGGTACAGACCATTAAAGTGTTGTACTAACATATTACTGATTTAAAACTGAAGTACCGTATATGTTCTATGGCCTTTAGGTACATTTTTCTTTTTGAGACGATCACATGTTCCAAGTTTGAACTTCCTGGAATTGAGGTATGTAAAGTGTTTTTCAAACTTGTATTTCTGGATAAATATGCCAAAATTTGTTTTGACAATTATTTTGTAATTTCAGGAGCCTATACATGAGAGGATATCAAGGAATGTGAAGGAGGCCATTTTGCGCATATGATCAGCATTGCCTTGCAAAATTTTAATTTAAAAACAAGGTAATTTGTGGTAAGGAGCACAAAGGTTGGTGGTTAGTTAAAACTAGATAAAAGACATGCCTTTGTGTTGGTGTCTATCTCGTATTTTGATATTGATTCCTAGGTAATCTAAGTTTTGCCTCCAAATGAACTTCTCAACTGGGAAATTCGACCGATTATTTGACCTTTTTAATAACTTACGAGTATTTTGTCATTATCACAAGATTTTGATTGTCAAATGATGAATAAAAGTCGGTTCAATGCACAATGCTTTAGTTTAACAGATGATATATCAGGATAATTTTATATGATTTGGTATGAATTGGATGATATATTGATATGTACTCGTTTAGCTTTCTTAGTTTTAGTTCATTAATAAGATATATGATTGTACCATCAACACTATTCTATTTTTTTTTAGTGAATTAATGTTGCTGGCTCAATTTTATTGTTAATCCTCGACTTGCAAAAGGTTTGCACTAAATTACTATTGTTCTTTTTTGTTTTTTGAGTAACCTGCAACCCATTGGTATGCCCCGGTTTTCCTTGCATTGATTGATAGTTAAAAACAACAGGTATTTGCCATGGAGGATATATGATTAATAGTTCTCAGATAATTAACTAGGATCTGAAATATTTGATTGTTGTACACGGAATAAAAGCATGATAAAAAAAAGTAGCGGTTGTGGGTTAATCTTATTGTCCTTCTTATCAACAAAAGCTTGATAAGCCAAGTAGAAAAAAGTATATCCAGGTAAGTACAGAGTTAATATATAATTGTGTTATATAAAATTGAAATAATCAACAAAAGAACAAATATAATCTGAGTAAATTTAGCGGAGTCAGGGTTGCGGGCTCACTGTTTAAGGGGCACAACCCAGCGGTTATTCTTACCTGCTAATTATTTTTTTTAACATACTTAATTTCATGTTGTGGTGCTTTATCCCGCATGCAATAATTTAATTTATTCTCTTTTTATTGAGAATAATGGTCATAAAAATTAATTAGTGTAGGAACGACAAGATAGTGTCCTACAAAGTTCTCTCATAGTACACTACTAGGTAGACCAGGTCCAGGCAACTTCTTCTCTTTATTGGGGAGAACAATAATGGGCACTTTTGTCGTCTACGACTTTGTACTTGAAAGCGTGTATTAAGCAAATGGGAGGTTCTGCGAGCATCTGCCAAATGTAATTTCACCATTTTGTGAAAGGGAAAATTTCACCACTTCCCATTCATTTATTTTTTCAAAAATTTAATAAAAGTTTCGTGCAGGACCAAGGATTGTAGTACTACTAATTCTATTTGAATATGAATATAAAAATATCTCCATCACCTCCGTACCGTACCAATTGACACTCTCATTATTAAGCGCGCCTTGTTAAATGGGAGGACTCGCCTTAGTCGCCTGTATTATTTGTGCAGAACGTATTTGAACGGTTGAGATTTTTCATAAAGTTAGGTAAAGTTTGAGATATCTCAGAGGATGCGAATTTGTGGGGTAGGCATATTGACACCATACACATTTATATTAACACAACATCTTTAATAAAATTTAATGTATAGATAATTTTGACCCTCTTTAAATGTTTTGCTAATTACCATATTTTTTTCTGTAATATAATTAATAGAGTGATCATTTACTAAATTATTTGATTTCCATAATTGCTAGATATTTATTTCCATTTTTATTTTATTTTGAAGAAGGATCCACTTATAACATTTGAAAGTTACAACATGTTACAACATTCAATTTTGTAATTTTCAAAGTCCAAATAATTGATTCAAACCGTTTAATTTTTATATTAAAATGTGTTTTGAGACCAAATTTTATATATTTTTTAATTTTTCACTATTTATTAAGTATTTTACAAAACTGTTGTTTTTAAACAATTATAGACCACTGAAAACAGTAGTTTTGTAAAATACTTAATAAATAGTAAAAAAAAAAAAAATTTGGTCTCAAAGTACATTTTAATATAACAATCATGTTGAACGGTTTAGATCGATGGTTTGGACTTTGAAAATCGCAAAATCAAATGTTGTAATATGTTATAAGATCCAAAATGTTGTAAGTGAATCCCTCCTCTTTTATTTTACATTGAGGCAATATATATATATATATATATATATATTTGGGTAATTTTTCCTCATAGAAATATATATAACTACAAACTTCACATAAAAACCATCATTTCAATTGAAATTTCAAGCATTGAGCCATCAATTAATTTCCACTCAATCCAGATTAAGTCAAGGTATGTATTTGACTTTCTTTGTATTTTTTTATATTCTGATAAACTCGCTTTAATTTTGATACTTATTATATACGAAAAAGAAGACGGCTACTGAATCGTATTACATATCTCGCTTTAATTTTTAAACTTTATAATATTTTTAATTTTGATACTTATTATCTATAGTCTATTTTAATTAAAATTGTTAGGATAATTGTTTATTGATGTTTAATAATTAATTTATATTTGTTAATTGAATAGATGAATCAATCTCCTAACCAATTGGAAGAAAATCTTGAAAATCAAATTTTGAATGTTGCAAATGAAAAATGAAAGCAATCAACATTTTAGTTTGAAGTTTGAAAATCGTGTTGAATTTTTTTCAATATGATATTGAGAATTTTTGGAATATTTTATCAATTTAAGTTTAAGCCAAACAATTTATTAATTTTAGCATGATAGATGTAATTTTTTATTGTAGCATTTTGTTGTACTTTTAATTTATTATTTTAATCATAAGTTGAATGTTGAATTAATAATGATAATTTAATGTTGAGTATTTTGTATATAGGGTTTTGGCTATAGATATACTCTTTGAACTTTTAAATTTATAAACCTAAATACTTAAAGAATGGTCGATTGAAAGTGCACAACCTATCCCTATAGTATAAAAGATGTCGATCCTTGGGATAAGGGGAGATTTTAGTTTAAACTCTATTGATTAAAATCAGAATTGTGTTTGTTTCAAAGTTTATTTTAATATTTATTTTTTTAAATCCTAAATTGGTGGGTTCAATATCCGAGGAGTTTGAAAGTTTATACAATTAAAAGAAAGAAAGAAAGAGTAAAGTGAAATTCAGATTTTAACGAAGTTTGGAGAACCTAGGTGCTTTCGGTCTACAATCCCTTGTTTAATCTTATCTACTCGGTATAAAGTACATCGCCCTAACTATCTAGACCATGAAACTCTTGTTAGTCTATCCTCTCCTTAAATATCAGTACTTAATGGTTTAACCGGTTAGGCTACTCATACCAATTTCTAATTCGATTCAAGATGTTCTGACTTAGGATTTGACTCCAACTGTTAAGTTCCTTATCAAATCCTAACCTTAATTGTTGTAGTTCCGACTTAAATTGAAAGGTAGTGTTTTTCTAACCTAAATCCTATTGACTTTGTGACATAATTGGTACTATCATATATGATCCTAAGCTACTTTAAAATCTAGAAGACCTAAAGCAGGATAACTACATTCAAGCAAAAATTATGGGAATCATATATAATAAATCACATAAATTAACAATCAAATCAAATAATCATTATAAAAACTAAGATCCGAGTAAAATAGAATTAAGCAAGTTCATGTATTTGACCTAAATCTTTAGAAAGAAAGTTAGCATCTCGTATATATGCGAAACTTACACAGAAAATTCATTACAAATTGGATAAAATAAAGAGAAATTGAAAGAGAAATGATTACAACTCTTACAACAATGAAAAACTCTTGCTCTGCTTTCTTTGCTCTGAGAATTCTGTTCTTTTTCTCCAAATCTCAGCTCTTAATTTCACCCTAGCTCCAATGGAAGATATATGGAAAGATGGATGGAGAATTAGCATAATTCTCTATCTTAAATAACCTATCCTACTGCCTAAGAATGTGGGTAGTAGTTAAACACTTGTCCCACACGTTTCCTACAATGAGAACTACTAAATTTGGCCTTCGGGGGCAAGATCTGGCTTTCCAAATATAACGAAACTGCCTTTTTAGTCGAAATGCGGGTCGCACTGCGGCTTGGGAGCTCGCACTGGGGGTCAAATTTCTTTATTTAACTTCCTGCGCCTTCTGAGTGTGGTCCACACTGAGTGCCAGTGCGGGTCGCACTGTACTAGAACTTTTCTTCTTGCTTTGTGATAAATGTTGAAAATTTGGCTAAGTCCTGAATGCGGCCCGCATTGGGAGTCAATGCGGGTCGCATTACGCTCAAGAAAACTTCTGGTTGAGCAAAGTTGTGAAAATCTTTCTAAGTACTGAGTGTGGCCCACACTGGGAGTTAGTGCGGGTCGCATTGGCTTGTTTTCATCCCAGATTTTCAGAAATTCGTCTAAGTACAGAATGCGGCACCCACTGAGTGACAATGCGGGTCGCACTAGGCTCAGTTTTCCTTCCTTCTTGCGCAGGAACTTCCATAATTGACTAAGTGCTGAATGCAGTCTGCACTGAGTGCCAATGCAGGTCACATTATGTCTGATTTTGCCGATTTCTATATTTTAAAGCAAGAAAATATAATAAATTGATTATGGGTGCAATATATGACTTTTATATATCAAAATACAAGATACTTAGAGTTTTTTCATTATAAAATCTAGATTGAACATGTATAAATGTGTATATATATATATATTTTACGTTTATCATTTAAATTCAATTTGTTTTTCATATAAATAATCACATTGTTTTTTAGTGATTTTTGCGCAAAAAAATGGATAAAATATTAAGTGACAAAACAATTTTTTATAGTAGATTGTTAAAGAAATTGTGAAATTGGATAAAATAAATCGATATACACAATGATGATAGATTTTTATAATATAATATAATCATTCAGTGTTGTAATTCTCTTAATTTTTTTTAAAGATTCAATTAATGACAATAAATAAAGAATAGTTATTACGTTAATCTAATTTCTAAGGAAATAAATCATATAATTAATATCATATGAAAGAGAGAGAGAGAATGTGGTAATAGAGAGAGAATCAGTTTTGAAGGAATCACTTACACCTTGTTTGGATGGAGAGTAGAGGAAGGGAGGGAACAGAAAGAAAATAAAACTTTTCATCGAATCGTGTTTGGTTGACAGAATTATGTCGGAGGTGAAAGGTACAGGAGGTGAAATGTTTAACCTTTATCATTAAAATTAATAGAATCGGTTTTCCTCCCGATTTGGAGTGTAACAGATTGAAATAAATTTTGTTGCAAATATTATTAGAAAAAATAACACAAATACCTACCTCTATATCTTACATATATAATTCTTATACATGTATTTTTGTCACAAACCTACAACAGCTACTGAATTTTTCATTAACCTTCTAAATTTTAATCAACTAAACAAGAAATAAGTCGAAAAGGAAAGTTAAATTTATTTTCTCTCATTAATCATCAAAACATAAAAAAATATATTAATCTTTCTTTCTATTTCATTCCTTTTTCTTTTTCCATTCCCTTCCTTCGTCTATTCTCCATCCAAACAAGGTGTTAATGGAGAGTAAAATTGTCTACATCATAAAATATTTTGATAATGTTGTGTTAATAAATATTTTTGTCGTTTTAATATCATCACCCGAATTCGTGTAGACTTCGCACCAAAAATCTCGAAGTTTGAAAATCTAAGGCGGCAAGAAGTGCTCACACGTGCTTTGTGTTTTTTACGAGTATCAAAATTAGATAAGAAGTATTTGTACCTAGAATCAGCTTAATTACTACATAAATCTAATTACTCCGTTTATACCTGAGATTTTTCTAGACCAATTTGTATTAAATCTACTTAGTTCTATTATATCATATCTAACAAGGAGTTGGTTACGGTGCTACGTGTAGCATAGAGGTTCTCCGTGCAACGACTCAATATTTGAGTTCTCAAAATCTTAACGGTTGATCTGAACCGTTCAACATGATCTCCATATGAATATGTACTTGCAAATCAATTTTTAGATTTTTTTTTTACTATTTTTTTAGATAGGTAAAAAATTACTTGATCTGAATGGTATAGAATTTTTCAGATCAAGTAATTTTCTGCCTATCTAAAAAAAATAATGAAAAATTTCTAAAAAATATAAAATTTGGTTTCCAGGTACATATTTATATGGAGATGATGTTGAACAGTTCGGATCGACCATTAGAATTTTGAAAACTCAAATATTAAGCCATTGCACAGAGACCCTCTATGCTATGTTTAAAATTTTCCATCTAACAAAATGGAGATCAGTTAATTTAAGGCACATCGATCCTTCTCGATTCCTTGACAAGCTAGCATGCACTTTGCAAAAGAAACGGGGAAGATGGGGCGCCAAATGGCACCAACTTCCCACGAAGAAAATAAAGACGTGAACAAGGTGAACTCTTCGTCCACGCGCGTTTGAAGAAAATAAAGACGTGCATGCTTTCCACAATATCTTTTCTATAAATTGGCTGCTCCTTATCTTCCTTGGGCAAGTCACAATAGACAAAACACTTGTGGATATATATCCAGGGCTAAAAATTATATATCTCATTATGGAGAAGAGCTTTCTTATTCTTGCTACATTACTTGGTCTTGTATCAGTCACGGCGGCAACTGCTGGCACTGCTACATACTACACACCACCTTATATACGTACGTACATTAGGCTGTACATATACTTTTTTAAATCCGGAGCATTATCCTTCACATATACAGTACTGAAACAAATTAAGAAATTGTTACATGCATTATTTTTGCAGCCTCTGCATGCTATGGACCTACAGATGAGGGCACAATGATCGCAGCTGCGAGTTCCCCACTCTGGAACAACGGTGCAGCATGTGGAAACATGTACACCGTCAAATGCACTGGGCCTGCTAATTCCTGCACTGGCAATACAGTCACTGTGAAGATCATCGATTCCTGTCAGTCACCATGCCAGGCCACACTTGACCTCTCACAGGAGGCCTTCTCCGCCATCGCCAACGCCGATGTCGCTGGAAAAATCAATATTGAATACAATCCGTAAGTTTTGTCATAAGCATAGAAATTAACCTTGGTTATTTTGAGAATGGATTTTGAAAAAAAATAAAATCATCCTTATATTTTCTGACTTACTCTGAAATGTTTTCCAGAGTGGACAGATAATATACTAAATTACATCAAATTATTTTGCATCGTCCATAAAATATTGTAAACATATCATTATGATATGGCATATGCCAATAATAAAATAATTTTAATGCATTTATTTTTCACTCTATACAATTTTATTTTGTTGAAAGAAATGGCATATATAGGCTATTGATTTTCATATAACAGAAAATCTTACAATTTTCAACTGGTACCAATCGGCTGGTACCAGATACATCAATAAAACAGCCAAACATAGAAGGACTATCTAAAATTAGTTTGAAATTTTAGTTTTTTTGCATGTAGATGCATCACTCGTAATAAGGTAGATGAATTTTAATTATTCGGATTCATTGTTCAAAATCAATCCGATAGGTTTTAAGAGTTCAGTTCACAAAAAAACTCGATAAACTTAAGAACACTCTAACTCTACTTTTGTTAAAAGGGATTGGAACAATAGTAAATTGCTATTAAAAAGCAGAGAACATCTGTTAATTGATACCACTCCAATGCATGTTTGTGTCAATACTAAATTTTCTTCTGTAAAATAATAAATAAATATATATAAAATATAACTACTTAATTAGTGAAGCTTCATTTTGTTTTGTAGGGCATGAGAACTCAGGCATGCATGAGGAAGCTACGTATACCTAGTATCCGTTTCAAGAAATAAACACAAATAAACGCTCAAATTTGGAGCACTGAAATTATTTATGGTATTATCAACTCTATAGTAAAAATATGTGAGATAGTAATTTACTGAATTAGAGAAATGCTACGATGCTTGTTGGTCCAATGTAAATGATTAAGAGTAATACCTACTGAATTTTCAATTCATTTAAACTCTCTTATTATTATTAAATTTTTTTGAATCACCAAGCAGAACATCTGCTATTATATTTCGGAAACAAAATTTCAGAAAAAACAGCTACAAATAAGATTTTAAATCATAAAATAAAGCGCATAAAAATAACCTAAAATAGCTCGATGTGTGTACTGCAAATTTCATCAGCTTGATCGCGTAAAAAAATGTTGGTCGATGAAAAAAAAATATATATATATATATATATATATATATATATATATATATATATATATATTTTATGTAAACATTGGAAGCAGTCTTCTAACTATTTAATATCCATAAGAAATTTCTCTATTCATGTTTAGAACATAAAACCTTCCACGGAAGGCAGTAGTCTTTGTCACTCGATGACAACATATTAATAGTTATCTCACTACATGCAAGAGCTATCAATGAATCGGATTCTGATTGAATTCTAGTATAATCGAAATGTAAATTTATTTATACTTTATAAAATTCTCATGTGAATAATTAATTCAATAAGAATTTATAGATCCATATCTCTCATCGTTACGGATTTTAGATCGAATTCAAAAACTATTGAATATTTAGTTACAACGTCAAATATAATAAATCCATGCATAAACGACTGTAATTTTATATTAATAATATGCACGTGATATATTAAATTAATTATATGACCAATTATGATTTAATTTTTCGAACACCCGTGATATAAATAGATCTAATTTAAACCAATGTTATTAAAACCGCACCAAACATCGATCCGTAAAGTTTTGGGTCAATTGTTTACCAGTCGGACATGCATGTGTGCATTCGGTTCAACCGTTGTTATTTTAAACAATTATATATTTAGTAGATATTTATTAGATATGAAGGTTATATACTATATATAAATTAAATAATCATTTTATTACAATTTTTTATAACAATTCACACTCATAAATATTTATTAATATACTATATAACTGAATATATATATATGAGGACAATTCCAATGCCTCATCTCCTCATACCTCATTCATGCCTCATATCCTATATCTTCGTTTTTAATGTTCAAACAGTCATTCCGAACTGCTCAACATGATCTTCATATTAAAATATGCTTCGAGACCAAATTTTATATTTTTTGGAAATTTTTTACTAGTTTTTTTAGATTTATTGAAAATTATTGTTTTTCAAAATAAATCTGGACCATAAAAAAACGATTTTCAATAAATCTAAAAAAATAGTAAAAAAATTTAAAAAAATATAAAATTTGATCTCCAAGAATATTTTAACATGGAGATCATATTAAGCGATTTGGATAAACTATTTGGACTTTAAAAACGAAGATATATGATATGAGACATAAATAAGATATGAGGAGATGAGATATTGGAACCTCATATTATTATTCTAACTTTCTTTTTTGGAAGTTCTATTACTTTGTGCACGGACTAGATGCTCAACGTAATTTTCAGAAACAACCCTAAACTTTTCAGTATAGAAAAATATTTATTTAGATAGGCTGATTTAAATAATTAAACTCTTAATATCTTGTACGACGAGCATCCGATTGCCGGCATTTTTATTCACAACCAAAAAAAAAAAAATATTATTAATAACCGGTCCACCAAAACAATTTCACCCATGACCAAACCGCCCCACCATTGGGCGGTTTACACCCCCCCCCCCAGACCGCCCCGCCATCTGGCGGTTTACCCCCCCCCCCCCCTAAACCGCCCCCCCATCCGGCGATTTAGTATATATATATATATATATATATATATATATATATATATATATATGAGATGGACTATGGTACTCTATGGAGTAAAACGCCTCGGTACTCTACGCTATATCTCCATTTTAAAAATCCAAACACCCGATCCGAACCGTTGAACATGTTCTTCATATTGAAATGTACTTGGAGACTAAATTTTACATTTTTTGGAATTTTTTTGCTATTTATTAAGCCACTTTGAAAATCTCAGATCTGCTGTGAACAGTAAAAAACAGTAAAAATTTCTGGACCATCGGATCTGAGATTTTCAAAGTGGCTTAATAAATAGCAAACAAATTCCAAAAAATGTAAAATTTGGTCTCCAAGCACATTTCAATATGAAGAACATGTTCAACGGTTCGGATCGGGTGTTTGAATTTTTAAAATGGAGATATAGTGCCGTAGAGCACCGAGCCATGGTACTCTATAGAGTACCATAGCCCAACTCTCTCTCTCTCTCTCTCTATATATATATATATATATATATATATATATATATATATATATATATTTTTATAATTTTTTTATTAATTATATAAGATCCCCTCCGAACCCGAAACCCTAGCCACCCCTCTCTCTCTCTCTCTCTCACTCTCGGATGTCAAACAGTGGTCCGATGCGATTTTTAGCCGATTACGATCAACAGTGACCGAGGTATGTTTTTTTTTAAATGTTACCTTTTTTCTAAATGTGAGAAATTTGATAAATAAAAAAAACTAATATTGAACGAATAATTCATTTTGTATTATTATTTTATATGTTGTTTGTGTTGTTGCCTTATTTAGGCGAAAACGATGAACAGAGAAACATCAAGTGAATCTTCCGGTAGTGGAAAAAGGAAATCTGAAAGGTCAACGATGAACGGTTCTTGTACTATGAAGAACTGTGTAATACATAGGTCATTGAATGACGATGATGATTTTGAGAAAAGTCTTTACAAAAAACAAAATCCGATTAGTTTTGGAAAAAAGCCTGATGCGACTCATATCGGCGATGTGAAAAGAAAGAAAAATGCTGGTAAAACTGTCTCTTCGGCTGCTGCGACCGAACACTCTAACAATCAATGTGTAATAAGTTAATTGAATCAGTGTGTAAGACTATCAGTGTGTAGTAATTATCAGGTTTGGTAGTAATTATCAGGTTTTGTAGTAATTATCAGTTTTTGTAGTAATTATCAGTTTTTATCTAAGGAAAATGGTTCACAACATAAGTTTTTATCTAAGGAAAATGGTTCAATATATTTCCGTGAAGAATATAATTTGTGGTGCGAGTTCAATTTCGTGTTCTCTTTTTTCTTTTATCACTCTCCCTGTTTATTTCCATGTCAGTCGTGCTTTGTATTTGATTTAATTTCGTGCGTGAGTTTTAGACGATGGAGAAGATCTAGGAAATGTCAATTCCAATAATTTCTGTTCGATCATCAGAAAAGTTGAGGACCAATAATGGTATGTTTGTACCTGTTTATGGTTTTGTAACATAAATTAATTAAATAAGTTAATTAACATACGGAAAATGGTTCACAACATAAGTTAATTAAATAAGTTCATAGCGTAACTGAACAAATAAGTCTGGAATATAAGATAGAAATATAAATACAACATATGCTGAATTAAGTCTTCCTGCGGCTGAACAGACCAAGTCTACTTCTTAGGTTTCTGGAAGTGGATGACAGCGCGACATCAGCAGTTGTAGAGCCCTGACTACTCCCTGATTGGCTTCCCTGGCTGGGTCACCTGCTTCCAGAAGGTCCGGCATTGGCAACCACCCTATCATTCTCTCTTTCGTTGGCTTCGTTTACGGCCTCTGCAATGCATTTCATTGAACATTCAGTATCAATATTTAAATTTAGTTTCAAATCAATTTTAAGTTTATCACAGATCATCTACATACCTGCCCTCTGTCTGTCAGTAGTAGAACGGTGAGCCTCATGTCCCACTCGACGACCTTGCATCCTGTCCATATGCATTGTTCGCCGATTGTGTTTCCTTCTCCCCTTCCTGATCCATTTCTTATCGGGAACCACCGTAGGCCCAAGGTAGTATGGCCACTGGTACTGGTTGGGGTAGCTGTGAAATGATGGTGTCCAGGTGTGCAGAAGGAAATCGGTACGGTAATAGTTATCAACAAATACGTCCTCAGAAAAGTTTCGTTCTCGGCAAACCGCCATAACATGAGAACACGGTATGCGAACTAACTGGGGGCCTTGGCACTCGCACGTTACTGGATTGTTATCGCCTAAAATGACTTTGTACTTGCATGCGCGTTGTTGAGTTTCTATAATGCCATTTTGGTTCATGCGCGGTGGAATAATCTCACTTTGAACCTGCACTTCATATTCCGTACCTGTGGTACCATACGGTACAACGCGCATGAAAGAACCTTTTTCTCTGTGTTTGCTTAATTTCTCTTCAACTCGATCTGAGAATGTTTGGTCCCTACTCGCTAAGGCAGTGGCTTTAGCATGCCTCTCAACAAACCAAGCATTTAACTTGTAGAATGTGTCCTCCACCAGTGAAACCACGGGTAACATACGGCTCTGTTTGAAGACATTGTTTAATGACTCTGACCCATTAGTGGTCATAATTCCCCATCTCCAACCTCCATCACATGCTTGAAATATCTTCTCATATGCTGACGGCTCGAACGGATCTTTCGGACATCTCTTGCCTGCCTTCGCTAAATAGGCATTTGCCTCCAGAAATGTCTACAAAAAATAGATAAATAAAAGTCAGTTATACAAGTCGTACAAATGTCTAAAAAAATTATGAAAAAAGAAATGCATACATACTCTTGCAAATTCTCTGAACATTTCTTCCATCCGTCGTGGTTTTTTCCTTTTACAGCCAATTTTGAACCTATCAGCAAGCCACTCACCCTCGCCGGTATTCTTGCACAGGTTCTCACAAATGTGTTGCATGCAGAACCTGTGCACAGCCTCTCCGGTATTCGTGTTCCAACCATAGTTGGGGCTATTAAGTACATGTTTAATGTCCAAGTGCTGGTCTGATATTACGCAGATGAACCTATTTTCTACCACCTCGTTTCTCACAAAGGACATGAAAAAACCCCAATTTGGACCATCCTCCTGTTGAACAATGACAAAGGTTATGGGCAACAACTGGTTTTCAGCATCATATGCACATGCTATAAGCAGAGCCCCACCATACCGGCCGGACATGAAGCATGCATCGATGCTGATCACAGGTCTAAGATATCGAAAGGCTTCAATACATGGACCGAAAGCCCATGCTATGCCCTTGAATTGTACCTCACCGGGTGTATCGGTTGGTACATGCCACTGCTGGAATCTGGTTCCCGGATTTGTACTTGTTATGGCAATAAGTAATGGTGCGAGGAGATTGTATGACCCCTTCCAGGTTCCGAAGCATCTGTAGACTGCGAGTTCCCGACCTCTCCACAATCTATTATAATGTGGAGTTATATATGGGTAGATCTTTCTCACCGCACGAGCAACCTCCTTAATGCTCATCGCAGGCTCTTCCTTAATGTCTTCCATAATTACATCGGCAATAACTGATGCCGTCAGCGCAGTATGGTCTTTCCTTTTTGACGCAGACTTGCAAGTGTGTGGTCCCTTGACATCCTTAATTATCCATGCCTCCCCCTTGCCTTTAGGCGTGGCAGACAACTTCCATTTGCACTTTGTCTCTTTACAAATTGCAACATACCGGGTCCTCTCTCGCTTGGCTACTGTAAACTCCCAGTTACCATTTAAATGGAACTGCTTAACTTTCCTCGACAATTCTTCTATGTTGGTGTAAAGCTGGCCCGGGCTAATCTCTTCGTTATATACAATGCGTGTCCCAAAATAAGAAATGTCTGCTTCTTCAAAGGAAGTAGTGTCATTGAATGTCCTTACCGGGTGCTTGTCCCTTCGTCCACTGATCGGAAATCTATATTCAATTGGAGGAGGCATAATATTCTCATCATCGCCCTCTGATAATCTGTCTGAATCCCAATCTCCGTCCCAATCATCACCAGTTTCTATTTCCTCCCTCGGTATCTCATCTATACCGTCAATATTAATGTCTACATCATTTTGATCGACTGCAGACTGTCTTCTAGGTTCAGGGGGGTTATAGCTAGGTAATGGATCAGGTACTGATTGATATCCAACCCGACCAACACATGACCGTCTTCTAGTTTCAGCCCGGGGTGCAGCACGGCGCTCAGGTACATGCAAATACCTATCTCGTCTCACAGGTTCACGAGGGGGTGAGGTCACATCCTGGTTGTGATCATACCTATAATCAGTGGTATAATTGTCATATCCTGGGTTTTCATTCTCGACATAAGGTCCAGCCCTAGTGTCCAAGTTCTGCTCTGCACAAGGTCCAGCCCCGATGTCCAAATTGTTCTGGGTGGAAGATCCAGCCCCAATGTCAAAGTTGTTCTGGGTAGATGGTCCAGCCCAGGCACCAACTGGTTCAATCGAAACTTTTTTGCAAAATAAGTCCATTATCGGGATTAAAGTGGACTCAAAAAAACCATACACAGCTGTCCATATATCCTGGTCTGCTATAGGATATTTTACATAATAAGGTTTGCCACCTGTCGGTTGGTTGTTAATTCGGGTACTGATTTCTACAGTAAATCGGGCACGGTCCCAACTGGTTTTTTGCAAGATTGCTTCCTTTATTTCATAAATTGAAGTATTGGCATTCAGTTGGAAGCCGTAACTCGCATCTTTCGAGTATTGGCATCCGAACTCTCCTTTCGTGATTTTTCCACCCCAGTACAGTGCAATTAACATTTTTGGTTTATTTCTGAAACAACATATAAATTCGTCTCAAAACAACATTTTTGGTTCAATATAAATTTTTTGTTTATTTCTAAAATTTCTAAAATTTTAAAAAAAATTAAATTAAAAAAAAAATACCTCGGTCACTGTTGATCAAAATCACCTCAAAATCGCATCGGAACACTGTTTGAGAGCAGAATGGATCAATTAGTTTGTATTGGACGAATTATGATGAGACAGGAGAGAGAAAACGTTAAATATAGGAAAAATGGGTAAACCGCCCCTTGGGGGGGCGGGTTGGGTGGGGGGTAAACCGCCCCATTGGGGGGCGGGTTAGGGGGGGGGGTAAACCGCCGGATGGGGGGGAGTAAACAGCCAGATGGCGGGGCGGTTTGGGGGGGGGGGGTGTAAACCGCCCAATGGTGGGGCGGTTTGGTCATGGGTGAAATTGTTTTGGTGGACCGGTTATTAATAATATTTTATTTTTATTTTTGGTTATGAATAAAAATGCCGGATCCGATTGAGTTAATTTATTTTTATGATATTTCGGAAATTGATGTGAGTACGTAAAACGAGGACAATGTTGAATATATATGTTTTGTGAGCTTCATTATTAATTTGTAAAGTTCCTACATTTTAAAAGTATGAGTATTTTGATAGGTATTGATACATCCCGTCTAGGGGGAGCAGGCCGTACTGCTGGATTTCACAATTCTGAGCTCATCCCGTTATGAGGTAGCGCGGGTCCAAGATTTATACATTTTTTTCATTTCAATTAAATAGATGTTAAGAACTATATTAATCATCTCAAGACGTTTGTAAGAAACATAAAAACAAAAATATTTTCTTATTCTTCTTATTAAAATTATTAGTTAATTTGTACTAAACACCTATTATTTTTGGGCCAAAATTTTGGACTCATTTATTTTTAAATACTAACTTTGTATGTAACATAATATTACAATAGCTCTTTTTCGTTTTTGTTCTGATCAGTCAGTGTGACAACATAAAACTTTTAAAACATCAAATTTGCGAAATTTTACATGATATTAGTTATAATATTTCTAGTTTTTATACACTAAGTTTATTACATATACTATTTAGAGTAATTTTTGTTAAAATTGTTACACGCTTCTTTTATCAAATTATTATATATTTAGTTGTTGTAAATCTTTCTTTATATAATATTGATTATTATGTATATATTATATTATGGAGAATTTCTATGTTCTTATTTATTTTGTTTCATGCTGATGACATACGTAATTTTGCTAAAATCATTATTCCTATATTAAAAATATTACATTATAGGAAAAAGAAAAAAACTATGATTAATATTGACTGGAGAATACTCGCTATCAACAAAATACACCATTATAATTAAGAAAAAAAAATAACGTCACGAAGCTGAAGCAATAGAGACTTCGCACTTAATAATTTCAAAGGTGCACATAAGAAAATAAAACACAAGTTTTCTATCTCGTGTGTTTGGAAAGTGTGACTTTAGAGAAGTAAATAGTGTGACATTCAACAATAATGTGAAAATTTTCCAATATATAGAGGCTAATGTTCTATGGCTCATTACATAAATTATCTGCACAAAAAGAACTAAAGAAATACCAAAGTTCATTACTATTTTGGCAAGTATTAGGAAATGTTGATTAAATTTTTTATAATAAAATATTAGAGGAAATTGAAAGTTGCAACTATTATTTTATTTACATATAATCAGCTAGCAGATATCTTTATTAAGTCACTAGAAAGGTCCATTTGAAAATTTCCTGTTCAAGTTGGGATTAGTTAACTATAAGAATTCAACTTCAGAGGGAGTACTGTTGCCATATCAAATGATCTCAGAAAAGATATATCATTGATCAATCTATATTATTAGAAGATTTGCACAGATAATCAACATCTCAACAGCAATTAGTTGCTATATTTGCAACTATCTAAATCTCTGTAATTAACGAATTAGCCTGATAGGTAGCAAAGTAGATTAGGAAACATCAACGGCTATGAAAGCCATAAAGGAGTCTATAAATAGGCAATGTAAATATCAAAGTTTTGCCTCCAAATTAACTTCTCAACTGGAAAATTCGACCAATTATTTAACCTTTTTAATTACTTATGAGTATTTTTCCATTATCACAAGATTTTGTTCATGTCAAATGATGAATAAAAGTCGGTTAAATGCACATTTTTTTAGTTTAACAGATGATATATAAGGATAATTTTATACAATTCGGTATGAATTGGATTATATATATATTGATATCCACTTATTTAGCAGTGTTGTACTTAGTTGTAGTTCATTAATAAGATCTATGATCGTACCATGTACACTATTTTATTTTATTTTTCTAGTGAATTAATGTTTCTGGCTCAATTTTATTGTTAATCCTTGACTTGGAAAAGGTTTGCATTAAACTGCAACTTTCCAATTTGTCCTAGTACTAAATTACTAAAAAGTATGTCAAGATAAGGGCAGTTATATATAATTGTGTTATATAAAATTGAAATAATCAACAAAAGAACAAACTAGCAGGTTATTATTACCTGCTAATTTTTTTTTAACATACTTAATTTCATGTTGTGTTATTTTATCCCGCATGAAATAATTTAATTAATACTTTTTTTTAATGAGAATAATGGTCATAAAATATAATTAGCGTAGGAACGACAAGATAGTGCTCTACAAAGTTCTCTTATAGTACACTACTAGGTAGACCAGGTTCAGGCAACTTCTTTCTCTTTATTGGGAAGAACAATAATGGGCACTTTTCTCGTCTACGACTTTGTACTTGGGGCTTGACTACGAAGAAGAATAGGAAGGGAGAAGTGAACGGAAAGCAGGCCAAGAAAGATTTGTGAGGGTCAACTCGCCGGTGGTGGACCTTGCCCAAACTTTCTTAATGGCGTTGTGCGTCCATTGAAAGCGGTATTAAGCAAATGGAAGGTTATGCGAGCATCTGCCAAATGTAATTTCACCATTTTGTGAAAGGGAAAATTTCACCACTTCCCATTCATTTATTTTTTGCAAAATTTAAAAAAAAAATCGTGCAGGACATCAAATTAATTAAAATATATATATTATTATTAACTTTCTATTTTTTTTTAGGTCTATTATTTCGTGCACGGACTCGATACTCAAGCGTAATTTTCAGAAACAACCCTAAACTTTTCAGTATAGAAAAATATTTATTTAGATAGGCTGATTTAAATAATTAAACTCTTAATATCTTGTACGACGAGCATACGATTGAGTTAATTTATATTTATAATATTTCGGAAATTGCTATGAGTAAAACGAGTACAATGTTGAATATATATGTTTTGTGAGCTTCATTATTAATTTGTAAAGTTCCTACATTTTAGAAGTATGAGTATTTTTATTGGTACTATCATCATTTTTGTTGAAGTTTTGGAATTCCGAAATCATTTTTGTCGATGTTTTGGTACTATCATCATTATTAAATCTAAAAATCTGGATCAACATTAAAAATTTCTGGACCACCGGATCAGCGATTTTCAAAGTGGCTTAATAAATAGTAAAATAATTCCAAAAAATGTAAAATTTGGTCTCCAAGCACATTTCAATATGAAGATCATGTTGAGCGTTCGGATTGATTATTTGAACATTGAAAATAGAGATATGAGCGCAAATTAAAACACCAACTTTAATTTGCAAAACATGGTAGCCTTACTATATATATATATATATATATAGGACTTGGCTACAGTGCTACTCGTAGCATAGAGGGCCTCCGTGCAACGGCTCAAAATTTAAGTTTTCAAAATCCTAACGGTCGATCCGAACCCTTCAACATGTAATTTGTACTAAAATGTACTTGAAAACCAAATTTTACGTTTTTTTACATTTTTTACTATTTATTACGTATTTTACAAAACTGTTATATTTATTGTGCTTTTAGGATGAGCCTAAATCAGAGCTTCTTTAATAAACTCAGCACTTACATGTACCATGTTAATATATTAATTCTCAAGCATAAATATACTCTGTAATATTTTCTTTACAGTTTAAAGGTCTTTAAATTTTGACCTTTACCCTATACTGGTGTATGTATAAGCAAAATCTATAATAATTTCTTCACAATGCACTGGTGCAAGCTCATGTATAAGCAATATGTATAGCCTTCAATTTGTTGTTGTTAATACAATGCCTAAGAGGCTATCTGACAAAAAAGAAAATAAAGATTTAACATTAATATCTATGTGTAATCTATCATTTCAGCGGGTTAAAAAAAATTGTACAGCAAACTTCTTTATTAGTATATAAATTAAAATTAAGGATAAATTGGATATTGTAGCGTAAAAAATCCTCTCAGCTCACAAAATCACAAGCTGAGAAAATCACAATTTGTGCACTTAGTATACCATTCCTATCACATAAATCAAGCACAAGACCTAATAGTAGAGTACTTGAGATCGATATATATTGAATATGGAGTAGAACTAGGGTGCTCCTAAGTTCACCCAACCTCTTGTGAACTTGACTCTAAAATATATCGAATCGATTTTAAATGATGAATCCAAACCGTTGAAACCCTTCTACCTAATGAGTGATGCGTCTACATGTGAAAATTTTAAAGTTTCGAATTAATTTAATATAGAGTCAAGTGGTCAAAAGTTTAAGGTTTATAAATTAATTTTAATGCATTCATTTTTTGGACTCCTTTGACCACTTGACTCTATATTAAATTAATTCGAAACTTTAAAATTTTCACATGTAGACGCATCAATCATTAGGTAGAAGGATTTCAACGGTTTGGATTCATCGTTTAAAGTCAATTCAATATATTTTAGAGTCAAGTTCATAAGAGGTTGGGTGAACTTAGGAGCACCCTAGTTCTACTCTTGAATATGTACAATTCCTTCTTAAATCTTAATAATTAAGTCACGCATCATCTTAACTTGAAGTGAGGTTCAAATTAGACTGATTTAACATATGATAATCGCTACTTGAGTGCTTTCAAAGGTTCGACATATTATACATTTAAGATACCATTTATATTAATTTAACGCATTTTGGAAATATCACCAATTAATTAAGTTCATCTGGACCTGCGCGCACGTCTAGATCTCTTACCGGATTTTGGGAAAAGCCAGTTCTTTCATTTTCTCAATTTTGTACAAAATGGAGGATATTATATGAACAAAACATAGGTTACCTATTTCCTAATTCCAATAGAATGCTAATTGATAATTCCATTATTTTAGAAATGGAGAGGACCATACATCAATTAATTGTCTTTATATGTGTGTGTATATATATAGCTTCAGGCAAGGGCCAGCATTTCTGTATGTTTTCTCTCTCAGAAATAAATTATTCCATGATACCAGAGTACCAGACTCCCGGTACTATTTTGTTTTTGTAGATATTTTTATTTATTTATTTGTAGATATTTTTATTTATTTATCAGTCTTTCTGTTTCAAAAAAGCTGAACCTGTTATTTTTTAATTAATTAATGCTTGTTTTATTTGAGCCGTTTTTGTGCTCGATTTGCCTGTTAGTGAATTCCGCAAACCAATCTTAATTATTAAATGCAGAATCACTATATATATATATATATATATATATGAGCTAACTTGTTTTGGAAAGTAAAGATGATTCTTTACTTTTCAAAACAAGTTAGTCCATCTCTCTCTCTCTCTCTCTCTCTCTCTCTATATATATATATATATATATATCTCGTAGAAGTATGTTTGTTGCAAGTATATATATCTGTTTGTTATTTTATCCATACATTATTATTAATTATTGTAGTATTATTTTTGTTATTATATTACCCAAACGTTATTGTTATTAGTATTATTATTTATTTGAGTATTTCTTGTTAGGATGTTCTCCTTGTAAATTTTTTTACGGTACTTTTTTAACATTATAGCCGTTGATTTTTTTATATTTGAACCCTGAAATACTGATTTGATGAAGGATAAAATAAATCCACGTACAATAGCCAATTAATATTGCATTTGGTGTTCATTAATTTCTAAATTGCATGGTATATATATAATCCTATTTATTGATTGATCTTTAATTAATTCTTTAAGTGGAAGCAAAGAAGGTGATCACTAAAAAGATGGCAAGCAACGTGTCCATGGCAACAGAAGCAGTACCCAGTGCCCCTATTACGTCAAAACGGAAACTCAACCCTTATCTTCAAGAACCATGTATGCAATCAATTATTGGCATTATATTAATGAATATCTTTATACAATTTGTCTTCTGTTGTATATATATATAGATCTTGCACGATCTAGAGAGGGGCATGATAAGTACCGTAACCTCAGTGTGCTGCAACAACATGTTTCCTTCTTTGACAGGAACAAAGATGGCATTATCTATCCATGGGAAACATACAAAGGTACGTATATATATAGCTTATTCATTAATTTGTTAAGTGATTGTATATACGTTCCTATATATCATATATGTTATATTTTTTAAATCAGTGCAAGATCGATCACATTATATATTTTTGGCACAAAGGAAAACAGGTATATGTATGTACCTGTAAAATGCCGTTTACTAGATACAGGTCGAAACTTACTATAATGAAATATTTCCTGCTTAATTTAATTTCAGGGAGTCGAGCATTAGGATTTGGAGTTTGTGGCTCCCTGTTGTTTGCTTTAGCAATAAATCTTTTACTTAGTTATCCAACTCAACCGGTAATTAAGCTCTTGTTTTTCCATTAATTTAGTTCGTATATTTCATTTTAGGGTAATTATAACATCCCTCTCTTAACAGTCCCCCATCTTGTCCCCCATCAAAGTAGATCAATTTTCTAGCTATAATTACCAATTTTAACTCATTTGTGGTCCCGACAAACTAATTTCTTCCTTTACTGTAGTCCCCGTGTTTTCAACCAAATTCAATTTATTTTTGAAACAAAAAATCTAGAATCTAACTCATTAAAAAATTAATAAATACGCTGGAGCAAAAAATGGAGGCTCGTGATCTGCTAGAGTAGAGATGTTGGCAACCTTTCATGCAACAAGCAACCATGTAATCTATTTAGTATAAAATATTTCATCATGGAGGGCTGCCCAAACAATTGTATACTACTTTTATTCAGTTTTCATTTGATTTCGGTTTGGCTCGATTTGATTTTTTAAAAACAGATAAAATTTTGGTTTGTCTATTTTAGTTCAGTTTGGACTGAACCAAACTAAACCGAGGTGAATACTTTTATTCAAAAAGATAAGTGAATACTTTTATTAATATTTACTTAAATAATATAAGTGGATACTTTCATTCAAAAAGATAGAACTTTATAAGGTAGAGTGAATCTTTTTCTTGTTAAAAGAAGAAGAATTTGGGGATTGATTAGCGGGGACAGCTAGGCGGACCCCATATGCTTGTAATACTCTTGATACATGAACTATTTACACTTACACGACAATGATGAATTATTGCTCGATGAGGGATGAATACTTGCATGACGAGGATAAACACTTGTGCAATAGACAACTCGAAAGTATGTCATCATGGATCTTATTTGAAGGAGAAAATTATGTAGATGATGTTTGTGGTTTTAGATTTGCAAAATTTCTTACAGATCGTCAGAAGTATTAGTTAGATTGAACGTAAAAAAAAAACAAATCACCTCTAAAAATGTATAAAAGATGGGTGAGTGATGTGTTCAGTTTTTTTTTAAATACTTGATATATCTTAGGATGAATACTTGATGCATTACATATGTATACTTGATATATTATAGATGAATACTTACACGCAACAGTTGTAAAATCTTTCAAATATTACGTGGTCCCCAAATATTAAGTGATCCCTCAGTTAGTTAGTAGTTACTTAGGTAGTTACTTAGGTAGTTATTGACTGATAGACAAAATGGAGGATTGTTAGATGGAGACAGTTAGGTGCTCTCTTAATTTTATGGAAAAATAAATTTATTCATATTTAACCTCTTTATTACCATTAATTCTTTCTATCTAACTACATGTCTATATGCTGAAAAATTAACCAAGCACAGGTCTGATTAACAAAATTCGCTTAATATCAAATAATTAGTAAGGTCAATGCTTTTCTCTCTTGTAGTGTTGGATACCCTCTCTGTTTTTATCAATTCACATAAAAAACATTCACAAATGCAAACACGGCAGCGACAGCGAGACTTATGACACTGAAGGAAGGTTAGTACTCTAATTAATCTACCTATTTTTTATGCAATTCATCTCTAAAATACATGTAAAAGGGATCAACATTTTGCCTAATGATCATCTGAAAAATTGCATACATAGAATTAAGTCAAAGTAAAAATATTTTGGCTGCAAATATTTTTGAGATTAAATTTCCTTGGCAGGTTCGATGCATCAAAGTTCGATGCAATTTTCAGCAAATATGCGCGAGCACATGGTGACGCTTTAACATATAAAGAGATGAAAAAAATGCTTAAAGGCAATGCAAATCTTTATGATTTCGCAGGACAGTAAGCATCTAAGTTAAAATACTGAAAAATGTTAATTACATACAATTAGTCCTAATATATATGACAATTAGTTCAAAAGTAAATATGTATTAATTATTTAATTTGGAAATAGGTTTGCTGCCTTTATGGAATGGAATCTTCTCTATATCATAGGAAAAGATGAGAATGGCCTATTACAAAGAGATATTGTCAGGGGGTGCTTCGATGGCAGCTTGTTTGAGAAAATTGAGTCGAAAAAAAAGCAGGCTACCAAAGGATTTGTGTGCAAATGATTGAAAATATAATTTGTTTGCAATTTACATATTATTATGTTAAAACAATAATATAACATTTCAAGTAAGGGAACCAGCTTAATTATGTCATTCATTCATGTAATTAAGTTATTGGCCTGTGCCGAAATTGTATGTCATCCATGTAATTAAGTAATTATATATAACCTGAATATCATTAAGGGAACCACCTTTCACCCCTCTATTCCACTCCCTTCGTCTCTTCTAAATCTTACCTCCAACAACAATATCTTCCCCTCTCTTTAGGTTCTACCTTCTCGAGCGGAGAGGAAAATGAGGGAGAGGGGAAGGAACGGAGCCGATTGAAATTGGGAGTGCAGTATCATCGGATCTTAGAGCGTAGAGTTTTCATCTCAATCGGAGTACAACGATGAGCAGATTCGGTCGTCATTAGAGCATGGCAGCGGTCAAAAAAGCGGATCCGATTGTGGATCGAGATAAGGATTAAAATATTATAGTGATTATGAGGGTGTATAAGCAAGATTAAAATAGTAGATCTAGTACTTTAGAGGGTGATTAGAGTAATTTGAGTAATTTAGAAAATTTTGTGAAAATATATAAAGGAGTGGATCTAGAAATTAGAGTCACTTGACTTGTTGAAATTACGATTTTTATCAATCAATTTTTAGTAGGCATTAAAGGCACTAACCTTAAAAATAGAAAATTGTTCAAATTATAAACGACGTACTAATTAATAAATTAACAAGTCATTAAATTGAATCATATTCACTCTTAAGCTAAATTATAAATATGTATATTTTTTTGTTTTATCGGAACCAATTTAAGGTCCCGTCGCTATTAAATTTAATGATTTTTTTTCACCCTTTTTATTATTAACTTTGCCGGTTTAGCACTCATTAAGTCAAATTAATTCAAATATAAATTGAATAATAAAACCACCAAACTAATATAATATTAACATTGTTAAGCTGAATTCGAAGAACAGTAACGATGAGAATACTGATATATCAACTCCCATATCCCATAAGCTAGCATGTTTTTAATAAAATGGATATGATGCCCAGTACTGCTTGTGTATTTCCAAGTGTTCCTTTATTGGTACTATCATCATTTTTGTTGAAGTTTTTGAATTCAGAAATCACAATTTCATGCATTTTTTTTAACAAAACTATATTGATTACTTTTTAGAAATATAATAATTAGTTTTTTTTTTTCAAATAGGCTTTCAAAAAGATGACAATGATATATTTTTCATTCACGAACTGTAGTATCCAGTTCAAATTTTATTTTCTTAAATGTTTTATATATTTTCTATAATTTATTAAACAAATTTACTGAAATAGTTTAATTAACTAAAGTGTATATTTTGTTCATAATTTCCAATCCTTTAAGTTTTCTATTTTACCGTATAACTACATATTCCTCAAATTAAGATTTTTTTTTTCGTTGTATTGTATTAATACTGACATTTTGTCATTCTTGTTGTTTAGTGTCTTTTAGGTATTATTTAAAATTAATGGAATTCATATATATATATTTTTTAAATGTTTAATTTGTGCACTTCGTTGTATCACTGAAAACAATTTCAAAATTCGTTTTCTATAAAGAAAACAATTTCTATTATGAAATAATAAATAGTAGACATTTCGCCTTTTCCATCTCATCCACTTTTTATTAGATTTAATTTATGTATTAACTCTCTTGTTAATTGCAAGGCTTTTCATTTGCTTTCTCTAGCTTTTAAATAGATGTTTGTAAGAGATTGAGGATGACACTAATATGGAGATATAATAAATAAATAAGATTTAGCCTCTCTCCAATTTTATTTTGTTTCGTTTTATAATATGTTATCAGCACGAATTGCTCGGAAGAAGTTACAAAATTATTATGTAAGTAATTTAGTTGATTGATTATTATATCTTTCATTAATTTAAATTTTTATTATATTTGTTTTAGTTTATAAGAATCTTTCCTTGAAGTGAATGATAGAATATTAACCTAAAGTTATTATTGAAAATAAAAGTTTAACAAGAACTCGAAGTTCGTATTACCTGAATAGAATAATAACCAGAAGTTATTAGAATTATTTAGAACCTGAAGTTCTATTAGAAATTTTAGTATAAAATTAATATAATAACCAGTAGTTATTATAGGCCACTGGATAAATAATAACCTGAAGTTATTTCTAATTAAAAACCTGAAGTTTTATTAGAAATTTTCATATAAAATAAATATAATAACCAGAAGTTATTATAGGTAATTGGATCAAAATATAACCTGAAGTTATATCAAATTAAATTTTACAACTGCGCAGTCAAGCAATTTAATAACCAGAAGTTATTAAATAAGTATTTTATTATAACCTGAAGTTATATAAATATTAACCCGAAGTTATTGATACTTTTAAATTTATTTATTTAATTATTTAATTTATATATTCTTTTATTTATATTTATGTCTCCTTTTATTTATAATGATATGAAGTTATGATGTTTATAACCTGAAGTTATGGCATTTATAACCTGGACTTATGACTTTAATAACCTGAAGTTATGGTATTAATAATATGAAATTATTAATACGTATATATTTTGTAGTATATATGACAAATCCCACAAAGTTTGAATTTATCTTCCTTCTCATTTATCATAACTTAAAGTTATGGCATTAATAACCTGAAGTTGTATTATGTTATAAATATGTATTAATAGAAATAAGAAGGAAAACGTTCCAAAAATATTTGTTACACATGTGGGATGATAAATTATTGTCCGTGTACATATCGTACTTTTTTCAAGAAAAAGGGAAAAAAATATAGAAACTAACTTTACTGAAAATGATCCCGAAAATGAATGCCATATGGATACACATCTTGATATATCAGATTTTTTTCCATAATGTGGATACACTGTAAATCAAGTAATAAAACAAGAGGATAAAACATGGAGGATATTGAAATATTAAGGAATGAGAATTAAGAGCTAGCTTAGTCATTACTTATGAAAAGTTAATTAAAACATTCCCTGTCTGCATTTACTTATGAAGAGTTAACTAAAATCATATTTAATTTGTAATCTTCTTTAATATATAATTTCCAATATATATTTTCAGATATTTAGAGTCAAAGTTTTATTTTTTTAATAATTCTACATTTATATTATACATTTTTCTCATTTCAATTAAATAGATTATAAGAACTATATATTAATCATCTCAAGTCGTTTCGTAAGAAACATAAAAATAATATTTTCTTTCTTCTTATTAAAATTATTAGTTAATTTGTACTAAACACCTATTAATTTTTTACCAAATTTTTGGACTCATTTATTTTTAAATAATAACTTAGTATGTAACATAATATTACAATAGCTCTTTTTTTTATTCTGATCAGAAAGTCAGACAACATAAAACTTTTAAAACATCAAATTTGCGAAATTTTACATGATATTAGTTACAATATTTCTAGTTTTTATACATTAACTTTATTACATATACTATTTAGAGTAATTTTTGTTAAAATTGTTACGCGCTTCTTTTATCAAATAATTATGTTATAATCTTTCTTTTAATAATATTGATTATTGTGTATATATATTATGGAGAATTTCTATGTTCTTATTTATTTTGTTTCATGTTGAAGACACGTACGTACGTAATTTTGCTAAAAATTATTATAACATTATAGAAAAAGAAAAAAACTATGATTAATTTGACTAAAGAATACTCTCTATCAACAAAATACACCATTATAATTAAGAAAAAAAAAATAACGTCACGAAGCTGAAGCAATAGAGACTTCGCATGCACCTAATAATTTCAAAGGTGCACATAAGAAAATAAAACACAAGTTTTCTATCTAGTGTGTTTGGAAAGTGTGACTTTAGAGAAGTAAATAGTGTGACATGCAACAATAATGTGAAAATTTTCCAATATATAGAGGCTAATGCTCTATGCATGGCTCATTACATAAATTATCTGCACAAAAAGAACTAAAGAAATTCATTACTATTTTGGCAAGTATTAAGAAGATGTTGATTAAAAATTCTTATAATAAAATATTAGAGGAAATTAAAAGTTGCAACCCTTCTTGTTATTTTCAAAAACTAATAAATAAGATAATGTTAATGAGTGTCAGGGACTTCTAAATTGTTGTTTCTCACATATATTCAATATTAATTTACCAATTTTTAAATTTGAGAACATTATAATGGTAAGCTATATTATAATTTGTACAAAAATGTATGTTTTAATTAAATTAGATAAAATGCAGTATTATATAAATCTAAATTTTTTACATCTTTGCTTAATCTAATTTTTTTTCTAATTAACTTGTTAAATGGAAAATTTAATTAAGTATTTGACTCTTATCATGACTTTATGAGTACTATGCCATGATCGCAAGATTTTAACCATATCAAATTGATAAATAGAAGTGAGTTCGTGCATAATATCTATTTGTTGAGTTTAATTGATGAAATAAGGATAATTATGTACGATTCAAAATCGAAAGATATATTAGGTACAACTATGCTATGTATTTCTTAATTAATATAGTTAATTTTAAAATAAATTCATGGCTGTATTTCATCAATAAGATTTTTTTTAAATATATGTTATATTTTATATTTTTTTCTATGAATTAATATTCGTATTTCTGGTATGTGCTTTTTCATTTGCATTTCATTATAACTATAACGATAGGTGTTGTCATAAAGAATATATGATTAAGGATAAACTTAACGAGAGGTTGCTAATTATTTTTTCAAGAATTAGTTACTCAAATTTGATTTGTCTCTATGTAATTAGTGAACTTAATTTGTTTTAATCAAGTCACTATGTTACTATTTTTGTCTAAAATAATAATAGAATATGCTCGTTTATCTCCATGTGAAAAAGGTAATTCATGACAATTGAACTAAAGGTATTTTGGATGGAAATAGTAACATAGTGAATTGATTGCAACAAATGAAACTCTAAATACTACATAAAAATGAATTAAACTTGAGTGACCAATTCGCGACAAAAAAACAAATTAGTTTAGTAATCTCTGATGAAATTTATCCTATATGATTAAAAATTCTTTTCAGATTAATTAACTAGGATCTGCAATTTGATTGTGCTATCCTGGATTCGTTTTTATTATTATTGCTGGATCATAAAATATGAAGAATATCAAAGTTCATTGTCATATAGAGCTCAAGACTTGCGTACTAGTAGAATGCATTTTGGGACAAAAAAATATGAACAGAGTCTGTCAATCTAGTTTGAAATAGAAATTTTACAAAATTAGTTATCATCCAATAAAATTTACATCAAAAAATAACAAAAGAAAATTAGAACAAAATTATCATTATACGCCACATTGTGTTACTTAGCGGTATATATCTACCCTCAGAAATTCAATTTACGTATTATGTACATGAACACTTACCACACACACACACACACACACTGGTCCATGTCATTATTCATTAAAAACGATAAATAAAAAGTTCCTAAAATTAGTGAAAAACAATAAATATTAATGAGGCTCTGGACATCTAGCTATTTATATCAGTAACGGAGTTATTTTAGGGCAGGTAGGACATTATTCAAAAAAAATATTTTCATTACATATTGAATAAAATTATCAACATTTTAGTATTTCGAGCTAAAGAGAGTCCGTTTTGAAATTTGTGCTAATTTAAAAAAAAAAAACGGCCCGGTTTTATCACTTACACCTCATATCAGTAGCGGAGCCAACTGCCTACTTTGAATTTGAAAATTTTAATAGAAACAGAATAAAGTTTTTATTATGTCTATCTCTAAAATTAACTTTGCCTATTTCTGTTTATATTCTCTAACACAATAAGTTTTTACTTTGTCATTTTAATAAGTGTTACATATTGCAATGCATGGTATTGTCATATATTGTGCGTTTCAATATGATTGTATAATGATAAAAAAAAAATTGTCTGTACTAGTTACAATTTTAAAATTTTGAGATTTCTATTTTTACAAAGAATGTTTGTTTAAATTTCAATTATGTTCATACAAAATAATATCCATAAAATTCTTTCTTAAGCTGAAACCCGAACTATAATCTAAATATGATTTTCGCCTACCTCTAACTCGAATTCTGATTACGCCAGTGCCTCAGATACCTAGGGTTGATAACGATTCTAAAAGGGAACCATTCTCTTAACAATATTAATATAAGTACTTAATAATTATCTGCTGGTTTGGGCTTACGAAGGAGCCCACAAAGAACTAATAAATAATATATATTAATATATACATATAGACAATACAGATTACCGCAGTGTTGGTGCCACAAAGAATCAATCAGGGTGATGGAAGTGTACGTAACGGCACACATTTCAAGGATTGGATTCGATGACACGAGGATCGTTGCTGCGACGTGGCAACGAGAGCTCGCTTTCCTCTTTGCACAAGCACTACATGCAACTGGTAGTGAAGTAGATTTATTTAAGCACTTCTTGTATCCTTTGATGATCAGATCAGATTTCTCCTCTTTCTCTCTCTCGTTTGTTTGTTTTGAGGTGTGGCCATGTCTTTCATCACAACCCCGGCAGTCCCCATTGAGTCTATCAATCCAAAGGTACACACACAAGCTTTTTTAGATGCATTAATTTTGTAACTTTATTTTCTGTGCTCTCTTCATGAGCTCTCACAGAGATATATAGACTATAGTAGTATTTTTACATATGCGTTTTTTTGGTTGTTCAAAATGTCATGCTCGTGGAATCATTTTTAATTGAATACTATAAAATCACAGTGATATTTCTGTATATGCTTATAGGTCATGCTTGGTTGTGGAATAAAGTTACTTCAGATTAAATTTCTTACTCTAAGCTAAGGCAGATTAAAATAATCATATTTGGTTGGAGTTTGGTGGAGTAAGCTCATAAAGACATAAAATTATAACAGCGGGATTTATGGTTCAAACCTATGTCGATAGGGCAAAAACAGCGGGATTTGGGGATTCAATGGGTTTGCATGTTTGATTATTGATTATCGGATTTAATTTGGATTAACCGTTTTGATTGGAGGAGATCCATTATTAAGCATTCAATTAAGAAATGGGACACATGGTTTATCAAAAAAATAAAAGAAGGAAATCAGACACATGGGACATGGTACTCTTCACTTGAGAGATAGTCAACCCTAAAGATTCTTTTGACCCATTACATTTATATTATAATTAAATTACAATTTTCCTCAAAAATATTATATTGTACATATATATCAGAAAACTAGTTTCCATATTAAAAGTTTTTTTAATGACCAATTTATAAAGCATAGCAAGTTTAGTGGAAGTTTGACTATCCTTATTTAAAAGATAAAAATCTTGATATACCTATCAAAATGTCCCTATTTGGGTATTTATTTAGTTTTTAATCCAAACTTAGAATTTGATATATATCTTAGACTGTGCTGAGCTTCCAACTTATATGAATTCATATATATATATCTTAGACTGTGCTGAGCTTCCAACTTATATTTCATATCGTATTTGAAATTTAACAGGTTAAGGATTGTGAATATGCTATTCGTGGTGAGGTTTTTAATCACGCACTGGTATGGATCAAATTACTTTTTTTTTTTTTTCTGTAAATATTTCTCTGCTTTCCTCTGTTAATGGTTATAGAAATAACAGTAGTTCTCTATCTGGTTTGTGGAACTCACCATACTGACATAGATGTATTATTTTGGAATAATTTGTCTAGAAATTCTTGTTTTGGACCCTTGAGATTAACATGTTAGTTATGTAATTAAACACCAAATAAGCCAAGAGTAAAAGAAAATAAGAACTTAAACTATAAGTTTTACCAAATCATTTTCAATTTGGTACCTTTGTGCATTCTACAACTCAGCTTCTACAAACATACAAAGTATAAAGTTCTTTGCATAAAACTATAAAACTAAGAGAAAATCAGTACAAATTCCAATCTGACAAATGATTTACAAAATGTTTAATCCAGCGGTTGCAGGAGGAGCTGGAAAAAAATCCAGGATCTCGTCCATTTGATGAGGTAGATACAAGTCTTTCACTATACGTAAAAAATACAAAATTTGTACTCCGTGTTGATGCTAAATTCTCTTTCAATTACTTTTTGTTTTCGACAGATAATATATTGCAATCTTGGAAATCCCCAAGCTTTGAATCAACAGCCAATAACATTCTTCCGTCAGGTCCGTAAATTGAATCTAGTTTAATCTATAATAAAGTAACTACGATTCAAATTTGAGATTTAGTGATATATACCACCCAGGTAATAACTTCGAAAAGGGTAATTACTATTATCCAAATCTGGTCACTGATTTATATATGGTTAAACACACTTTGATTTTGCCTTCTCTACTTGAGTTTCTTAGATTTTATTATATGGTCTTCTGCAAATTCACAACAGTTTACTGCTTTTATAATATTACATCACCATGTGCTTCTTAATTAGGTTCTTGCTTTATGCGAGTATCCAGCTCTCTTGGATAGTGAAGAAACTCAGAAGTTGTTCAGGTTACAATTTACCATATACAACTGATTTTCTTTCCTCCTGCTAAATCAAGTTCTGAATGTAGTTTATAATTTCCCAAATTGTCTAGTCTTTGTTGGCTTTTAATTAGTTTGTATGTAATAGATGTATGAGCTTTTTCTAAATTTGTATTAATCCTTCCACAACTTGATAATCTCTATATATTAGCTTGGTAGGCAGGCTTGATTGGTAATTAGATGTATCTTATTCATTTCTCATTACCTAGTAACAAAATAACAGTTGGCATTTTGTTTAGGCTTGATACATTCACTTTATATGGTAAAGAAATTTTGGGAACCAAGGCTTCCTAAAGCAAGCTTGTTTCACAATCTCTAAACCGGATAGAGGGAAAAAAAAATATCCAAATTGTCCCCTTGGGCAACAATCTCGGAGAAAAAATTCCTTCTCTAGAGCAGATGAAAAGTTCTTCCATACCCCTGGTTATTAACTGAAAATATAGTATTTAAATTGGAAGCAAATTTTTACACATAGCCAGGGTGATTACTTCTTCCAGTTAAATTGAAATTAAATCAAATCCTTTGCTGTTCTGCTGGTTATTAACTCAAATTATAGTACTTATTTTCAGAGAAAATTTATACACATAGCCAGGGTGATTACTTCTTTTTCTAAGAAAATAGAAATTAAATCAACAATTGTGTTTTTAATTGTTCTTGTAGTTTGGATGCCATAAGTAGAGCAAAGAAGATTCGTGCTATGCTGTCTGGAAAAAGCACCGGTGCGTACAGCCATAGTAAGGTGAAAACATACTTTGGATATAGTTCTTATACAATACAAGATATATGTATTTCACCCATACGACCAAGGAATGGTGATATACATAACTCAAAATTAATGTGTCAGGTTTAACCAAGCATTTTCCAGGTTATTCTATTTCTCATTTACTTTCCTACTTTTTTAAGATGAAATGATCCTACTATTTGAGAAATACAGTCTTAGTATTCCTAAATGATATGCCAAAAGTAAAAATAAATGGTAGGAAAAGGCCAATGCTAATCATAGTTTTTATGGTCTAGAATAAATGAATACATTCGTAGTCTAAAATAATTGTGTCAGCAAGTAGTAATATGGATTATGGAATTCCCATGCAGTATCTTCCAGGCAATAACTAAGATACTTTCTCCTATTCATTAATTGTTACAATTTTATTAGGGTGCAAAGGGATTGCGTGAGATGATAGCAGCCGGCATAGCACTTCGTGATGGCTATCCAGCTAATGCAGAGGATATATTTTTAACTGATGGTGTTAGTTCAGCAGTAAGTAACTTAATCCAAGAAAAGGATAAAGAGTACCTAATTTCATTCCTTCATATGGATTCTGAACTATTAGACGTTCTTTTCAATATTCATTGTCATGTTCCCATGGTAAGTCCTCTAAGTAGGGACCTTAAATTAATCTCTATCAAATATTTTTTTAACTATCCATTTTATTTTTTTTATCTTAGGTGCATATGATAATGCAGCTGTTAATTCGATCGGAGAGGGACGGCATCTTGTGCCCCATTCCTCAATATCCATTATACTCTGCATCCATAGTTCTTCACGGCGGTAAACTTGTAAGTATTTTGGTGCACTTCTAGTAAGCATTCTTATATGGGATTCTTTTATGCTGTTATTTATACCTTGAAAAAGCAAGGCCCGACTTTTCATATTGGGACAAATTGGATATGAAAAGCAGAGTCATGCTTTTCAAGTCATGAATAATATGAACTCTTCCTTAATGACAAATTAAATTAGTAATTTAAGACATAAAAAGATAGTCAATATGGTTCAATTTACTGATGCAAATTAATCTTCATTTTGCAATTCATTCAAGCAACAATTATACTGCTAAACATTCATATACTTGCAATGACAATCATTATTAGCTAATTTGCCTGACACCTCAAAGCAAATATTAAATTAAGTGCAAGTGACCATATTACCATTTCATATTCATCAATGGCTGTCAGGTCCCTTACGAACTTAACGAGGCAAGTGGATGGGGACTTGAGGTTTTTGAGCTCAAACGAAGGGTAGATATGGCTCGAGAAGATGGCATATGTGTGAGAGCATTGGTTGTCATAAATCCTGGGAACCCCACCGGACAGGTTCATGCTCCTATATTTTCACTGTGCGGCCCCACTACAACATGTTATTGGGAGAAATATATAGATTTTAAGATGTACTTCTGTTTTTACCTTTTAGGTTCTGTCAGAATCAAACCAGCAGGAAATTGCGGAATTGTGCCGGAAGGAAGGATTAGTACTTCTAGCAGATGAGGTCAGTATCTACTCTTGCTTTTATTTTTGTTGAATATGCAAACAAGTCCAGTACATTTTTATAATTTCAGTGTAAGCACCGTCTTATAAATGTTGGAACTAAAAGCAGCTTATAGAATTTGAAAGCTTAACTAACTAAAGTGATTTTAGCCAATCATGACAAGATTTCCAAAAAGATTGGTCTTAATGAAAGAATAAGTGAAAGAGGGCGAAAAATATATAAATATAAATGAAGATACAAGACTCCATGTGATTGAACCATTTTTACGCTCGATCTGACAATGATAAAATGAAGAAGACAAAAAAAAACTATCTCAATATTATTCATGAAATATATACTAGTATTGACATAACAATTAGCTACAGGTTTTGTTACGACTTTTTGCTACTGTGTTGGGGGAGGGGGGGTGCTGATTTTTTGAGGATGCATCCTCAATATGTATTTGTATTTTTTTTTTTTTTTATATAATTTAACCAAGGCTTGTAGTCTCAAGTTGTGGCACTAGACCAGTTATGCTTAATACCATCTGTTGCAGGTCTACCAAGAAAATGTTTATGTAAATAATAAGAAGTTCATTTCATTCAAGCGGATTGCTAGAGCCCTCGACTACAATAAAGATGAGCTCTCCTTGGTATCGTTCCAATCCATCTCAAAGGGTAAACGTCTAGATTCTCAACATCTCTCTCTCTCTCTCTCTCTCAACTTAATTAAGAAACTTCTAATTTTTACATTTGACCCTGCAAAAACTCAAAACATATAATCCCTCAACCCCCAATTACGGAATTACCTGCACCAAAATATAAAAGAAATTAACATAGGCATACTTGTATCCATAATCCATTACATGCTATACCCATTATTCACAGTCAGTATCTGTTTTACAAACATCTTCGGAATCAACTTCTGGTTGCTCCTTTAGCATGTTATATTCTAAAACCTCACCAGCAGAACCAAAGTTATACTTCAGAGGAGAATAATGATCAACAGGGGGTTTGGAACTTGTAGCAGGAAGCAATTAGAAATTAGTATTTAGAATTGAGGACAAGAATGAGATTTTTTTTTTTTTTACAATCTATTTGTGTTGGAGGTGAGGTGGTAATAGGGGCATTTATTTAGTTTCTCCCTTATTGGTGAAGTTCCTTGTATAAAAGGAGTCCATGTGATATTCTGATGTGTTCAACTGCATCGCTAGTTTAGTAAGTACAAGTAGCTGGTCTAGTGGTTACCAGCTGATAATCATTTGCTTCAAAATTATTTTTGGTGTTACATATTTAGCTTTTTAGTAGAGCATTAGAAGAGCTTGTATGAAGTTCAAGAAGTACCTATCAACAAAATTGCAATGTCATTTTGCCAAACTAATGACAAGTTGATCCTAACTAGACGTATTTAATTCATGCTGTAATGAAGGGTATTATGGAGAATGTGGAAAAAGGGGAGGGTATATGGAGCTATGTGGTTTCAGTGAGGATGTAATAGATCAACTTTACAAGGTTGCTTCTGTAGATCTTTGCTCCAACACTTCTGGTCAGATTCTAGCAAGTTTGATCATGAACCCACCACAGGTAATTTTGTTTATTTATTCTAACTTAGATGATATGAAACTGCATCCTGTGCAGGATTTTAGCTTGGCTCATATAAGTATGTAATCAGTACTCGTAGACATGTTTGGAACTTGGCATTTATCTGCAGCTGTAAATTAAAAACTACAATGAAACTGGACCACCAAAATCCAAGTGATATTAAGATAAAACTGTCCAGTAAGATGTCGAAATCTGAATGGTAATAGATGATCTTACAAATAATCTTTGTAAGTTAAGTAACGATGGCACGTGAATTAAGTATATAAATTATGTAATTTGGCAGCCAGGGGAAGAGTCGTATGAATTGTTCCTTGCTGAAAAGGAGGTGATTCTTTCATCCTTAGCAAGGCGTGCTATGGTTAGATATACTTCACTTTGTCTAATAAATTGGTTTGAAAATTCTAATATTATATACTTTGAAGTTTCCAACTATACTAGAGGAGAAAGTGAATTTTTGAAATATTATGACCACAATATCGGGGTAAAAAATTATATAATCATATCCGTCCATAAATTTTCTTTTGGTTAGTTATAGTTTGTAGCAACTTTGTATTAGGTGGAGCACAATTAATTTTCTTTGGCCATCAGACCACTAATTTGCATTTTACCTGTTCATTATTTTACTAATCTTCCCCAAGTAGCGCCAAGTGAATTTCATCATTCGAAAATCAATACCAAGCTTACATGCATTTGACGATGCACTATGTCAAGATAACTTCCCAGAGAATTTCTATAATGCTCATTTTTCAATTTCTTGAAGGCATTGGAGGATGCCTTTAACAGCATGGAAGGAGTATTATGCCAGAAAGCAGAAGGTGCTATGTATCTCTTCCCTCGAATTAAATTGCCTGAGAAAGCAATTGAGGCCGCTAAAAAGGTCAACATGGCACCTGATACATTTTATGCACTGAGGCTCCTTGATGACACTGGTTTAGTTCTTGTCCCGGGCTCCGGTTTTGGACAGGTCAGTAAATATTTTGTTTTCCTAATCTTTGAGGAAAGGAATTAAAGGCTATTGACTGATTTCTTAAGGATCCAATAAAAATTTGAACTAAACATAGTCTTCATATCAAAATGTACTTTTAGACCATAAAAGTACTAAGAGTGAGGCTATGGTAATAAGATCGAGTTGCATACCATAAAAGTACTAAGAGTGAGGCTATGGTAATATGGATGTTACAGATCAACCCGTGCTATGAATCCATATCTTTGTATTTAAAGTTCAAACAATTGATCTGCTAAACATAGTCTTCATATCAAAATGTACTTTTAGACCAAACTTCATATTTTTTTTGAATTTTTTTGGATAAGTAGAAAATCGTTGCTTTTGGGTGGTTCAGAATTTTCAAGTCAAGTGCATTTCTACCTTTCAAAAAAAATAGTAAGAAAATTCTAAAAAAATATTTAAATTTGATATGAAAGCACATTTCTACATGAAGATCATGTTGAATGGTTTAGACCGATAGTTTGAAGTTTAAAAACAGAGATATTAGTCCATAGCGTGAGTCGTTGTGTAATATGCATATTGAATTTGTTGTTGTCCACTTTTTAATGGGCACAAAGCACATTGAATTACTAAATTCGTTTCAGTGCTACCGTATTTCTTCTTTGAAAAGATGATAATTTTCTTATTTAGTTTTCCTTTATGTTCGTCATTTATTTATTTTTATTTATATTTATATTTTGCTGTTGAAGGCCCCCGATACATGGCATGTTCGAACAACCATTCTCCCTGAAGAACACAAGATTCCTGCTATCGTGTCGAGACTCAAGGCATTTCATGAGTCATTTATGAGAGAATTCAGGGACTAACATATGGTGCTTGCATGTTTGTAATAACATTAATGATTGTAATATAGCGCTTTAAATGAATTTAAAATATAAATAAATATACTGTAATGTTATAGATGACTTGCTTAAATCAGACGTGTTGTGGTACCTTAATACTTAATAGTAGACATTGGTGCTTGCAAGACAATATTTGAACTTGTGCATCTTTGTTTGGTATCTTGGTAGACATTAATTAATGGGTTATTCTATGCTTAAGAGGAATGCTCCTCTCCAATATTATTGAGAAAATGTGGATGTTAAATTTGGGCTGTTAAATTTATATCAGGATTTAGATTCCCAATTGTGGAGAATTTATTAGATCGTATCTATGATGTTTTTATCGAGGGCCGTCCAATCGAGAATATATAGTTTCATCTGTTTGACAGATGCTACATATGTGCTTTGCATTGCAACTTAAATACGAATCTCCATCACATGTGGGTACGTACAGGACAATACCTGTCAGTGTTTACAATAATTAATGGATATTTAAATTCGCTATTTAATTAGTTCAGGACTATATGAAAATAACCAAACACGAATTAAGAAATAATAAAGAATAATCCAAAAATTAATTAAATATCAATTAACGATACCACAATTACAAATTATATATACCGCATGCTTCTTTGTTACAAATTATACCTCGACTCCTTTTTAATTCCCTTCTTCTTTTTATTATTGAGTTGTCACTTTAAACAATTAAATTATCACAACATAACTTAATATGTCAATATTTATTTAAAATATTTGAATGTTTTGTTCTTGTTGTCTTTGAATATGGTTCTTTATCCGGGGGTTTCTTTTTTTGGTTGGTTACATTTCATTCTTGCTTGTGCTTGAACAAAATTTGAACGATAAGTTTAAATTTATTTCTTGTATGAATTTTTGTAATTTTAGTTTTAATTTCAATTTAACATATTATTATGAATTAAGTCATGTATCATTTGCTTCTTGATATTTTAGGTGATAAATTTTAATGTTAGACATCATTTCTTATGTGTGATCTCTGTTCATGTGAAACTTGCTCACTTGGAGTGAGTATAATTTGTAATTAATAACATGTGTTGAAAGAATAGTAGTATATTTACAGCAAGCTTTGCAACAATTGCAAGCAAAAAACTTACTAGCAATTTTTATGAGAAATAGTGTATACATTTCTTATATTTATCAAACAATAAAATTATTATTTAGATATTGGAGACAATTGAATCTCAAACTCTTTTGAGTTGTGGGTAAAATTTGTCTGTAAAGTACTAATTATTAAATTTGTTGTCGTCCACTTTTTATTGGGGGCTAAGCATATTATTGAACTGCTAAAATTTGTCTCAGTGCAACCGTTTTTTTTCTTTGAAAAAGATGATAATTAGTTTATTTAGTTTTCCTTTTTGTTTATCATTTATTTATTTATATTTATATTTTGGTGTTGAATGCCCCCTCAATTTATTTTATGAGTCTAAGAGTTGTAATTTCACACAAAAGACATTAAAACAATTTAAATCACATATTGGTCCTGACAGTTCAAATTTGGTACGAGAGGCGTCACTGGGCCGGTACCAGCATCACGCAATCACCACAAGAACAGAAATCGCAATAATCACATAGCCAGCACAAGTCAGAACCCAGGCATACACAAGAAACCCCAAACCAGCATATAGCCGACTGGTACCAGCAGCTCTCAAGCACAGCAACAACATCAGAATCACCCAATTCAACCCAAGGCAACAAAATCATCACAAAAACAGGGTCAGCGGCAAGAACGCAAAAACCTCGGGCCAACAACAGAGCTGGTACCAGCACCGGTACCAGTGATCACAAACCCAACTAGTGTCACAGAACAAGCAAGAAAGAAAAAGTAAAGCACAGCCACACATATCACAAACCGCGCAACAGCTCAAGTCAGAGGCGCAAGCATCAGAACAAAAGCACAAACCAATGCCCAGACATAGAACGACACAGCCAGCAAAACAACCACGCACAAGCTCGTCACAATCAAAAACCAAGGCACTGGCATATTGTGTTTGCATGTTTGTAATACATGAATGATTTTAATATAGCGCTATGAATGAATTTAAAATAAATAAAATATATTGTAATGCTATAGATGACGTGCTAAATCAAACATGGTTTGTGGTACCTTAATACCTAAAATGGACATTGGTGCTTGAAAGACAATATTTGAATTTGAGCATCTTTGCTTGGTATATTGGTAAACATTAATTAATGGGTTATCTCTGCTTCGCTCCTCTCCAATTATTGAGAAAATGTACGTGGATGTGAGCTAATTTGGGCTATTAAATTTAAATCGGGAAATTCAATTGTTGAGAATTCATTAGATCGTATTTATGTGTTTTCAGCTGTGGAGCCATCCAATCGAGAGGTGATGGTCCATATCTACTCTTGAAATTATTGCAAGAAGTAACATTTTCTTTTTCAATTTCCATATCAGTAATATATAATTTCCATCTAGAGCTTTAAATGAAGTTTTTGTCTTCTAATGTGAAAACATTTGTTCTCCATCCTTGATTTACTCGTAATTTGTTATAATAGTATTATTTAAAAAATTTATGCATAGAAATTATTAAAAATTATTGAAATAAGATGTATGGATATAGAAAGAGTATATTGATTTTGACATATTTAGACAGATCAGACTCAACAGTCCTGATTTATTAATTTTGGTTTTTATATATATAAAACTGCATCGGTATAGAGTTGAAGTTTTTTATTTATTGAATTAGGACCGTTGAGTTCGATCCAAAGGTTCGGATTGGAACTATTGGTCTCGGTATTTCTAGATATGTTGAAATCAATATACTCTTTCTATTTTTGTACATCTTATTTTAAATATATCTATTAAGTAAATATTCTCACTAACAAGTTTTCTATTTCTTTATTTTTGTACGTGCAAATGTTATTACATTATGAATAATTTGATAAAAATAACTTTTAATTTGTATCTAGTAGTAAGGTGAGAATTAGAGGAGCAGAGTGGAGTATGTATTGATTTAATTTTTACCATGATTAAAATTATTATTGTTGAGGTTAAAAAAAATTGTAAGTACTTGTCAGAGCTAAAAATGATTATTAATAAATTGTTGAGAGTAAGTCACAATAAATTATTATTTCGAAAGTATTATTCTCAACTTATTACCAGCAAGAGTATTCATGAGCATACTGATTATGTTAAGCACTTTTATCCTCGATCGTCACCTTTATATGATGCTTTTTTTTTTTTACAAAATAAATTTATTCGTAATGTCAAAATGACAAGGGGGTCATCTAATTAATAGTTACGAAACATTCCATGCATGTACGTGTTTGACAAATGCAACTTAAATCTGAATCTCCATCATAATTCACAAGAGGGGGTACAGGACAATAACTGTTAGTGTTTACAATTAATATGAATGGATATTTAAATTCTCTATTAATTATTTAAAGACTATATGAAAATAACCAAACAGGAAATTAAGAAATAATCTAATAATTATTTTTTTTAGGGAAAAATGTGAAGGTCTAGCCTTCAGATTCCATAGAAATAATCTAATAATTAATTATACTATAATACTTAGGGGTGAAAACGGAACGGATACGGAATGGATAGTGATAAAATCATATCCATATTATTTTTTTTCATTTTCCGTATATGAATATGTACGGAGCGGATATCAGACATATCAGATGGATACAGATACGGATCCGAATCAGATAGGAAATTTATTAAAATAATATTAAAAATATTAAAGTTCATAATATTTATCTAATTATAATGGTGAATAACTTAAATTTTCATAATATATATTAAAAATATATAGTATATATCTATATCTACTATTTAGATATAGATAATTGAAATGTAAAACCATATTAGTATTCAAACGAATATTCGAATATCTAATATCCACATCTAAGTTTTCGATACATATAGTATTCAGGATTGGATATTATCCATACTATTTTCACCCCTAAGAATACCACAAGTACAAATTATATTGCATGCTTTTTTTGTTACAGAGACAGTTAGCAGGCACTATGCATTCACAACTTGTACCTCGATTCATTTTTCTCTTCTTTTCATATTGTTGAGTTGTCACTTGTCAACAATTAAATTATCACAATATAACTGAATTTTAAATATTTGAATATTTTGTTGTTGTTGTCTTTGATGGTTCTTTATCCGATGGTTTCTTATTTCTTGTATGGATTTTTGTAATTTTAATTTTAATTTCAATGTTATTTCTTAGATTGGTTTAGCAGTTGTTACTATGGTATGGTATTTCTCAATACCGAACAATTAGAGAGTCTTTTGATTGATACCAGTATATTGATATTAATGGATATTTGTATGAGTTTTCTAGTTAATGGAAAATCGGTGGATATACTCCACTTATTTCAAAAAAAAAAATAACTTCAATGTAGCATACTATTATGGATTAAGTCATGTATCATTTGCTAGGTATTTTAGGTGATAAATTTTAATGTTAGTCATCATTCCTAATGTGTGATCAATATTCATGTGAAACTTATTTATCAGAAGTGAATATATAAAAAAAAAAAAAAATTCTAATAACAACTGTGTTGAGCATAGTAGTATATTTACCGCAAGCTTTATCAAAATTACAAACAAAAACAACTTACCAGAAATTTCAATAAGAGATTATGTATCTGTTTCTTATACTTATCAAACAATATAATAATTATTGAGATATTAGAGAAAATTGAATCTCAAACTCTTATGGGTTCAATCTGTGTAGCATATTGTGAGATGTATGGCATCTATGATCTAACTATACCAAGGTGAAGAGTAGATCACGTTGAAACTTTAATTCACAAGAGGAATTGAGGAACTAGTGGTAATTGGTGTATGAATTTTTATTCTACATTTTTTAACTTTTATTTTACGCTTTTGTTTTATTTTGCAGTTATTAGCTAGTGTACGACGAAAGTTTAATTCACATTTCATCTTTTTGAGAATATACTCTCACTCGCTTGTTTTTTTTTATCAATATATTACTGCTAGGGTTTATTAATCCATGGACTATGAATTTAATTATCTCCATAATTTGATTTCATTCTATTTCAACACTTGGATACTCTGAAATAGTTTTTTTCAATAAGGATATTTTTGTTCATTGCAAATTAATTTACATTTAAATCCATTATTGAAATGTTGTTATGCATATTTTAAACTCAATTATATTAATATAAATATTCTTATCCATATGTTATACACGTGAATGTTGCTAATAAATTAAATTAAATGAAGATAAAGACAATAACCTTAAGCTTTAAAAAAATCTGGAGGAAACACTGCTTAATTAATTCCTACATGTGAACTGGTGAAATAGAAAGGGCTCTTGAATAATTAAGCTTCAGTTAGATTGGATGAATTTTTTTTTTTGGTACCTGACAAAGAGATCATGGTTTAATGATAAATTTAAATACGCTACGTTTATTTGTCCATTAGTTAATTATAGATCAATATAATTCGCCCTAATTCGTTGTGAGTCATTACAAATAATAATAACTATTGATTTTAATCAAGGTATTGGTGTGGACTGTGGATTAATAATAACTATTATTTATTTTTTTGGAAAAAGTTATAATTTATTTATTTTTTATTAAAATATTATAAATTTTTGATATGTTTCTTTAAAATTAGATAGAATAATATATAATTTAATATATTATAAAGACTAAAACAAATAACTCGGATCAATATTTTTCAGATCGGATTTTTCACTGCTGTAAAAAAAATTAAAATATTTCTTTGCGTGTTATTGGAAAAAAAATAAAAATACTTTGAATCTTAGTTATTGATCTCGGTTCAAAAGTCACTTCTAGATGAATATAGAAAATATTTGAATTCTTCTATTTAAAAATAAAATAAAAACTAATTCCACAAGTATGTCAAGACAATTGAATTTTTTGAAAACTATGTTTTTTTTAAATTAAGATAATTTTTTATTTTTTATTGAAATATTAGAAATTTTTTATATGTTTCATTGAAATTGAATAGAATAATATATAATTTAATTTATTAGAAATACTGAAATAAATAACCCGGATCAATATTTTTCAGACTGGACCTTTCTCGACTATAAGAAAAAATGAAATATTTTTTTGTGTGTTATTGAAAAAAATAAAAATTATTTGAATTTGAATTATTAATTTTGGATTAAAAGTTATTTTTAGGTAAATATAGAAAATAATTGATTTTTTTAAAATATAAAAAAAATTCAATAACTATATTAACCAGAAATTGTAACATTATTAGACAACTAAAATTGTAAGAATGTAGATGGTATCAAATTTGTTGAGGGCTCAATGGCTCATTGCTAAAATTATTGACATGATAGTAAAATTTGTTTTTTTTTTCAGTTTCAGAAATGGAGATGTCCATATTGGTAGCATTTTACTATATATGAGATCTTTTGTGCCCTCTTCGTCTCACAAAAAAATAATTAATTTGTCAAAACATGAATTTGAACCGATGCACAAATACACACAAGAAAACCGCCACAGAAAGTAGAAGTTCAGAAAAAATCTATAAAAGTTCTTAGAGTAATCGGAGAAGAGAGAGAAGTTCAAAAATAAAGAATAACGGTTAATTTATCAAATAATTTTGAATACAAAAGCCACAAATTGAAAAAATAAACATCGATTTTTTTGAGATTTTTTTTTTCAATAACTATAATGTAGTTTCCGCTAAAACATAATTGAATTTTTTACAAGATAAGAACATCATATTTTGTAATTCTTCTATATTGATAGTGCATACATTCTATAATTCATAAGATGGCCCAAATTTATTAAATCTCTTTGTGAACTGAACTCAAAAACTTATTGGATTGGCCTTAAACGACTTATCCAAATTGTTGAAACCGATATACTTTACAAGTAATGTATGTATATGTCAAATTTAGTACAAAGTCAAAACTGTCTGTCCAAAAATAAAGAAAAATTAACACATTAAAATTAACTTATAGACTACTCTTTTTACAGCTTGAGTTTGTAATAAATTAATTCGAAAATTTATAATTTGATATCCAAACACATCACTTCTAAAAGTAGATCAATTTCAATGATTTAGATGAGTTGTATAAAGTCAATTCGATAAATTTTTGAATTGAATTAATTGATAAAGAAAAAATAACGTGAGTTCTACTCTTATTTTTCAATGTTTTTTTTTCTTATTAATCGAAAAAAAATCGCGAAAGGAGATCATTTTACTGGAAAATTGAAATATAGGAAAAACGGAATTGATTATCTCATCCCGGACAATATAAAATCTCCTGTCCAAATTAATGCCCCGCTAAGCAGAAGAAAATAATCTTGGACGGGATAGATTATCCCGTCTAGCACTGTAGCAATTTTTTTTAAAGTTGGTTTCATGTAAGAGAATGAAAAAAAAATACTACAGTACTGGACGGGATGATCTATCTGTTCAGAATTTTTTTTAGTTAATTAGATCGCTAATTAAAATTAAGATTAATGGAATGATTTATTCCATTCAGTAATATTTAGATGGAATAAACCATCTCGTTCTAGCAAGATGATATTCTCTTTTGCAATATTTTTTATTTCTGATTAATAAAAAACTCAGATTTTTTTTGATAATCAGGTAGAAGTAGGGGTGCAAACGGATACGGATTATCCGCTCCGAATCCTCTTATTATTCGTATCCGGATTAAACGGATACGGATACTTACGGATACGGATACGGATAATTTTAGTATATGGAAAAATAATACGGATACGGATAATTCCGTGAGAATATAAACGGAGCGGATATCCGTATATATCCGGATCCGAAATTTAATCTTTCAGCAGCTTTCAATTCATTTCATCATTGCGAAATTTTCAAAAAACATGCATATTCGTTTAAGTTTAAGAATCTTGGTAGAAAAATCATATAATCTATTAGGATAATGGATTGGTTCTCTGAACTAATAAGCAATTAGTCATGCATAATCATCACTGTGCAAACTTAAAAAGACTATTAAATTTTTGTCAATTTAGGTAATCAAATTAAGTAATTTAAAATTATGAAATTTAGTAGAATTACTCAATATCCGACAATTATCCGCTCCATATTCGTATTTGAATCTGTATCCGTGGATTATCCGTTCCATATCCGTATAAGACGGATATAGTTTTCAATTTTGATATCCGTTTACTATCCGTATCCGTATCCGCTTATTGAAAAACGGATGCGGATATAGTATTAGCATTATGGGCTCCGAATCCGCTCTGTTTACACCCCTAGGCAGAAGTAGAAGCTACCACGAGATTTTTTTTAATCCATCTTTTTTGGGGTGAGTTTTTCTGTGCATGAATAGTTAGTGCATAAGTTTTTCAGTGTTTAATCGGATGAAAACTTCCATGTAATGAATCAAATGAAGCGAATTAAAATGGAAGCTAGAGGGCAACACAATTAGCTACACGGGGTACGACGTTGACAAATATGGGGTTGTGATATCGAAAGATTTTCGAATTTTTCACGTCATCTGTTATGAATAAACTTTTTACATCAAGTGTTATGAATCTAAATGTGCAGTGGATCAAAACAGAAACACTGACTAAGGAAAAAAGAATGGCAATACACGGAGGACCATACGGATGTTGTTGCTGAGAACCCAAAGAGTACGACACATCATGCTTGACCTCCATTTACTTCTTCCACTTTATTTCAAATAAAACTGGTTCATAATTAATTATGTGAGCCTATTTAATGTAGTATGATTACGACTCTTAATTTATTTAATTATTGTACGGTCTTCGTGGACGTAGTCAAAGCAGTTAATTGGTGAATAAAACGCTTTCCTATTATCCAATACCTCTATATACTATTTCTATGTTTTCTATAATAATAAAATTACAAAATTATGCTTATTATCATAGAATAATTATAAATTATGCCTTACTCAACGCATATTCCTAGCTTCCGCCGGGTGTTCAAACGGTCAGTTTGGTTGAAAACGAACTAAAATAATTATATCCAATTTTTCTCGGTTTTTAAAAAATAGAACCGAACTGACTGATAAAGAATCAAATTGAACAAATTGAAATTAGAACAAACCGAAGTTAATTTCAGTTTGTTCGATTCAAATCGATGTAGACTTATTAGTGTCATTATTAACTAAGATTACACATGCTCATACATAAGTTGTTCAATTCCATACAAAATACGTAGATGTTCTAGAATATTTAAATTAAAATAAAAGAAAGGAAGTAATGATTGAACCAAACCAAATATAAATCATACTTGAACCAATATAATTCGGTCGGTTCGGTTTAATCGGTTTTGAAAAGTTTAAACTAAATGATACATTTAACTGAAATAATTAAAAAATTCAACCAAACCGATCTATTTAAACTGAAAAACCGAACTATTTAAACCGAATTTGTTTGGTTTGATTGAAAACCGAACAAACCAAACTGTTTGAACACCCCTGGCTCCTTCTGACAGTCTTTTGATATAGATATTGTTTTTTTTTTTATTTGATTATGCTACACGATAATCTGAATAACAACAATCAAAATAAAATAACAAGATGTCGCACAGAATTGCAACTACATACAATAAAAATCCTAATTTCAGGGTGAAGTTTTGTGAAAATCATTTGGGTAAATAACATTTAGATGATACTTTTAACATCATTAGTTTAATTTGTAAAATATTAAATTGTCTAACTATATATTTATACTTTAGAATAGCCCTCACATAGTCACATATACTGGTAATTGTATAATGCAATAGTGGGAAAGAAACAGCACAATTCAGATTAAATAAAAAATTCTACCTCCTAACTAATTAATGCGGTGATCTGAATCAAATGAATAATGATATAATCTTACCATCAGAAACTTTTTATAATTAAAGTATGAGTTGAGGGACTGATATGCATAAATTAATGAGGCTTTCGTCACGTCACGTGACATGGAATTGAGCACGTGCGCTCCTCTTTATACAGAAATTTTGCAAGAGAAACCCACGATCAAATAAGAAGCTCAAAATTTCTCTCAAAATTTCCATGCAAATTAATACTCAATCAATTCAATTCAATTCAATCAAGACCGTTTTTCGAACCAACCCAAATCAATAATAATTCAACTTTTCAGATTCACACTCGGAGAATCAACGAATTGCAACAGAGATTATTAGGCATCACCATCATGGGATTGATTACTACTAGCATCTATGAATCCAATCCCAATCCCAATCCCAAAAAAAGAAAAAGAAAAAGAGAGAAGAAAATTCAATCCAGTTTTACAGCTTCATTAGATTTTTCTCCTCTTCATTAAATAAAAGATCCCACCTTTTCTCCTCTTTCTCTCTCTCCGCTTATTCCAAACCCACAGATCATGATTTGATTCGTGTTCTTTTTCTGGCGTGATGGGTTTTGTCGGTGGCACAGATTGTTAATTGTTTAAATTATTGCTCCAATTTCATCTGGCCTTCCCTCCGTTTATAGTTTGGATGGGTTTTAATTTGAGTTAGGTTTTATGTGTTATGTATATATATAAGGATTGGATAGAGAGATTAGAAATAGAAATAGTTGCCTCTCGTGTTTTTCTATAACGAGAGGTAATAAGTTGGTTGTAGATAAATATCTTTAATTCTCACTTTTTTTTTAATTTTTGAGTGTGGTTTTTAGGGGTCCAATTAGGGTTCGCTTATCTCTCGCTCTCGACTTTACTCTTCTTCTATTCTATTCTTTTCCCCAATCTAAATCCCTAATCTCATCTCCCCCTTCCTTCCTTCCTCGATTCCTAATTCGGAGCCCATAACCGATCTTATTTCGTGGATTTTTCTGTACTTTGCCATTGGAGCATGCCTGATTCCTCCAATTTTAGACTTCTCAAAGCGATTTGAGAGAATTTTTTTAACTGCTTTCCTCTGAGCAGTTAATATGTCAAATATTAAGAGCTTAGCAAGAGAAACATGCACTCTTCTAGCTGTTCTGTGCCGAAATTGTGTCAATAGACGGATTGGAGAGACAGAGAAGAGAATTCCATATCCCTTTCCTGAAATAACTTCAGCTGGCCGTGTTGAGGTTAGATTTTTTTTTTTTATAATTATTCTGTTCTTTAACAGTTTAGTGACAAAGTCAGTAATGCTCTGACCTAGTGGGGAGAGAACAAAAGAGTATTCTGATATTAGGTCATACTGTAATCTCGAAAATACCAGTTTATTGCTTTGCATTTGATTAAATAAACAAGTGTCGGTAGTCTTTAGATAGTTACATACTAGTATCAGACATGATCATGGAGGTACCAAATAAATTTTCAGTGCTTTTACCGAGAGCTTTCATGTTTTGCTACTATAAGCATGCACACAATGGTTTTGTCTTTTTTTTGTGTATATATAAAAATTATTAAGATTTTGTTTGAGTTTTAGGGTGATTTAGTTGTGTTTTCTTTCTTAAATCTCTAGAATCAAATCTGATTTAATGTACCCATTATCTGCAATTTAAAATTAGGTGCATAAGCTTGTGAATCCATCTTTCAATCAATTTAAAGAGGCACAGAGGTCGGTGCGACCCATTATATTATTTTTTCAAGGAGAACAGCTTTCTGACGAAGAAGAGATTGGTTCTCTTATTTGGGGCACCATTGATGCCTCTGATAACCTTGCTTCTCTTGTTGACCCTCCTTTACCTACAATTGTAAGTTGCTTCTATTAACCTTTTTCTCTAATTACAAGCTAATAACTATTGAAATATGCATCCAACGCAGAACTATGATTTTATTTGATTACTAGCAGGAAGGTCAGGACATTCAGTTACGTTTTACCAGCCTTAACCTAAGTCTTTGCAGTTGAGTTATTTGCAAGTAACCCGTAACCTGTTGGGTGTCAGTTTCATATAGTACAATTGTTTGGTATTAGTTCCAAATGTACTATAATAACTGCCACTATTTGTAAAAGAACCTTTTATTTTGTGAAGTTCAAACTTTGATTTTCCAGAGATGGTCTTCTAGATTAAAACCACAGGTTGCAATCCCGCATTTCTTTGCTGTGTATTAAACCATTATGTTTATACTGGTATGATTTATGCAAATTTCTGTTTTTATTTGAACTTTGTGATTGGAACTGCATTTTAAAATCTGTATGGCATCTTACAGGTCTACCTAGAGGTCCCCAATGGTGAGAAAATTGCACAAAGCTTGCATTCGAAGGGTGTACCCTACGTAATATATTGGAAGAAGCAATTCTCATCTTATTCAGCCTCACATTTTTTTGAGGCATTGGTGTCTGTTGTTCAAAGGTAATGTCCTCTATTCGATAATACTATTGAGAAAATAAATAATAATGCCCTGCATGATATCGCAGATGAGAATATCCTGTATGACTGTCGAAAACATGAAAAGGATCAAATATACCTTTTTCCCATTCCCCTAAAAATGTTCAATATTTGTATTTCTTCCTCAGCGTGCATAGATAAGAAAGTGAGCAAGTAGGTATGTCATGGACATGATTTTTCAAAATTTAAACAGGGTATGTGCAATATTTTATAACATGCAGTAGGGATTCATTAGATTTTAATTTTTGTAGGGTCATAATGAAATTAAATTTTCTGTTCTACTGAATTCTATATGTGATATTAAGAATTAATTGTCTTGGTGCAGTTCACTTAGCCATACATGGGATGCATTTCAACTCGCAAATGCATCATTTCAGCTTTATTGCTCGCAAAGCAATTGCATGTCTACAGAAACAAACAGTCAAAGGGTCGGCATCAAGCAGGGACCCCGCCTCCTTGCGGATGCTCCAGAAATACACATATCTGCTCCAAAAGCTGAGATAGAAGAAGGAGATTCCTCGGAGACTTCACCTGTCATAACAATTTATAAAGAGGATGTGGATGTAAGATTCCTAATTTGTGGTCTTCCATGTGGACAGGTACTTTAATATTTAGTTGTTGATAGTTTTCTTTTATTGAAAGAACTTTTATCTCTGCATAATAGTTGCTTACACAATGTAGTGGTAGAAACCATTATTTATTTTATACTCTTTTAAGGCTTTCCAGGCAACGAAGGTGAGTTCTAATGTTGTGTTGCACTATTATGGGGCTTTTGAGATCAGAGAAGGGAAAAATCGAGTTTTGATGCAATTTTGGGGTCAGTATCTGGTCCAACTGTTAAGCATGTTAAATGCAAATTTAAGGAATCACATTGGTAATCATGCTTACTGAATCACATGATTTGGTTGATTCTCCTATTCTTGTGTGTCATATGATTGACCGATTCTGATCATTGATTATAGGATTTGAAATATATTGTCCTCTACTCTGTTTCATTTTTTTAAACCTATATTGTTTTCCAGGATGCATTCCTGTTGGGTTCTCTAGAAGATGGCTTATCTGCTCTTCTAAATGTTGAAGTAAGTTAGAAAAAGCTTATCCATGTGCAGTTTACTTCTATTTGTTTGTCTGTATCATGTTTGATATACTGTTCATGTTTGGTGGTGCAGATACGTGGAAGCAAGCTTCAGAACCGAGTAAGGTGAGTTATTGTGTGTCTGTGTGTGTGTGTTCCTTTTGAGTAAAAATCTTGGGAGACAAGTTAAAGAGGCAAAGGCCATCTAAATATTTTACTATCTCTCACAGTGCGCCCCCGCCTCTGGAAGCTGGAACACTTGATCATGGCATAGTGACAATGAGATGTGACATCACAACTTGCAGTGCTGCTCACATCTCTCTACTAGTCTCTGGTGGTGCTCAAACTTGTTTTGATGATCAGGTATTTTGTTATTATCTTTTTTTTTTTTTTGACAATTGTGTTTAGATTCATTAGGAAATGAACTAAGAAATGACTGGATTCTGTATCAACTTCTGAATTTTAGTGGCTTTGCAAATGTTTATTTAATCCTTAATTAGGTCCATCCTACCTTGAATAACCATCAATTCTGCAAGGACCAAAGGAAACAATCAAAAAGTTACTAAAAATGCTATAAGATGTCAAAGAAAACTTACATGATTACGGTGCAGGTATTAGAGAAGCATATAAAGAACGAGTTAATAGAGAAGACTCAACTAGTACGCGCAGTGGCAAGCTCAGGGGAGAGCTATGGGGCTCAGCCTTCCGTGTCAGTGGCATGTGGGGCCCCTGTTTTTGAGGTTCGCATGGTTGTCCCCAAATGGGCCTCACAGGTTTGCTTCTCCTTAACAAGGATTTCAAATTCAGTCATTGCAACTTACCAGTAAATACTACATAACGTGTATCATATGATTTGGTTTAATTGGTTTGAACTCGACTGAAAGTTATTGAACTAAAATTTTCAGCTAAAGCTATTGACTGAGCTGAAGCTAGATTTGTTTGTTTTTAAGAATATATCATTCTTGGCATTAATATGATACATGCAGATACATCTCTCATCTGTTATTAAGAATATATAATTGCCACATATTAGTATGTTATTAACTCCAGTTATTGGTCAATTATTACTCTTTATGGTCTTCTTTTATCAATGCTAAACTAAAGAACCTTGTTTAATTTTTCCGATAACACTGAACCATATTAACAAAAGAATCGAACCATTTTTTACCATGAAAAAGTATCCTGAATGCATCTCAATTTTGCAGTTTATGACTTTACATTTGACCTCAAAAACTGTGTTTTTTTCTAAATATTTAGGTATTAAAACATGTTGCAAAGGAGGCTTCTTACCGAGGCCTAGTCGCTTTAGGCATCGCCAGTCTGGATGGAACACCAGTTGCTTCTTTTGACAAAAGAGATGCAAATCGCCTCCTTTTCTTCAGCAGAGAGAACCAAAACGATTCACAAAGTACACAAAGCATTATCCCTTCTATCTTGAGATGTTCACCCTGTCCCACCAAGGAGAGAGCAAAACGAGGTCTCAACCCAAAATTGGTTAGTAGCTTGAGGCCCATACCCCATTCCAGGAAGCATAAGCTTAGTCTTTACTTTGCTTCCGAGGAGAGGAGTAGTAGTAGACATGATGGGAGGAGTGCTGTAAGCAATGGGAATAAAGTAGGGTTAGCACCAGTTGCTGCACCGGCTGTGAAGAAAAGCCCGGTACAATTAGCACCTAAGGTTGTACAAAGAAAATCATTGTCTCAGCCAGGGGTACCAATAAATCCTTTGCCTCTGAAGAAGCATGGTTGCACTCGTCCGCCAATTCGAATCTGCCCTGAGGTATGGTGTTATTCCTCCAGCTGTGCAATTTAGCCCTGATTTGATTCAATATTAACTTATTTTCTGCATCCAAGCATTGATTTGGTCCACTTTTTACATTGTTTAAATTATAATTGTATAATGTGCCTAGTAATATTTCTAATTGTGTTCCGGGCTTTATCAATTTAAACCAACAAAACTAGTAAAATCACTTCTGCAATGGAGTATCAGAGAAATCCCACAAAAGGTGATGATAAATTAGTACCGTATGAGATGTGTTTTGGCAGAAGACATTACTAACATCATAATGAATTTGCATTGAACTAGCAGTGTTTCCAGGAATTAGAAGTCAACAATTTGAATCTTGCTACTAGTTTTAGTTTGATTTATGACCTAATAAAGTTAGAAATTGAATCAGCAGTAACCATTGATAATCCAAATTAAGAATTTTATCGATTTGATACTGATTCAATTTCAAATGCTGATTTAGTGGTGGTCAAGTTTCATTTTTATCTATTCCCCTAAATAATTTTGCATCTTCATATTATGTCAAGTTGTTGGTTTTCCTTTGATTCAAAACTTCTCGTTTGTTTGTGAAGTCATTTCTTTTTTTATTAATTTATGCTATAGGTGTGATATATACAATAAACTTTGAAAATTCAATGAATCTATTTTATACAATTCACTATCTAATCTTTTACGTGCTTTTGGTTGGCAGGAGGAATTTTTGAATGATGTGTTGCAGTTTCTGGTACAAAGAGGGCACAACAAGCTGGTTCCACAAGGGGGCCTGTCAGAGTTTCCTGATGCCATTCTAAATGCGAAGCGCCTTGATCTTTATAACTTATATAAAGAGGTAATCTATCCTCCTTTTAATTTCTTCTGTAAGATCTTTGAATAATACACCCACAAGTTTAAGAATTTGCATGGAAACCAAATAACACCATCAAACTGTAAAATGAAATTATACTGTGGATATTTTGAGTCCTTATAGTCTGGTTATATTAGTCTTGAATTCTAGTTATGTGATAGAACTTAACTAGATGAAGTACCATCAAAAGGGAAAAAAAATATGATGTACAAGTTATTCTGTTACTAGCCTTGCACATATCTTGGTGTTTACCAGCAGAAACAAATCAATTTCTGGCATTGCAATATTATGTACTTCTCAATACTGCATAATGTTCAATGAACTTTTATTTTTAAATGGGTTATTTAATTTGAAAATGATTCAAGAGTTCCCCGTTGATTTTCAGGTGGTTTCAAGAGGAGGTTTCTATGTGGGAAATGGCATAAATTGGAAAGGCCAAGTTTTTTCAAAGATGCGCAACCATACTATCTCCAATAGAATGACTGTATGTCTTCTTAACATCTTGCTTCTCTTATCATATTATCATGTATCAAATGAATTAATTTGTTGTATCACAATAATACTGATAATTGAAATAAAGGCTAAGAGCATAAGACAATAAAAGATGACTATGCTGACCAGGACTATAAATTAAATTCAACTCAGCAGGTTCAAAAGCTGGAACCTTAACACCAAGAAATTTTGGCTCATTAATATTTCAATTGGGTTATTACATCATTAAGACCTTTGTTTGTTGTACCTACCTTACATTGTTTTTTATCATCTTAATAGTGTAAATCTTTTTTGGTTGTTATTTTTGAGACTGAACTTTTACTTGCTTTTGAAAAAATTATTGTGTTAGTTGCAACAGTTGGTGGAACTTACAATTATGTCTTATTTATTTCTACCTTGGTAAAGACTGATCTGAGTTTTTAGTCAACTTTAGTACTTTTGTTTTAAGATATCCTTCAAGCAAATAATTCTCACCAATTTAGCATATCCATGAAAGTGTAATTTTGTCCAATTAGAACGCATGTTTGTTGATTGCTGAATTTTTTATCTCAAATTTGCTGTTTTTCTCCTTTGCTTAACCTAGTTTTTCTTTGCTATTTTTTAGGGGGAATTTCACGTATACCCCTCAAAAACTTCAAAATTACGTATTTCCCCCTCTTAAGTTTGAAATTACGTATTTTCCCCTCTAAACTTTAGAAACTCACAAATTTATTCATTTTATTGTTTTTTTTTATATTAAAACTCATTCTAAATTTTTAAAATACCCATTTTACCCTTTATTAAAAGCACATAAAGCCCATCAGACTCAAATTTGAATCTGAAGGGTTCCTCTACTGTCCAATCCATGCGCATCGCATTTAGATTTGTGTGCATCGCTTCAATATTCATGCTGATGTAACATGCACAGATCATAAAGCAATTCTGATCAGTGCATATCGCATTAAGATCTGTGCATGCTGCTTCAATATGTGCTTTTTTGCATCAAAATTCGTGCTGATCTTGTGTGCACAAATCTAAAGCAGTTCGGACGGTAGAGGAACAGTTCATATTCAAATTTGAGTCTGATGAAATTTATATGCTTTCAATAAAGGGTAAAATGGGTATTTTATAAATTTAGAATGAGTTTTAATATAAAAGACAATAAAATGGGTAAATTTGTGATTAAAGTTTAGAGGGGGAAATACGTAATTTTGAAGTTTTTGAGGGGTACACGTGAAATTTCCCCTATTTTTTATTTGAAATTGCTCTGTATGGATATATTTTTTTTAATTATTTTTTAAGTTATAAATTATAACCCTTATAAAGTGGTGAAATAAATTCTTTTAGTATATAATGATTATTATTTTAATTTCAGGGAGTTGGAAACACACTCAAGCGTCATTACGAAACTTACCTTTTGGAGTATGAGCTGGCACATGACGATGTGGATGGAGAGTGCTGCTTGCTATGCCGCAGGTTTGAGCTTTTTGCAATCAAATACAACATTTTACCATATTAAAAATAATTTTTTCTTTGTGAATAGCACCGAGATGATTTTTGTGTGTGTGTTATTGTTGGTTCATATCTGAACTTGAAACCCAATTATTTATCGGCCTTGATATTTTTTACACCTTCATCTGAGGACAAAATGGGATGTGTTAGTTGCAGAGGCAAAAATCACAAACTATTGATCCCTTGGAATAATAGGAAGCTGTTGCTTGCATTTGGAAATATTGAAATTAACAAATAGTTTGGCTTATTTTGCAGTAGCGCCCCTGGAGATTGGGTAAATTGTGGGCTTTGTGGTGAATGGGCTCATTTTGGATGCGATAGACGGCAAGGCTTGGGTACTTTTAAGGTGCACATCTATAAATAATTTATTTACTCGTACCCTCAATGCTCACAAAAAAGAAAGTCTTGCTTTAGTTTATTCCTTCTGAGTTTTAAAAAGAATCCTGTACCCTTCACAATCACTATGAAGTTTTTTTTTAAAAAAAAAAAGAGGAGTTTTAAAAAGAAACTACAGTCTTGATTAAATGTTATTTTTTCAGGACAAGCCAAACATGCTCATACTTACCAGTAAATTAACTATACTGGTCGACCAAAATTTGTCTCATTAGGTTAAGATTCACATTTGAGGTGAAACGAAGCACAGTTGGGGTAGTTGGGTTAGAACTTAAGAAGTAATGACATCATAATTCTTGTTCAGTTTGACACATTGGAAATGCTAATACAATAAACACGTCTTACCACAACACTAGTACATGATACAACTAACACAAACAATTACGGCACCACTCAAACTACATAATTCATCTTTCCATATTCATGGGAAATATCACCTCACACACTCATCTCTCCACTGTTGGAGAGGATACACCCACTCACTTGTGCCTTCTTACTGGAGGCTTAATCCAAAATGTTGCATGGCACCCCTTTGTATAGGTCACATGGGATGTTGAGAATCAACTATATCTGCTTTAAACTTTTACTTTTTGGAACACAAGATAAAAAGAAAATAATGTTTAGGCATCATGTTAGTGTATCTAATTTGAAGTCTGATTTCGTGTTACAGGACTATGCAAAGACTGATGGTTTGGAGTACATATGCCCCCATTGTAGCGTAACAAACGTCAAGAAAAAGGCGAGATTTTCAAATGGTTTATCAACCATGCGAACTGTTGCAACCAATGCTTAATTTGATTAGTTCTCATTTTTTTTTTTTACTGTATTTTGGTTTTCCCTTTTCTTATTGTTTTATTTTTCGTGAGCTGAGGGATGTAGAGAGATCAAAAGCTTCAGTAAAGAGAAATATGTAGTGTTACTTATTGGCGTGTCCTGGTTTCATCTCAGTTTTCTGATTGAAGATAGAATATAGATTGTAAAACAGCAAAAAAAAGAAAAGAAAAATAGAATAGCATTAGCTTTGATATCTGTTAAATCTTAGTATTCTGTGGTTAAAGCTTCTTTAGATAAAACTGTCTTGAAGCTTGTATATATTTTATCTGATTAGTTTATAAATTTTTGGTAATTATGTGAGTAAATATTTGACTTGGTCCATGAAATAAACTGCAACTATTCATTTCGGCCCAAATTTCTAAGCGTCAAGTATTTATTAAAACAAAATGGCTTCGGTACAAATGTCAAAATTGAAGGTAATATGAGAATTGAGTAGTATAATGAAGAAAAATGTAGAAATAGATTAAGGAAATAAACGGTCTATTCATTTTCTAATTTTTCATTAATCTCTCTTTTCGGCTAAGCACGAGTATAGCAATAATTTGAATAAATCTATCAGACTAGATTCAGTTCCTCACAATCTCCCAAGCCAGTTAATACCACATCTAGGAAATTTAAATCTCATTGGAAATATCTCCTGCCCTTTGAAAGAACCAATTACATTAACTGTCTAACCTTTGAGCTTCCAAGAATATTTTATTCAATATAAACCCTCTCAGTGAGTAAAATGTATGTGTACTGTCACTCTTCATTTCATACCATGGGAGAACCATCATCTGCTAATATCACATACCATGTAGATGATTTCTACTTCTCTGCCCTTTCTCATGGCGACGAGATGCATGATTTGATACCCATCTCCGACGAGAGCTACGCAGTGGAGCTCCAATTTCAGGAAGTTCTCTTCTCAGCTGTCACTGGTTCGGCACAGCCGGCGAAGAGAGAAAAGAAGAGCATAGGTTCTTCTTTGTCTTCATCTCAGTCTCACCTGTTTTGCAAGATATGCATGGATGATGTACCGGCGGATGAGGTGTTCCAGACAAGCAATGATTGTCCCCATGTATTCTGCCGCGGTTGTCTTAGCCGCTACCTTGGCACCAAAATCCGAGAGAATATCTCGGTTGTCAAATGCCCCGATGAGAATTGCAAGGTTGTACTAGAACCTGGAATGTGCCAGGAATTACTTCCACCTGAGGTTTTCGAAAGGTGATATCACAATCCCTGCAACATATGTTTGTTTAGTGAAAAAAAATAGTTTACCAGTTTTGTCATGATACGACACATGTGACGTAACTCACATGTTGGGGTGGCATGTCCATTTGAGTGATGTGTCTCTCTTTGATCGAAAATGGCTCATCAGGCCAGTTGGCCCGGTCATGTCACGTCATGACCAATTTTGTTAACATCATTCTTTATTATAATTTAATTTGTAATAAGTTCTTATTTTTATTATCTTATACTATTATTTTCTATGAACTAACTTAAACTTGAAAAAAAAAAAAAGAAGTGATCAATCAAGTCACTTTTGATCTTGTCAAGTGATCACACATGATGTATATGACTGTCCTTCATCATTTTAGTCATGTCACGTTACGTTAAAATAAATTTTGATCATGTGATGTGATGCCATGCTATGTTTTTCCTTCACTAGTATATGTTTGTTATCTTATTGATGTTATGCAAAAGACTAATTTAGTCTTGCTTGTGTTCTTCAAAGTAACACAGGCTATTATTATCTATAAGTCGGATGTTGAAAGTCAGTTTGTACAGTTTGAGAATTTGAAAATATTACATTAATCCTTAAAACTTTCTCATATATCATAATGTAAATATGTATTGAATAGTTTTTATAATTCAAGTTGAACAATGATTTTATTGCATATAACAGGTGGGAGAAAGAATTATGCGAATCAATGTTACTAGGTGCACAGAAACTCTACTGCCCATACAAAGACTGCTCGGCACTGATGGTGGATGATGGAGAAGAAATCGTGACCCGCTCTGAGTGTCCCAGTTGCCGGAGGTGGTTTTGTGCCGCATGTAAAGTTGCATGGCATTCTAACTTGAGTTGTGAAGAGTTTGGTAAACTCGGGGAAGACGAGAAAGCAAAGGAGGATCTGTTGTTGATGCAAGTGGCAAAGGAGAAGAAATGGAGGAGGTGCCCTAATTGCAAGTACTTTGTGGAGAAGAGAGAGGGTTGTTTGCACATCACTTGCAGGTAGTTGACTTAACAATGCAAATTCATTGTAATTCTGTTGTTTTATTTTTTCCTTCAACAACTTGGAAATTTAGAATAGACTAATTGCAAAAACCATTCTATTTTCAAATTCAATCCGAAGGGATTTTAGTTATTGGTCAAGAATTCGAAGATTTGTTGATCAAATGCCAAATTCTAGAAAATTATTAACTCCATTATATCTCTTACTAATAATTAATTCTCATTTCATGCTCAAATCCCACCGAACGCATGCATGCAATCTGTTAACAAAGTCATAGAAAAGTGTTTAAGTTAATTAGCTTTGTTTTCTTATTGGATTTATCTGTAACATATTATTTCTTGTTAATTTGTAGGTGTAGTTTTCAGTTTTGCTATGGATGTGGGAACAAGTGGGGCGACTCTCATGCTAGCTGCAGCATTTAAAAGGATTTTGAAATCATATCTACCCAGAGATAGATAGAGAATGAAAACTAGGCTACTCTAATGTTCTTCACTTTTCATTCGAAATGACAGTTTTCTACAACATTACTTATTTGTAACTGGATCCTGGTTTCTACTATACTACTCTGTTGCTTATTACGCTGATGATTCAACTTTGATTGGCGAAAAGATTGGTTGATTTCCACCTACTGGCTTGAAACATGAAAAAAAAAATGGTTGATTTCAGAGATCAAGGGAATATGAGGAATTATACCTGCACTGCTTGATGTATTAATTATGCTAAACTCTCCGAAGCAATCCATCACACATAGTAATCCTACAATTTTGAAAAAATTAGCAAGCGAACTATATAAATTTTAAATTAAAAAAAAATTAGCAACCGAGCAATATTTGTAGTTTACTTTTAAGTAAAAATCCAATAGAGTTATTGCCATTCATACTAGAATTATTGTACCAATAATGCTTTCAAAATCCTCAAACTCTTGCATTGGATCATGAGTTGTTCTCTAAATTGCTCTGGTTCCTTGCTATTAGATCGAGGATTGTTCCAAAGAAGCTTCTAGTATTATAGTTAGGGGCGAAGTCAGACTTTCAAGCAATGAGAGTCAAATGTGAATGGAGGTCCATCCTATACAAATTTCATGCTGCGTGAGTCAATTTACAGTATGCACAATATTTTACACTAAAATATATAAAAAGTCACGAAGAATTACAAAAAAATTTAGAATCAATAGGGGTCAATTGACCCCCATATGCACCATATATGTAACTCCGTCTTTGGTCATGGTAGTCTGCCGAGCAACAAGCCATGATGGCAGTGGTGGTTCCTGCTGCACTGCACCGATTATCTATATGAGTTAAAACTTTGTAAGAGAAGGACAGAAAACAAACCATCCCTATTATAAGATGAAAGTTTCCTTGTATACTACTGGTAAAGGAGCTGGTATAGTTGGGACTTGAGAGGAAGGTTTATAGCACAAGTTGACTACTTGTCTCTAACGTAATTCGGCCAAAAAAAGAATTTGGCAGTAGAAAAACTAATTAATTTGTTCAGTACCGATATATATGTTGCTACTATTTCAGTACCAGCATAATTGGTACCACATTTCTGTGACGTCAGCAATTGATTCACTGCAAGAATAGAACATGTAAAATTTGGTTGTCACTTGTCAGAACTGATCTACTAATACAAGAGATTTTCACTTTTTGTAGAAAGAGCAAGAAATAGATTTCAGAATTTCATTTATGTAAAGGTCACATTAGTAAAGATGCTCTGCCATGAAATTTTTTGGTGTAATCTCTGAAAGGCCCTCCTCTTAAACATTGAAATTAACAAATAGTTTGGCTTATTTTGCAGTAGTGCCCCTGGAGATTGGGTAAATTGTGAGCTTTGTGGTGAGTGGACTTATTTTGGATTAGTATTTGGGATGTAGAGAGATCAAAAGCTTCAGTTAAGGGTAACTTGTGGTATTAGTTATTGATTTGTAGTGCTGGTTTCATATTAGTTATTCTGACACAAGAAAAAAATATAGATTGTAAAACAGAAAAAAGAATAGAATATCGTTAGCATTCATTGTCTGATGATAAATCTTAGTATTCTGTGGTTAAAGCTTCTTTACATAAAACTATGTTGAAGCTTGTATATATTACTTGTATGAATCTCATTTAAAGTTTATAATTTTCGGTAATTATGTGAGTATATGTTTAACTTGGCCCACAAAATAAACTGCAACTACGTACGCATTTCGGCCCAAATTTATAAGCGTCAAGCATTGAAACAACATGAATTCAACTACTCGGTATAAATTGCCGATAATGGATGATGAAAAAAAAAAAAAGGAGGAAAAAGAAACAGAGAAATACAATCAATGAGAATTGACCCTCGGAGCAGGTTATATATATTACAATATATTTAAGTTACCGTTTTGTTACCGTTTGTACTATATTTTCTGTATTAGATACGCACAGGTATCGAGGCACATATTGCCTTTTTCTTATTTCTCAATATTAAAAAGAACAGATGCGATTCCTTGATTTAATCCTAGCTGCTTGATCAATGATGAACGACTGAGATCAATCTTTTAATTCTTTATTATTTCCAATGGGCACCTTTGTAGCCATTTTTTAAACCTTTGTACAGTATTCGATAAGACAGATAAAAACAATTTTGTATCCGTTAACTATAAAAAAAATTATACATTTATTGAAAAATTAATTACCGGCCAACTGCACCTCGGAAAGATCAGAGAAGAGTTGGATACTTAAATTGGTAGTTTTGAAAAAGATGCATTTTATTAAGTACTAATTAAATTCTCTGGAAATGATCAACTAATTGTAACACAAGGGGCGGTTTCAATTTCCAGAGAATTTAATTAGTACTTAATAAATTGCATCTTTTCCAAAACTACCAATTTAAGTATAGTTGGATGGTAATTAATTTTTCGATATATATAGTTACTTCATCAGATAACGGCTACAAAATTGTCTTTACCCGTATCTTTACATGTTTAGTTAACAAAATAAAAATTTATCCGTACTCGTGCCCAATAAATGTCTTATCGAATATTAGAAGTAGTGATTAATTCTGATGGCTTTGAAATCTTGTTGGAATGTTAAAAACTTAAAAATGTCCAATAAAAACTAAAATTAACTACAAGCGGATTGGGTTAAGACGAGCACTAAGCCAGGCCCAACCCATTAACCCGAACAAATTGGCCTAACTGGTCAAGTACGATTCAAGCCAACCAATCTGTGGTTGGTTCTTTTTTATCAATACTTTTTTAAATTGTAGTTGAGATTTCCTTTGTAAGTGCATATAATTTTCTTGGTTGTAGGTGTGGATTTGAGTTTTGCTATAAATGTGGGAACAATTAAGTTATAAAACATATACTTGTCTTTTTACTTCTATCTTGTTTCTACAATATATATTTAGTAGCTTATATATTTGTTAGTTTGTAATAATCTATAAGTCAATAATACGATAAATTATCATAAAGTTTTGTTCATGAATTGAGTGATTAATAAACTGTCATTTTGTTACCTTGAGTATTATTGAATTTATGGATCATTCCTTTATATGAACTAGAGTCAATAGTTAGAATTGTGAAACTCCATAATATTAAATGATATATATACTCTTAAAAGTCTCTAACCGAGGTAATTAGCAGGAACACTAATTTACCGTTACAAGGTTAGAATGTGGATTAAAAGATGGTCATGTTTTACAGACCATTGACATGAGATGTCGTTTTAATCACATAGATACATGTTCTGGGAACATGGTATTTGACAGACCCCGAATGAAAGATTAAATGAAATTATGTACGTGTCATTAATGTTTTCATTCAGTGTTAAGTTCTAAAGTATGAGGTATTCATCTTTGCTACTAAGAGATGTGTATGTGTGATTGTTATCTAACGCTGTCGGTAAAACGCAGTCATAACGGTAGCTTTTCGGTATACATAGCTTAGTTGAGGTAGTGATGGTTTACCAAAAGTACTATTGTCCCTCGTATCTCTATACGAGTTACGGTATCACTGGGCCCCTTGATAGAGTAGGATTATCTGCATGCAGTATAATTACAAGAGTAATTATATTTGATAATCTGCTCAAGATCGAGAAAAGATTAAGTTTGCAAGGATGACACACACCTACCTTGAAACTGATCTGATACTGTGAGACATAAGAATTAACACGACTAAAATAGTTTACTGGATCGTGGTACTGTATAGTACAGCATCATCTGTGTAATTGGATGGTCATAGTGTAGATGTCAGATGCCTCCTATGATTATAGAAGTTAAAATGGTTTTAATTCTATTTACCAACATAACACAGATCCTATTGGGTCACACCGCAAATGAGACTTATCAGAGAATCTTATAATTAATTATAGATAGTTATAATTAATAATAAGATATTTATATTAATTATAAAAGGTATAATTAATATAAATGTCATAAAGATGACAAGCTTAAACATATTCAATTTACAAGCGTGTACGACACGTTATGTAAAAGCTATCGCAACAACAGTCGCAAGAAGTTATAACTGATCAGATCGATTATAAAGTGGATTACAAATATTAATTATGAATTAATATTTTGGGCTCAAAGCCCATTTGAATTTTGGGCCTAAGTTAAAAATAGATTTTAATTAGAAAGCCCAAAAGTCAAAAGTCAAAAGTCAAAGCTCAAAAGTCAAAGCCCAAACTAATCAATTGATTAATGGGCTCGATGGCATTTTGGTAAATACTATGTTGCCCTAGGGGCATATTGGTCATTTAGACAATTTCAAAAGTCTATAAATAGAGGGGTAGGGGTAGGGGTAGGGGTAGAGATAAATTCATTCCAAAAATTCGATCGAAGTCTGATCGATCTGAAAGTCAGTCTTTCAGAACTTTCGGTTTTTCTCTCCCAAATAGTGTTGGGCTAGAAAAGAAAGATATACGTAATCCACGTATAATCTTGCGAGTCGTGAATAGTGTTTTTACGGGTGTCGTGAATAGTGTTTTTGCGAAGTTTCGTGAATCTAATTTTGCGCGAGACGCAGTCAGTTTTTACAATCTTTGTGAATAGTGTTTTCACGCCTCCCGTGAATAGTACTTTTACGGCTGTCGTGAATAGTATTTACGGGATTTGGAAATAATATATTTGCGAAAGTTGCGGTATATTTATTTTGTCCTTTTCTCGGTGAATAGTGTTTTCACGCCTTCTGTAAATAGTGTTTACGGGATTTGGAAATAATATATTTGCGAAAGTCGCGGTATATTTATTTTGTCATTTTCTTGGTGAATAGTGTTTTTGCGAATCCCGCTGGTCAGTATTACTGGCAGTAGAAAGCCATCGCTCTGGTGGTTCCTGGTGGACGACCGATAGAGGTATCAGATGTCTGATACTCCGAGACAAGACGTTCCTCAGATTCGATCTTCTCGGTCTGCTGCAATCCAATTGGAATTTGGATCAAGGTATGAATATGTTATATTAATCTATTTAATTTGTAAGTAGATTAAAGTTTTAGAAATCAATTATGGAGTAGATCTGTAAAAGGATTAAATTGGGTTTTGATGTCAAGGAATACTGAAGGTGGATCGCCTTGGAAAGTATTCTGACATACCTCGTTTAATCCTTGGCTTAAGTTAGAAGTAAAATTTTTGTTTTACGTTTTTTCCGCAGCTTAAGCTAATCAATGGTTTTGGACCGTCCATAACCCAACAATATTATGTTAATGCATGCCTGATGCATTCATGCATATATAATTGCATATCTCTTGTAAGCAATCCATCACAGAAAGCAGAAAGCAGAAAGCAGAAAGCAGAAAGCAGAAAGCAATCCATCACTAAAAAGTCGAAACAAAATAATTGTATGACATGTATGAAAGCAGAAAGGAAATAAATCTATTAGACCACATTCAGTTCCTCACAATTAATCTCCCAAGCAATTTAATTTATCAACTAGGAAATTGAAATCACATTGGAAATATCTCCTGCATGCCCTTTGAACCCATTACATTAATTAACTGTCTCCAAATTAAAAACCTCTGAGCTTCCAATTTTGATTATGCAATATAAACGCTCTCAGTGAGTAATATACATCTCTGTTTGCCTATCACTCTTCATAAGTTCATATCATACCATGGGAGATCCATTCTCTGATAATTTCTATGTCGATGGGTTGTATGAATTGGAATTCCAGGAAATTTTCTTCTCAGCTACCACCGGTTCAGCACAGCCAGCAAAGAGAGCAACGAAGGATAGAGGTTCTTCGTCTTCATCTCAATCTCAGCAATTTTGCAAGATATGCATGGAGAATGTAGCGGCTGACGAGGTGTTTCAGACAAGCAATGCTTGTCCCCATGTATTCTGCCGTGGTTGCCTCAGCGGCTATCTTGGCACCAAAATCCGAGAAAATATTTCGGTTGTTAAATGCCCCAGTGAGAATTGCAAGATTGTACTGGAACCAGGAATGTGCCAAAAATTACTTCCTACTGAGGTTTTTGAAAGGTGATCTAACAATTCTATTAACATAATTGATTTACGAGCAGAATTATGCATAGCTTATTGCAATAGTTTTTTTTTTTTTTAGTAAAAGCTTGTTGCAATAGTTGTTTGTGATCATAGATACTATTGCAAGAAACCAATTCAATGTAACATGTGCTATTATTATATTTATGTTGGAACTTGGAAGTTGAAATCAGATCATAACTACGTACAGTTTGAGAATTCGAAAATATTACATTAGTTCCCCACTTCCCCCAAATTTTCTCATATATCATATTGTAAATCTGTCCAATTTTTTTTTTTTATAATTCAAGTTAAAAAAAATTATTCTACTGCATATAACAGGTGGGAGAAAGCATTATGCGAATCAATGTTGCTAGGTACACAGAAATTATACTGCCCATTCAAGGACTGCTCGGTACTGATGATTGATGATGGAGAGGAAACCGTGACCCGCTCTGAGTGTCCCAGTTGCCGGAGGTTGTTTTGCGCTGCATGTAAAGTTGCTTGGCATTCGGGCTTGAGTTGTGAGGAGTTCGGTAAACTCGGCAAAGATGAGAGAGCAAAGGAGGATCTGTTAATGATGCAATTGGCAAATGAGAAGGAATGGAGGAGATGCCCTAGTTGCAAGTATTTTGTGGAGAAGACAGAAGGTTGCTTGCACATCACTTGCAGGTAGTTCGATCACTTAAAATGCTAAGTCATGGTAACTCTGTTTTATATACGGTTTTATCAACTTAAAAATTAGAAGAGAAAAAATATCAGCCTTATGGATTTTAATCTTGGTTGTGATGTGCATAATGAATTGAAAATAATATGAAATTTGTTGATCAAATGCAGAATTTGGTGCTACATATTATCTCTCATTATTTCTTATTTTATATTCAAAACAAACAGGACACATGCAGTCAGTAAACAAAATCAATGAACTTCAGAAATTAAGCAGTTTATCATCTTCATGATAGATTAAGGACATTTCAGAGAGAAACAGTGAAACTGAAACTCCAAATCATATAATAATTAAATATAAAATCAAGTAAAAACCAGAAAGAAATAGGGATGCAACTAAATGATACTCTAGAAGCATGTTTCTATTTAGCCCATGGTCTAATCCGCTCAGTTGGAATGTTAAAAGTGTTTTATTTTATTAGCTTTGGCTTCTTATTGGGATATTTTTTCTCTTTAGTTGTTACTTATGATGGGATTCATAGGAACTTTTAGTTTCTTATTTCAACCAAAACTAAAAATTAAGAACAAGCTGAGATTTCATCTGTAACATATATATTTAATGTTGTAGGTGTGGATTTGAGTTTTGCTATAGATGTGGGAACAAATGGGCTCTCATTCATGACTGCACCACTTGAATGATTTTGGAATAAGGGAGAGATCAGATATCTTCCTAGAAATGGACAATGAAAATCAGGCTACTTAATTTATTGTTCTTTAATTTTTGTTTGTAATGCTACAAGCCTACAACATTACTTGTTTTCCTTCTATCTGGTTTCTGCAATATTATGCTGATTATTAATCACTTTGATTGGCAAATAGATTGGTTGTATTTTCAGATATATATCAAGGCAATATGACAAATTAGTAGGGGTGTAAACGGATTGGATACGAATCGGATAGTGGTAAAACTATATCCGTATCTGTTTTTATTTTTCGGATACGGATACAGATCAGATATGGGATATCCGTAGATATAAACACAAATAGTTTCATAATATATATTAAACTATATGGTATATATCTACTATTCGGATACGAGTAATTAAAATTCAAGACCATACCCGTATGGCCGTATCCGTATCCGAATAGATATTCAGATATCGAATATCCGTATCAAATTTTTGAATACGGATCCAGATACGGTCGGATATTATCCAATCCATTTGAACCCCTACAAATTAGTGTGCGCACACGTCTATTTGCGTTGCAATGCTAGTTTAATTTTCATTCGCTTTTATTAGTTTTCGCCTACAATTGAGTCTATTTATGTAGAAAAGCATAATAAGCGTTAATCTATATATTTTTGTATGATACACTGCCTGGTGCATTCATGTATGACACACAGTAATCCTGCAATTTTGGAAAAGTTAGCAACCAAACTATATAAATGGTAAATTAGAAAAACATTAGGCATTTGGAAACATTGATCATTATATATTATTATCAATTAAAATCTATTTTTAACATTATATTCTTCTCAGATATATATAAATTCTCCACCACTAACAACATTTAGAGTGGGGGAAATGTCCCGTGCCGTACCGTGCTGTGATTTGATTTTGGTCTCGTACCGTGGCCAAGTTAATCTTTCACATGCCGTGCCATGTCGTGAATGACCATGCCACACGAATCACGCCGTGCTCAAACGTGTCATGACCAAGCATGACTCGCGTGATCATTTGATCATAATTTTAAGTTAGCTTATTCAAAATTCACAATTTAATCAAGATCTAACTATCATAATTACCCGTAATTCGTATGACCATGTGCGGTGTCATGCCTAAATCTTTCGCGTGATATGTCGTGCTAAATTTTCAAAAGATGATCATGTCACCCAAATGGTCACGGCACGGGACACGAGTAACAACACATAACCAACACACGTACCATACCATTCTGTATCGTAACCGTACCGTTTCGTGATGGAGCTAGCTCCGCTGTATCATTTTTCTCACTCTAATGAGGGTCAAGACGAATATATTTTTTAATATTGTGTTGTATATATATATTTTTTAGTTATTAATACAATCGTTAGTAAGCAGCCCACTAACTTAAAGAAAGAGTGTGTGTGTGTGTGTGTGTATACCATTAGTATTCATGTCTAATGAATCTAGTATTATGTGGCTAAAGCTTCTTAGATAAAACTGGGTTGAAGTTTCTAATTTTCGGTGATTATGGGAGTACATGTTTGACGAGGTGGGCCCAAATAAACCATTGTTTTTGTTCTAAATTATGTCACATATTTTTATTTTTATTTTGAAAGTTCAAATAAACATTTCTCGATGGCCTAAAGTTTTCTCAAAAACCGTGATTTTATACTTATCTAAAATAATAAAATAAATTGAAAAAAGATATATAAAATTTGGTTCTGAGCAAATTTTAATATGGAGATCCTGTATGTTGAGCGGCTCAGATCGACTGTTTGGACTTTGAAATAGAAATAAAGATATGAGTCATAATTTTGGTTCTGATAAACTGTTGAGACTTTATAACGAAGATAAGAGAAACACTAAATCAATAAAACATTTCAACCCTCTCATGTTTGACCTGGCCCATAAATTAAATAAACTGCAATTATGCATTTCGGCCCAAAATTCTCAGCTTGAAGTTAAACAAAATAACTTCACGTAGCTACTTGTAACTCGGGAAATAATTCTGCTGTTATTTCTTGAGAACAACAGGAACCTGGTAATATGCAGATTTATTTCCTGTACCTAGTGAATCGTGACGGTACAGATACCAAATTATATACGATATATCGAGTATATAAGCTGGTTGCAGGGGATGCTTTCTACATAGATATTCGCATTCTCATTTGGTTGTCATTAAAGCATTAATTGAGTAATAAAAACAAAATAATTAATTGCATGTACAAATGCAGAAAGGAAATAAATCAATTAGACCAGATTCTGTTCTTCACAATCTCCCAAGCAAGTTAATGACAATGTATCAACTACGAAACTGAAATCACACTGGAATTATCTCCCGCCCTTTGAGAGCACACGTTAACTGTCTCCATGATCCTTTGAGCTTCCAATTTTAATTATTCAATATAAACGCTTTCAGTGACTAATATATGTATATATATGTCTGTTGGGAGAATTATTCTCTGATAATATCACACACAAAATAGATGATTTATATATCATAGGTGAACAATCTTGTGGTAATATCACAGACCAAATATATTATTTCTATGTCGAGTTGCATAATCTTCTGGTAACTATCATCTGGCTCATACGATTTGCAAGATCTGATACCCATCTCTGATGAGAGCTATGAAGCGAAGCTCCAACTCCAGGAAGTTCTCTTCAATGCCGTTACTGGGACGCAAGGGCGGAAGAATGTGGAGCCCAAAAGGTGCTAAAATAAAAGTTGAAATTTGTAAGTTTTGCTTCAAAAAATTTAATTTTTACAAAAAGTTATACTATTAGCCCTCATCATAAAATAAAATTGAAACAACACTTATTTACCTAGCTCTCCATATCTTAATTTTCTAGTTCTGCACCTGCTGGCACGACCCGCAAAGAAAGGTTCTTCACAGCCAAGAAAGAATGCAAAAAATGACAATGGTTCTTCGTCTTCATCTCAGTCTCAGCTGTCTTGCAAGATATGCATGGAGAATGTACTGGCTGATGAGGTGTTCCATACAAACAATGCTTGTCCCCATGTATTCTGCCGCGTTTGCCTAAGCCGCTATCTTGGTACCAAAATCCGAGATAATATCTCGGTCATCAAATGCCCTGATGAGAATTGCAAGGTTGTACTGGAACCAGGAATGTGCCAGGAATTACTTCCTTCTGAGGTTTTCGAAAGGTGATCTAACAATCCTTTTAACCTACTTACTTTTCTACGAACCCAATTATGTATCTGATATTGCAATATTTGTTTGTGATCTTATAGATGCTATTGCAAAAATTCAAATTTGTTCTGCTTGTACAGTTGGAAGTTGAAAGTCAGACCGCAAGTACAGTTGGAAATATCATGGGCTATTAATTTCCCAAAATTTCTCATATATCATATTTTAAATCTGTCCTGAATATTTGTATAACTCCCAAGTTGAACAATAATTAATTCTGTTGCATATAACAGGTGGGAGAAAGCATTATGTGAATCAATGTTGCCAGATTCACAGAAATTCTACTGCCCATTCAAGGACTGCTCAGTACTGATGATAGATGATGGAGAAGAAATTGTGACCCAAACTGAGTGTCCCAGTTGCCGGAGGTTGTTTTGCGCTGCATGTAAAGTTGCATGGCATTCGGACTTGAGTTGTGAGGAGTATGGTAAACTCGGGGAAGATGAGAGAGCGAAGGAGGATTTGTTGATGATGCAGGTGGCCAAGGAGAAGAAATGGAGGAGGTGCCCTAATTGCAAGTACTTTGTGGAGAAGAGCCATGGTTGCTTGCACATCACTTGCAGGTACTTGACATAACAATGCAAAGTCATTGTACAAACGGTTTCCTATTTAGCCAAGGGTCTGAGCCGGACAGTTGGAATGTCAAAACTCAAAAGTGTTTAATCAGAAAAGCTGACCTTACTGGTTAAGTCAGGTTGAGTCTACCTCATGTGGAAAATATACCGACTATGATTAATTCAAGGCAACCGATCCATGGTTTCGTTTTTTTTTTTTGAAGAATTTATTCATTTGAAGTTAGGTTCAGTCTAAATCATAAGGTAAATAATACCATCTGTGTCTCAAGGCAACCAATCCATGGTTTCGTTTTTTTTTTTTAAAAAAAAAAATTGAATTTGCAGTTGAGATTTTCCCTGAAACATATTATTTCATGTTTGTAGGTGTGGTTTTCAGTTTTGCTATGGATGTGGGAACAAGTGGGGAGACTCTCATGCTAGCTGCAGCACTTAAAATGATTTTGAAATAGTATCTACCCAGAGATAGAGAACGAAAATCTGGCTACTCTCATGTTCTTTACTTTCTGTTCGTAATGACAGTATTCTACAACATTTTACTAAAAAAAAAAAAAAGTTTTCTACAATATTACTTGTTTTTACTCTGTTTTTTTTTAAGGTAAGACGGTTGGGCCCATTTCATTGATTGAAACGTTTGCCTTTTTTTATTTTGGTTTGTACTATATTACTTAGTTGCTATTATGCTGATAATTCATCACTTTTGTTGGTGAATATATATATCAGTTGTTTTCGGTGATCAAGGAAATATGATGAATTACTATAATTCACATTATCATTGCGTTACATTTTGCTAGTTTGTGCCTACAATTAAGTCTATTAAGGTTGAAAAATCTAATAATCGTTAATCTATGTATTATGAATTATTTATGATACACAGCCCGATGCATTTTATGCATAACTCTCGCAACTGTTGCAAGAAATCCGTCACACACAGTAATCCTAAAATTTTGCAAAAATTTAGCTACAGAACTATATAAATTGTAAATTAAAATAAATCATAAGGAATTTCAAACATCACTTATTATTATAAATTTTAAATCTGTTTATTTTTACATCAAATGTAAGCTATGCTCAAATTAATATACATAAATTCTCCACCCTTGACAGCATTTGCGGCAGCTCTCCAGCTCTCCTCTTCCTCCTTTTCTCTATCTATCCTGCTCTCATATGCATAGTCATCTGTTCATAGCTCATGCCGACAAACAGGGCATGGGTTGTGCTCATCCTTTCAGCAAACAATAACTTGAAATGCCTTGAAAATAACTATAATAATATGTACCAAACTAGGCAATATTGATGTTAGTTTACCTTTTAGATAAAAAATCCAACTGGCTCATGAATCATGATTTATTTGTTCTCTGAATTGCTCGGATTCCTCACTATTAGAATATTCTCCCAAAGAAGCTTCTAGGGACATGGAAGTCTGCGGAGCAAAATGATATACCAATTAGCTAAGGGAATTGAAATTTTGTAAGAGAAGAGAAGAAATTGGGGGCCGTTGGAAATACAAACAAGACTACATTTAATTTCTTTTTCATTGTGAAACCCCATAATTTTTTTTGCAAATTGGGTTTACAACCATAGCTAGTCTCATATATAGCCCATAAACTCAAGTTAACAGGGCTAGTTTATTATAATAATCTCACCATGTTCTAGCCCGGGTATGTGCTTTCCGATAATTGGGTGAGGTTTATTGGTGGAAACTTTGTTGCAAGATTTTTGTTATATTTTTTTTAAGAAATAAAAATAATGAATATTAAATAAAGTATCAGTAATTGTTGATTTATTTTGATTTTTATGATCAAATCGTTGTTTTTAGATTTAAATGTCAAAAATCAATCGTTGTTTTTAGATTTAAATTTTGTTGTGTTAATAATACCCGTAAAAATAATTTCCAAAGGGAGCAATAGCAAAATTCCTATTGAAAATCAATGGTTCTCTTGATAGCAATATTTATATGAAAATATCTGAAGAATTTAAAATGCCTGAAACATGTAATTATTTTAGATTTTTGAAAGCATTAAGCAATCAAATTAAATAAATCTTTATATGGTTTAAAGTAATCTGAACGCATGCCGTATAATTGTCTAAGTGAATATTTATTGAAACAATAATATAAAGTGATACAATTTGCTCTTGTATTTTCAATGGCATGATCCACAAATGAATTTATAATAATTACAGTTTATGTCTTGTATTTTCAATAACTCGATTTGAGATGTCAAATTTAATGAAGCATATTCTCATGTAATGGCCATGCAATGAGGATTGTTATTAATAAACTATAAATGTGGATGTTCATTTATTTTCCGACACTTCTATTTTGCAACTTTCAACATTAATCACCTCAATTCTTCGATCTCCTAACAAAGGGTGCTGATATTCACACTACAAAGAGTATTATTAACACAACAAAATTTAAATATTTTCATAAATAGACAACTTTATTCCTCATTTATTTCTCAATCAAGCTATCATTTATTTCTTTTTTAATTAACAAGCTTTTTAATTATAAACTTCTAAATTTGTTATCCTTCATTCATGTTATCTTCTAATTGTATACTATACAGTGAAAAAAAACAAATACCCAACCAAATTTTGAAATATTATGCCTGAGCTGTCATTTAGAATTTTTTTTTTGAAGATGTAATTACTTCCTACTTTTAATTATGTCACTCAATTAATTGAAAATTATTTTGACAGTATTTTTTGTTAATTGTAAATTTTATAATTTAAATAAATACTTAGATAATTTTATCTTTAAATCTGATCATTTCAATTAATAAAATCTATAATTTATTATTTATTAATTTAATTATAAGTTTTATTTTTGTTGATTGGTAAATTGATTTTTCATCTCATTAATTATGACTTTTAATTTCTATGTTTCGTTTTTTAGGAAAGAAATGCATTTAGAGGAAGATGTTTTGATTTTGAAAATAAAGTGAATCATTATTATTAAAATAAAGAAAGTGTTGATTTCATAATCAAATAAGGTAAGCTATTATAACAATAAAGTAGGGGTAAAGTTGTCTATATATTTCAAAATTTCAAAATTGTTGTGTTAATAAAAAAAATATGGTTGTGTTAAATTCATCACCCCCTAACAAATATGTTTCATCTCTCCATATTCATCAGTATAATTAATTTAGATATATAACTTGTCATTTATATTTTGTTAGTATATAAATAGAGACTTTGTAAGCTTGCATTGTACACATATATACAATACATGAGAAATATATGAATAAATAGAAAGTCATTCTTTACATTATCTATTTCTTATTTATTTATGTTTCTTTATCTTTATTTTATAAAAATGCATATAATATTAACAAATAACCGTTCTACACATACATTTTCTTTATATATTGTAAATTAGAAAAAGTCTCAATGATCCGTATGGAGATGATCAGTACTAATTAAAGGTTGTTGATAGCTGTTTCCAAGTAACATCATTACCATTTTTTAATGCACACTTGCTATTCAAATTCATTTTGGCCGGTGCATATATAATTAGATACATTAAAGAAGAATTTAGTTATTCATGAACTCAACCAACTTTACTTGGTAAATGATTTAATTATTCCCATGAGCATCATGAGAAAATTATACGGTGCTTTCCTGCAATGAATTGGGCAATTTTTTGGGCTATATTGTATATGTTAGTTAATAATAAAAAAAAAACTAAAATTGGTAATTAAGACGTTCCAGATTATGGCCATCATAAAAATTGAGGAAACATCGAAATATTGAAACGATGTTATGTTTTATTTTTTTACGTTTTCTATTGAATTATTAGAAATATTTTCATATTTCTTAGAGAATAGATGGAGTACTACAAAATTAAATTTACTAGAATGATTGCAAAAAATAACTCTGATCAATATTTTTCAGCAGGATTTTTTGCGGCTGTAAGAAATATTAAAATATTTCTTGGTGTGTTACTGAAAAAATAAAATATTTTGGATCTCAGTTATCGGTTAAAAAATTGCTTCTGGATACATAAAAAATACGTGGTCCTTCTGGTAAATTCAAATTCTAAGGTACTCTAACTGTTTCTCTAGAAGTGAATTTAAGAAAATATTAAATTATTAAAAAATATAAAATAGTTTCTAGATGGAGTACCTTAGAATTTAAATTTTTAGTAACTCATATCAATTTTTTTTCCAATAACACACTAATATATATTTTAATTTTTCTTACAGCCGCAAAAAATGATTCCTGAAATGTTGATCCGTGTTATTTGTCGTAGTCTTTCTTATAAATTCAATTTTTCAATTTTATAGTACTACATCTATTTTCCAAGAAATTATAGCCATCATAAAAATTGAGGAAACATCGAAATGAATAGCAGCAGACATGCAGTTCGTTGATGGCATGTAGAATGGGTTATATTAAAATTAATTTACTGTTCATATATAAAGATATATATCCGAAATTTTCATTAATATCTTACAAACTACACCGATTTTCAACAAAATTCTAAACCTAACCAATCTGCTGAAGAATTTAACGAAAATTCAGTCCAAATCCACCGAATAATTCATCGGAAATGGATTTCCTATTTTTGTTGAATTATTCAACGGAAATTCAACAGAAATAGGTTATTATTTTATTATTTTAATTAAATAAACGATGTTATGTTTATTTTTATTTTTTCTATTGAATTATTAGAAATATTTTTATATTTCTTAGGGAATAGATGGAGTCCTACATAATTAAATTTACTAAAATGATTGCGACAAATAACTCAGATAAACATTACACTGTAGCTAGACATTATAAACCATAACGTCCAGTTAATCTTATTGAATAATCGCTAATTAATAAAAAAATACTATAGCGGGACATTATATGGTCCATAACGTCCATCTACAATATTTTTTTTCCAACCATGACATTATAGAACCGAAGTAAAAAATAAACACAGTAGTTGGACCATAACGTCCAGCTACAATATTTTTTGGTTAATTGGTGATTATTCAATCAGATTAACCGGATGTTATGGTTTATAACATCCAGCTACACTATATTGGACATGATAAACCATAATGTTCTTCTTTGATTTTGAAAATCATTCTCCATTGTCGTTATTTTTATTTAATTTTTTCTATTAATTACAAAACCGGTCGCTTCTGGATACATAAAAAAATACGTGGTCCTTCTGGAAAATTCAAATTCTAAGGTCCTCCAACTGTTTCTTTAGAAGTGATTTTAAGAAAATATTAAATTATTAAAAATATAAAATAGTTTCTAGAAAAATAGATGGAATACCTTAGAATTTAAATTTTTAGGATAATGCAATTTTTTTTATATATCCATAAGTGATTTTTGAACTAGGATCAATAACTCAAATCAATTTTTTTTTTCTAATAACACACCAATATATATTTTAATTTTTCTTACAGCCGCAAAAAATCATTCCTGGAAAATGTCGATCTGCGTTATTTGTCGTAGTCTTTTCTTGTAAATTCAATTTTATAGTACTCTATCTATATTCCAAGAAATAGAAACCAAAAAAAAAATTATTCCAAGAAATATAAAAAGATTTATAATATTTCAACGAAAAAAAATCATAACATCTTCTATTTAATTAAAATAAAAAATCAGAAATTAGAAATCCTATTTCTGTGAAATTATTCAATAAAAATTAAATTGTCTTCCAAATCTGCCAAATATATATATAATTCAACAAAAATTCAGAGTATTTCCGTTGAATTATTCAGCGGACTGGTTAGTTTTACGGATGTAGTTTGTGCAATTTGAATTATTTTTAATTTGGATATTAATAAAAATTTCTGGATATGTAGATATTTGTTTAAATAAAATTAAGTTCCTAAAACATATATAACCTGCGAGTGAAAATTGCTTGACAGAGAGAAGATATTTATTCCCCAAATAATTAGTTTGAAACCTAATTAATTAAGGTACATGCCTTCAACAGTTACGTAATAAAAAATTCATAATTGAAACAGTCGTTCAGACATACGTGATTTTTCCCGTCATTTTTATTCATGCCCAAAAACTTATACATTTCGCCAATTCTGTCCACCAAACTCGGATTTTAACAAAAATGTCCAAATCAGCTATTTAATAGCCGGTTCCTAATTTTTATTAGAAACCGGCTATTTAATAGTCGGTTCCTAATAAAAATTAGGAACCAACTATTAAATAGCTAGTTCCTAATAAAAATTAGGAACCCAGTTTCCTCAAAAAATTCGGTTATATATAAGGGTGCACTGTTCCGAAATTTCATCATAATTTATTTCATCAAATTTCACACTATCTCTCCTCACATTCTCCATTTCTCTCAGATTTCTCCTGCTCTTTCTGTTTTTGCAAGTAAGTCCCTATATTTTATGTTATATTATTAAGTAGGCCAAAATTGTTATAAATTGCTACTGTTTGTTAGAAATGGTTAAAATTTATTTAATTTATTTTTAGCAATATGTAATTGTGATTAGTGTTAAGTAATCGTAATTAATTGTGATTAGGCCAAAATGGTTATAAAATTGATATGATTCATTAGAAATGTTCCAAAAAATTTTAATTTGGTAAACCATTATATAATTTTGTTTAGTACTAATTAATTGTGATTAGGCCAAAATGGTTATAAAATTGATCCAATTCATTAAGAATGTTCCAAAATTTTTTAATTTGGTTTACCATTATGTAATTTTGTTTAGTACTAATTAATTGTGATTAGTGTTAAGTAATCGTAATTTATTGTGATTAGGTCAAAATGGTTATAAAATTGCTACGGTTTGTTATAAATTAGGTATAATTTAGTATAGTTATCTAACTTGATAAAATTTTGTATAATTTAGTATAGTTATATAATTTAGCATAATTTGCATAAAATAGTATAATTAGCATAAGGTATGGTATAATTTAGTATAGTTATATAACTTGGTAAAATTTTGTATAATTTTGTATAGTTATATAACTTAGCATAATTTGAAAATAATTTGCATAAAATAGTATAATTAGCATAAATTAATATATTAACGCATTTTAGCGTATTTTAACGTGTTTTTACACAATTTAAGCGCATTTAAACACGTTTTTGCGCAATTTAAACGCGTTTAAACGTATTTAAGTGCATTTTAGCACAATTTAGTGTTAGTTTAGCGCAACTCAAGCGCAATTTGATCATAAATTAATTTAACTGACCATAATTTATGAAATTAGGATGGCTGGAGGTAGAGGTAGAGGACGGCCCAGACGTGCACCGTATGTTGAGCCGCTGATTGACACCACCAGTACTGAGCACTTCAGCCCTCTCTTATGGATACCCCACCGCGAGCACCGGGTATCCATGGCTTCCGGCGAGGTATGCTACTTTTTGTCCATATTCGAAGTTTAAATTTTGTTGTATATTATGTAATATATTGTTTTGCTATTTTTCAACGCAGGACGAGTTTGGATTTATATTTGGATCTGTTATGTTTGTCATTTTATGGTTGTATTATCTCTGTTTATTTATTTATATTTCATACTCTATGTTTACATATCTTTCTCTTATGTCATGACTATATCATACTCATAAATACCAAAAATATAAACTTCTCGTTAAAATCATAATAAATTTAGTTCAAAAATACCAAATTGTAATAAATTAATCAACAAATTTTGTTAATTAATCGTCTTAAAAACGAGAATTTCAAACGATTCGTAACATATACATCAAAATTATATTTCAAACGATTCGTAACATATACCAAATTCGTAACATATACAAATTACTCAAAAACTATACATCGGCTGTCCAGATTTTTAAAAATATAAAAAAAAAACTATTTTTTGGAGAAAACTCTATTTAATAGCTGGTTCCTAATTTTTATTAGGAACCGACTAAAAATTAGGAACCGGCTATTAAATAGCCAGTTTCTAATAAAAATTAGGAACCGGTTATTAAATAACCAGTTTGGGCATTTTTGTTAAAATCCGAATTTGGTGGGCAGAGTTGGCGAAATGTATAAGTTTTTGGGCATGAATAAAAATGACGGTGATTTTTCTATCTATCTATATTAAAATTTATAGTAAAAATATTTTGAAAAAATTATAATAATTTAGCGGCCTGTTGTTTTTATCTCCTATACGTACAAGCTTCATTAATTGGCCTCTTTTCGAGAAACTAATTAATTACCAGAAAGTATACATAATTATAATACATTAATATTTTGATTTCGTCAAACAAAATAGCGTGTGGGGATTATGCCAATCCAATTAAATACAATTTACACGAATTAAAAATCTTCGGAAAACACTAACATCAAATATCAATCCTTTATCTTCCCTCGTGAACTCCGCTCCTCTCCCCTGACGACTCAGCAGACGTTTTGAGAGTCGTTACTATCTCTCGGCTCCTCCGCGCTGCCTCTCTCCTCACATATCTATCCACCGCTCTTCGATCTGTCTCAACTTTTCGGATTTAACTGAGGATGTTGTGAAATCGTTCAACTCTAACTATATATATGAATAAGATACGTGCTTCTATCATTCTATGGTTGTTTGTGATGATGATGCAAAGAGTTATCTCTTTGTTCTCTCCTTCTTTCCTACCAATGACATCTTTCTTTGTATTTAATTTAGCTCTCCATCTCTTTTGAAATATAGATAGATCGGATCAATGGCATCCGGGAAATCCGAAAGTAAGTCAACAAGGTCAGCCACCAGCCAATCATCCAGCTATGCTGGCTCTTGTCAAAGCAATGCAAGAAAAAACAGCAGGTTTCAATAAATTTAATTATTTCTAGCGATAACATGACTACTAGCATACAATCAATTAAGTTTAATTATTAGTTCAACTTTTATGGAGCAGTATGAGAAGACCACCGACGGGCACATATTCACTATCCGTTGGCCGTCAGGGAAGCTCTGCGAGCAATGCAAGAAAAAGCAGCAGAATCAGGTTTTAAAATACCCTCTCTGCTTCTGCAGCACAACTAAATTGTTATAATTATGTTAATTAGTTCTAACTGCATATCATTAACAGACTGCCTCTACTTTTTTGGTGTTTGAGTAGTTTGAGTAGCATGCCGAGAAGTATGGTCACCAAACAACCATCTTATGACCTGGTAAGAAGCCTTGCCGGAACACATGCGAGCAGAAGCAGCAGAATCAGGTTTCCACTAATTTCATTACTTCTGATTTCTGAGTTTTGACTATATGATTGAAAAATTGGTTATATATTTTAGAATAAAATGTTATGGGTATAGTAAAATTTGACCCCGCATACTTTTTGTGAAAATTTTATATGATTGACGTCTATACTTTCTTTGTATGTGTTAGTGTTACTCCCACAACTTGAAAGTCTGCCTCCGCTTCAGACGGGCACTAGCTGAAATATGTATCATCCTCTGCCCTGATGGTCACTAGCCCTAGAGTGTAACAGCTATTTTATGGGCCTCGAATCCCTCAATCTCGGCCATTTTAGCCACAAAAGGGCCGAATTTCTTAAGACCCTCCTCGGACAAAGACTGCACCGTGATATATTTCAGAAATGAATTCAATGAAACACCACTGTACATTCTCGCATCCAACAAGTGGGAAGTACATGGTTTGTACCACTAGCATAGTCTCCTAGTTTAGATCGATGTACCTGCATTCTCAATTAACCCCTCCAATCTCTCAGCATGTTAATTAATTTGACATTGACTATTAGATGCTCAGGAGCATAAAAGTTTGGAAAGGATATTTGTGTGCTCCTGGGCATACAAATAGTCAATGTCAAAGATGTTGACAGATGGGAGGGGTTATTGGAGAATGCAGGTACATTGATCTGAGGAGACTATGCTAGTGGTACAAACCATGTACTTCACACTTATGGGTATGCGAGAATGTACAGCAGTGTTTCATTGAATTCATTTCTAAAATATATCATGATTAAGTCTTTGTCCGATTATAGGTCTTATGAAATTAGACATTTTTGTCGCTAAAATGGCCGATCGAGGTCGAGGGATTGGAGGACCTTAAAAGAGCTGTTACTCTAAGGCTCCAAGAGATCGAATATATCGTAACTGTTTCATTATTTTTGAAATGTTGAATTTTGGTAGTAGCTGTATAAAACAATGGCTCGCTTGCAAGAATGTGTCTCATTTGCAAAAATACAGCGCTTGAAATACTTGTGATGTGTGTGTTTGCTATGACAACTTTGTTTACAATTTATAAATACTTCTCAGGACATGTTTTGGGTTGGTCATATGTTTTCTGACAACATATTTTATGTTGGAAACAGGTTGACACATGACTGTAATCAAAATGTTATGTAACGGTTTGGTGAGAACTGAGAACTATATATGTTAGTTTTCTTTTAGTATAAATATTTTTTTAAAGAAATTCAAACAGTTTCTGAGATATCATCGTTTGAATAAAGTTTGTGCATAATTATGTATAAACACTTTCCAAAGCAAGAATATGACATCCGAATAAAATTTACTTAAAATAGTTCATGGACTCTGATACCATGCTTCACTTGTTACAACTTATAACGACTGTGTCAAGTTAATCCATAATCGGATCTAGTAAGGTACCACTTCTTCCCTTCATTCTTCAAGATCTGCATTGCTAATGCTTGAGCCGCTCTTTCTTGCGCAAACTGAATCAAGTTCTGCTCTGACTTGTCTATAGCCTCTGCAAACTTCTCATTGACTATATTTTTAGATAAAGCAGTGCCTTAGATTAACGGATTTGATTATAGCTTAACAGGTCTCCTGTTGAGTTAGTTATTGTACTGATTGTATTAGACCACAGGTCTATATATAGACCTCAGATTGTAACTCACAGAAGTTTATGAAAAACAAAAGCATTCTATCAATTCTCTCTCTGTGTTATTAGTTTCTATATGGTATCAGCCAGGATTCTCTTCTCTCTTCCTTTCTTCTCATGATTCTTTATTATTCAGCCATGGTTGAAATTACCTATGAGTCTTCTCCCTCCGATCCTCCTTCTTCTTCTCTTCCTTCTATTCAGCCATCTTGTTGAGAAATAAGGGAATTGTCTCAGAAAATCATCATCACAGGCAATTTAGGTAAGAGATAAACTAGCATCAAAATCTAGCTATTAGGCTAAATTAGGTACCTAGCTTGATTTCTTTCAATTAGGCAAATACAGAATCCAGATATTAGGTAAGTCACCAACGGCCATAAGAAAGAAGGGTTGATATATACCCATGTAAGGCTCATGTAATAATCAGAAACAAATAATCAGTTTTCATTCATCATTCTTTCTTTCTCAAAAACTAATATGGTATCAGAGCAGGTCTAAGAACCTGAAAATCAAAATCCCAAACCTGGTACAGACAGAATACCAGCAAAATCAAAATCATGTCTCCACAAGAAGACTCCTCAAAACTAATCACAAGTGTCATACTAAATGGCATCAATTACCTCTCATGGGCAAGGGCAACCACACTAGCCCTCAGTGGCAAAGGAAAGCTCGGTTTTATAATCGGGACAAAAAAACAACCCAATTTGTCAACTCCGGCCAAAGACGAAGAATTGATAAAACTTGAAGAATGGCAGACACAAGACCACCAAGTGATGGTCTGGCTGCTAGCATCAATGGAGCCGAAAATAGCCGACATGTTCATGTTCAAAAACTCGGCTAAAGAAATTTGGGAAAAGGCCAAGGCCATGTACGACCAAAAACATAACTTTGCTCACATCTACAACCTCAAGCAAGAAATTTAACAGATCAAACAAAGCAACAGAACCAACACCGAGTATCTATCGGAACTCACAAAAAAATTCGAAGAACTCAAAATTTACCTTCCGCCTACCTCTGACCCAGACGAGCTACAGAAGCGAGCCGAGCTTGATGAAGTTCTCATCTACCTCAGCGGGCTAGACTCGAGCTATGAGGCGGCTCGGGCACAAATACTGCTCTCCTCCACTCCTCCGGACTTTGCGACGGTGGTTGCTGCGATTCAGCGAGAGGAGTCAAGGAGAAGAGGAATGAACACCGAACCCTCCACCGAGAACCAAGCCTTCACTGCGCACCACCAGATCCGCCAGACTCGCCACCCTAACCCTAACCCGGCGGAGGAAAAGTGGGGAGCAGACAACACAGCCAAGTGTGACAACTGCAAAAAGGAAGGCCATAGCCGGGACCAGTGCTGGTTCCTCTACCCGCACCTCCGGGCGAAGAGGAGAGGAGAGAAAGGGGGCGGCGACAGAGGCAGATCGCGTGATGGATGAAGAGCAAAATCGCAAGAGACAGAAAAGAGGGGAATGGCAGCGGTGTCTGCTGGCGGGTCTGGATCCGAATCTCTAATCTCTCTAAACGGGTTCGACTCAAGTGGATCAGATCCGAATTTAATTCAAGCCCAGTCCAGCCTGCTGAATCAAGCCCAACTTAATCAATTAGTAGCTCAGATCACAGCTGCGCTCGGACAGAAAGGTAAAAACTCAGGTATTGTATCAAATTACTGTTTAAATTCGTATAAAATTAATAACTGGGTTATCGACTCGGGTGCAACTGACCATATGACCAGCAATATTAACCTTTTAGAAAATATACAACAAACCAAAAATACTCAAACTGTGACCGTTGCAAATGGTGCCAAGATACCTGTTGAAAATATTGGAACTACCAATTTATTTGATAAAAAAAATTCCAAATGTTTTGCACTTACCTTCTCTTAATTCAAACTTAATATATGTAAGCAAGATTACCAAAGACTTAAATTGTGAGGCTATTTTCTCATCTGAAGGTGTGATATTTCAGGACAAAGCAACTCGGATGACGATTGGTGATGGTCATTTAGAAAATGGACTTTATTTTTTAAATTTTCCGAATAAAGCTTTTTTTGCTAATAATGTTGAACAATATAAACTGTGGCATTGGAGAATTGGACACCCTTCTGATAAAGTCTTAAATAAATTATTTTCTTTATCTAATTTAGATTCAAGTCCTTGTGATATTTGTCGTTTTTCTAAGCAAACTAGATTACCTTTTTCATATTCCAATAGCAAAACCTAAAAAATATTTGAACTTGTACATTCTGATGTTTGGGGACCGGCACCTATAGATTCTTATAATGGTTATAGATACTTTGTTACATTTATTGATGATTTTTCGCGTACTACATGGATTTATCTTCTTAAATCAAAAAATGAAGTTTTTTCCATGTTTCAAGAATTTACAAATCTTGTTGAAAACCAATTTGAAACAAAAATTAAAGTGTTTAGATCTGATAATGGAACTGAATATATTAATAAGAATTTTTTAGATTTTTTGAAACAAAAAGGAATTTTACACCAAACTACGTGCATTAATACACCAGAACAAAATGGAGTCTCAGAAAGAAAAAATCGTCACATATTAGAAGTTACTAGGTCTTTACTTTTTCAATCAAATGTTCCAAAAACTTTTTGGTCAGATGCTATGTTAACTGCCATATACCTTATTAATAGATTACCTAGTCCGAATTTAAATAATAAAAGTCCACTAGAAATCTTAAAAAAAAGGAAAATGAATTTAGACCATCTTCAAGTATTTGGATGTACATGTTTTGTGCATATTAAAAGACAAGATAAATTGGATAAGCATGCTGCAAAAACTATATTTATTGGATATTCTTCTCAAAAGAAGGGCTATAAATGCTATGATCCTAATAACAAAAATTATATATATCTAGAAATGTTTCCTTTTTTGAAAATGAACCATTTTACAAAAAAGAAGAAAATCAACAAAAATCAAGAAATGAAATTATTTTTCCAGAACTAACTTTTTTTGAAGGTACACATATTCAAGAAAATCACACAAGATCAGGTGAAGAAGAATCACATGTAGAAGGCCAAGTAGACAATGAAGAGGAATCACAATCAGGGGGAGGAAACCAAGAAATTACAAATCTTAGGAGATCAACCTGATCAGTACAACCATCATCCAGGTTACGTGATTTTGTGACATATAATGTAAGGTATCCAATTCAAGATTATCTCTCTTATAACAAGGTCTCCTCCAACCATAAATCATTTTTGACTAGTATCTCTAAACAAATTGAACCAACCACATTTCAAGAAGCAAAAAACAACCCTGTTTGGAACCAAGCAATGATAGAAGAGCTTAAAGCTCTCGAGAAAAATAACACATGGTCCATTGTAACTATACCAAATGGAAAGAAACCTGTAGGATGTAAATGGGTTTACAAAATTAAATATAATAGTGATGGAACTGTGGAGAGATATAAAGCCAGACTTGTTGCAAAAGGTTTCACCCAAACATACGGTATTGACTATCAAGAAACCTTTGCCCCAGTTGCCAAAATGAACACTGTTAGAGTTCTCTTATCTGTTGCTGTCAACAAGGGATGGAGTCTATTTCAGATGGATGTTAAAAATGCCTTTCTTCAAGGCACTTTAGAGGAAGAAGTCTACATGACTCTCCCTCCAGGACATAAAAATGAGCATGACAAGACATTAGTATGTAAATTATATAAATCGATTTATGGATTAAAGCAATCTCCACGCGTATGGTATGCCAAACTTAGTCATTCTCTTTTACTTCATAATTTTACGAAATGTTCTGCTGATTCATCTATGTTTGTTAGACACAAAAATAATGCAATCACAATTGTTCTAGTTTATGTAGATGATATAATTATTACTGGAAATGACAATACAGAAATTAATAACATTAAAAGAAAACTAAAAGAAAATTTTGACATTAAAGACCTAGGAAAATTGAAATATTTTCTAGGTATTGAAATTGCTCACTCCAACAAAGGTTTGTTTCTTTCTCAAAGAAAATATACCCTTGACCCCTTAAAGGAGACAGGTAAACTTGGTATAAAACCTGCTAATACCCCTATGGATACCAATAGTAAACTTGAACCAGATAGTGGTGAACCTCTAAAAGACATAGGACAATACCAAAGATTGGTTGGTAAATTAATTTATTTAACTGTTACTAGACTAGACATAGCCTATGCTGTCGGTACAGTAAGTCAATATATGCATGCACCAAGAACCACTCATCTAGATGCGGTAAACCGAATTATTAGGTATCTAAAGGGATCTCCTGGACAAGGGATATGGATGAAGAAAAACAATACTAATAACATTCTCGCCTACTCTGATGCAGATTGGGCTGGAAGCTTTGACCGAAAATCAACAACAGGTTACTGCACATTTGTAGGCGGGAATCTAGTGACATGGAAAAGCAAAAAGCAAAATGTAGTCGCAAGATCAAGCGCAGAGGCAGAGTACAGAGCGATGGCATCAACCGCAAGTGAACTAGTGTGGCTCAAACAATTGCTGAGAGACATGAAGGTCTCATGTGAAGGACCAATGCAAATGTATTGCTATAATCAAGCTGCACGACACATTGCTTCAAATCCGGTATTCCATGAGAGGACTAAACACATTGAGGTGGATTGCCACTTCATACGAGACAAAGTGCAAGCCGGAGAAATCGAAACTCCTTTTGTGAGAAGTCAGGAACAACTAGCTGACATTTTCACAAAGGCATTGGACAAGGGATGTTTTCAAAATATTTTGTGCAAGTTGAATTCTTTTAATTTGTTCGAATCCAACTTGAGGGGGAGTGTTGAGAAATAAGGGAATTGCCTCAGAAAATCATCATCATAGGCAATTTAGGAAAGAGATAAACTAGCATCAAAATCTAGCTGTTAGGCTAAATTAGGTACCTAGCTTGATTTCTTTCAATTAGGCAAATACAGAATCCAAATATTAGGTAAGTCACCAACGGCCATAAGAAAGAAGGGTTGATATATACCCATGTAAGGCTCATGTAATAATCAGAAACAAATAATTAGTTTTCATTCATCATTCTTTCTTTCTCTTCTTTCTTTCTCAAAAACTAATACATCTCCCATTGTTCATATTACAATTCCTGTGTCTACTAAGCTCGATCGAGAAAATTTTCTCACTTGGAAATCCCAAATTGAACCAATTATTCTTGGTTATGGTTTATCCGATCACATTGATGAGGCATTCACTTCTCCATCACAGTTCTTGACAGTAAATGGTGTTTCTCAGCCCAATCCATTATTTCAATCTTGGAATCAACAAGATATGCTCTTGCTTGGTTGGATGCGATCGACGATCACCTCCGCTGTTCTCTCTCAATACATCACCAGCAAATCTGCGCTTCATCCCTGGATGACCTTACATCGTGTCTCTGCTGCTGTATCGTTCGCTCAAGTGATGGAATTGCAGCGAACGCTTCAATCAAGAACTCAAGGAATTCGTTCTTGATCCGAGTACTACACGCAGATACTCCATATCTCCGATCAGCTTTCTTCGGCCGGAGCTCCCATTCCAGAATCAGACCTGATAAATTACATTTTAACTTGCGGAGCTTCACAGCTTTCTTCTTGCCCATGAGAACCTTCTCCATTCTCAATCCTCCTAAAATTCCTCCTTCTCTAATCTCTACTGACCCTACTGCACTGTACGCTACTTCAAATCAGCATGGAAGAGGTAAAGGGCGTGGTTACAACAGAGGTGGTACTTCTGGGAATAGTGGCTGCGGATAGGGTAGAGGATCCAATTTCGGGTCCGAACCATTACTCCCAACCCCAAATTACTCAGCAGGCCATGGAGGCCTAGTTCAACAATATAATTCAGGCCCAGTCCGAAACAACAATTCTTTCAATTATTCAAACAGAGGGGGTTCGGTTCAGAGTTTTGCTTCAGGCCGTGGTTCTTCTTCTTCTCAGACAGAGGTGCTTCCTTCCTGTCAAATTTGTTTCAAAAGGGGTCATGTTGCGCTCGATTGTTACCACCGCTACAACCATGCCTATACCTTAGCAGCTCCAGCTCAATTTCAAGCTCTATTCAACACTACCACCGCTCCACCGCATGAAGATTGGTTTCTCGACTCGGGCGCCACGAATCATGTCACCTCCGACATCAACAATATGAATTCTTTCATGCCGTACACCGGTGGTGATCAATTACAAGTTGGTAATGGTTCTCATCTCCCTATTAGACATTTAGGTCATTGTTCTCTTCCTAGCAATGGTGGTAATTTAGGCCTAAATAATGTCTTGCATGTACCATCTATTACAAAGAATTTGATTAGTATATCTCAATTTACATTGGATAATGATATGATTATTGAATTTCACCCATTCTTTTGTATTGTGAAGGATCGTCGTACCAAGACCCCTCTACTTCGAGCCAACCTCAATAATGGTCTTTACAATATCAATTGTTCACCTCAAGCTTGTATAGGAGAACGTGTTTAGGCCACTATGTAGCATGCAAGATTAGGCCACCCTTCTACTAGCACTACTCACTTTATAATAAATTCCAATAATCTTCCTATTTCTTCAAACAAATTGCGATTATGTAGTGATTGTTGTAAAGCAAAAGCTTGTATTTTGCCTTTAATTCTTCTACTTCTAACATAATTGACAGACATAATTCCAACAAGTTGCTGAATATAAAATAAGTACTTAAACAACTTAATGAACTACTAATTGATAAAAACATGGATACATAAATTAAAAAAAAAACATGTACAACACAAACAGTTTCTTCTTAAAAGGAAGGGTACATAAATAAGCACCCAACACACAACTAACATATGCTAAATTGAAAATAAGTGGTACAATTAAGATCATGATAACCACAACCAAGTTTTAAAAAGAAAAAAAGAAAAAAGAAAATAATCGGTACAAATGACAGAGACAATTTAAACATTGCTTTCGCCATCCTGATGTCTGGTGGGTTTGGGCCTCGTAATAATCCCAGCATGAGTAAGTAATGCCCATAATTGTGTGATCAACTCTTCTCGGGCTAAAATTTTCTCGTGACCATCTACATTGTCGGATGGAGCTATGAACAACATCATCTCCGCCCAAAACTCAGCCAACATCTTCCACACTTGTGCCCCATCTTCAGCACACTTTATTAGCTCCTTGGCTAGCCTGGCACCTTTACCGACGACCGAACTTTCAAGCCACATGGCCTGAAGTGCATAGTTGCAACGATATTCTTTAGTCAGTTTCTTATCAAAGAAAAGAGCAATATCCAATATCTCTTTTCTCACACTTTCATAAATTTTTTCTGTAAAGTCAACCTCATCTGGTAAGACGTCAGGAAAATACTTCACTAGATAGTGGCAATAGTTCGACAACCCTAAGGCCACCTCTTGCTCCTTGAAGAGATTGTCATTTTGTTGGGGTGCAAGTTCTTGGTGGGGATCATTATTTTGGTAAGTTGAGGTTTCAGAAATCGGATCTGCTGTTATCCCAAAAGAAAAATGGGACCCTATTAGGAGAGAGGAGAGAAATGAGAGGAGAGATCGGATCCTCACTCCTCTTTCTCTGGTATCTCTCAGGAGAGAGGTGAGAAGAGAGAGGAGTGAGGATAATAGGGTCCAGTTTTCTTGATAGAACAGCGGATTTGCATGTGAGGTTTCATGGTTGTTATTTTGTTGGGATTCAGGTTCTTGATGGGGATTATTATTTTGGTGAGGTGAGGGTTTGTGGTTGTGAAAGAAGGTTGTAGCGATGTGCCAAACAAGGATGGTCTCTGTGGTACTAGCATGAGGCTGGCAAGCCCAATTCAAATGGTCCATGCCATGGTTTTTTAGTGAAGTTTCTCCATTGGTGAGTCGACCACCACTTTTTCTGAAGGACTTCAGTATAGCTTGTTCTGCATCAGTACTACAAATTATAGTTGGGGATGATCTTGGAATTATTCTTCTAATCCATTTGGGAAGGTGTGCTAGAGTTGACACATCAACTTTTATACAAAAGAAGATACTATCGGCTTCCAATTCAACAATGGAGGAATAAGAAACTCTGGCTTCCTTGGCCTTCTTTCTTGGTGTTGTTACAGTTTTTATATGATTTGCAAGACGGGAAAGTAGGTTGTCCGACTTAGATGCTGCCATTGAGCTGTGAGATCTGTTCCACTCGATAGGGTCTTTAATGTACTTTTCAACAAGTTTAAGAGTGGACCATCGTGGGGCATCTAACAAGTGTTCCCCTGTAAATTGGATGTAGAGGCATGCAACAAATAGCAAGATTGTGATGGCTAGATCAAGACGACTGAAAATTTTTACCACCATAGAACTATATCTTGAACCATGAGAAAAGCAATGATTGTATGCTTTTTCTACCACAAGGGATAGCCATGCAGAACTCTTTTTATTAATTGCATATATAAGGTAAACCCCATTACCAACCATCACCGTAATACCGTACACTTGAACCGCATCATAATCAAAATAATGAAGCATTGGCACCAGGGTATGCAAAACATCAGAAACGTACTTCAGCTCTTCTTGGATAATGCTAAATACCCTCTTCGTTGTGTTTCTTTCTCCATCATTTTCGTTTGTTGAAATATCTTGATTGTTGCCGATGTAGTCAATTATTCCTTCTAGTACAAAATCAAGGGATTTTTTACATCCGGCCTCATCTACTGGGAGCTTGGCGAACCTTCGCCTTAACATTTTAGCGAGGGCATGGGAGAGACAAATGTCACGCCAGTTAGGATGTGCCAGAGTAAAGGCTTCATCTTCAGATGAGTTGAGTTGGAAAACTCTGCCAATTGTGAGTATGCCTTCAGTGCTAGATTTTTTCTCGCCTAGGACATAGCCGTTACTGCAAATGTCTATCTCGTGATTTGTCTCGCCCATAACAATGTAATCGCAAATGTTCATTGGTGTGGTGTAAAGATCATCTTGGAGCATTATTCTCTCCACATAATTGTGTATTAAATTTGGGTTTTTTCCTATTAGATAGGAGTCCTTGGTTCTATTAAAAATAATTCCCTTCAGGACCTCACAGATACCAAAAAAAATACAGAGGACAAGGAGACTCACCCTAATCCCATGTAGAGGTGCATAGCTGCAAACAAGAAAACTCACCCAGATTAATCGGATCAGTTGCTCCACCGACTTCCGCAACCTCCAAGTCAAGATTGGATCAGCATGTATACGGATGATCTCGATAAGCACCATCCAGATGAGAATAACTTGAGCTCTTCCCTCTGAGTTGTATTGCTTGGCTTGTGAAAACAAGTAAGACATAAGTGGGAGGAAAAGGGCATAAGCCGAAGACAGGATTAGGTTTGCATCATGTTCACTTGTGGTTCTAGCTTGTGTTTCCATCTCGTTATTCACAAGATATATTGCGGAACTTGCTATGATAAAGGAGCTTATAACCATTAAGATCTCGGCCCCAATCTCGCTCGTGCAATAATATATATCACTGTTAATCATGGCTAAAACCTTTTCTATTGTCTTTGTTGGATTGCTCTTAAATACTTAAGAGGTTATTTAGAACCTCAATTGATTGGATAGTTTAACAAATTGTCGGGTGATGTCTTGACTCTTGACGCTTGCTAGGTATGATCAGGGTATTTGGTTTTCTCAACAAGCATTGAATGGAATTAGTGAATACTAATACTGCATTGATGTGGGGCTAGGTATGATCTGAGTATTTGGTTTTCTTGGCAGACTTCAGAATAGAATTGTGGAACTTGAGTATTGGGTGATTACTGATGTTTGAGTTGGTTTTTGGATATCTGATTTAAGGTTTATACATACTTATATTGGTCTGATGGGTTAATCTGTTGCATCACATGAGAATGGTGCATTATTGAGAAATAAAATATATAGTCTCAGAGAATTCATAATAGATATTGTTTAGGCAACATATAAACTAGCATCCATTGTATAGTTGTCAAGCATATTTGGTACCTAGTTTAATTCTAATAATCAGACAACAATCCAACAGATTAGAAAATGAGCCAACATTGTATAGCTTGTTTTATAAATACCATGTAACAGCGAATTGTAAACATTGAACACATCAATAGAATTCATTCTTCATTTTAAAAAACTTCATGCATGCACCTCTTCCAGGAACTAAATGGCGAGTCAAATATTATTATCTTAAATGAGTTTTATAATGTAAAATCATTTCCCTGTTTTTAATTAGTTTATAACGTAGGTAGTAGCTAGGTACCGTGTTATGAATCACGATGCTCCCATTTAGAATAAAGAAAAAAATGATGCTTCCATTTAATTTGAAAAGGAGTACGGTGGATTAACCTGTGAAGACTTCCATCTAGACAAGCCTTTATACTAGTCATACATTATTGGATGATGCCTTAATTGGGTGCGTTTGGATGAATTAATCGTGAAATTAGCGAGGTTAATTACCAGCTAAATCAAGAGTTCGAAATAGCTAGCTACTAACTTTTCATTGCAATAGCAGACTAGCCGTTAACCTAAGAGAACATAGGTAATTAATTGTGTCCAAACACAAAATAATGTTAGCATTCACGCCAGTGACGCCCAGTAACTGGACAGACTACCATCAAGATCTGATTCAGATGAGTAAATTGTTTAGATAACAAGAAGAATATAAGTATATATTCTGGAGTGAGGCTATAGTACAATATGCATAACACACATTGGTCTGTAATACGTATCAATATATATTTTTGTTTTTGAGAATAGCCTTTGATCTAGTGACAAAAACAATCTCATTCCTTATGAAATTCGGATGGAGGAATCTTTTATGAATATTAAATAGTTTGGTGGTTTGATCTCCAACCTTTACTCAAAAAAAAATTTATAGTTTTGAATAATTGATTTTTTTTTTATAAAGTTGGAGGTCAAGTCACCCAACTATTTAATGCCTTTGTTATTACAACAAAGGATTTTACCCATCTGGGTTTCGAACACATGACCTCTCATATAGAGACCATGTGCTTTTGCTACTAGACCAAATGCTAGTTCTCATTTTAAATAATCGATTTGAACCATTCAAAAAATATTTTCATATAGATATCATGTTAGACAGTTCAGATCAATTGTTTAATCGATCTTTGAAAATAGAGATATTGATCCATAGTACATATCATGTTAGACAGTACCGTAGCCTCACTTCGACATATACCAGTCTAATTATTTGGTTTCATCATCTTGTTAAATTATGTTCATTTTGTAGATCTCAATTCGAATTAAGCCTGTTAATTAATCAACCTTCAATCGAGGCAACCAAAAACATATATATACTATCAATATGAAACCATGTGCATGAAGCATGACTGTTTTAATACGCGTATGAATATTTTTAATTTTCCACCTAAAACTGGGCAGCACTTGGATCGGCACAATGATTTAACAATGGGAAGTCAATTCTTCACCCTGTTTGGCGAAGCTTTTATTTATTTATAGATTTGCAAGGCATCTTTTTGCCACATAATTAATGTCTTCGCTGCTAACTAATTAATTAAGTGAGCAGTAGGGACGGATGAATACTTATCACTTCCTTTATTAAAAAAAAATCAATTATATATATATATATATATATATATATATATATTTAGTTGATTCAACTTATTCAATGTATGTTTGCAGCTTAATTATTAGAATTTTAATTTTCTCATTCCGCTCTGTATTAGGATAACTTATTCAATGTGTGATTGAAGGAGAAAACCTGTGAGCGGAAAAGGCTGTTTGGGCACTTCTATGGAGGTGTTTTTTGTAGGTCTTATCAGTCTCAATCCCTATGATCCACTGTGTCTGGTGTTGTGTGCTTAGAAAAAATCAAGACAGTCATTAACTCGATATCACTGATTATAAACTGAAGAAAATGTTTTTATTGTGTCAAAAAAAAAATAAGTTTAAGTACGTATTGTGTGTCATATAAGTATAATAAAGATACTATATTTTAAAGGTTGATACTAAGAAAATAATCAACAATTGAACAGATTTAAATTAAAAATCGAGATCATCAATGCTCCTCCTTGTGGTCAAGTTTTATATTGGGCTACTTTGTGAGGTGCACTGAAAATCTTCCAAATTAAAACAAAACAAAATCTATCAAATGCCATTTATTTGAATTCGCATCCTATGAGATATCTCAAACTTTGTGTGACTTTATGAACAATCCAAACTGTTCAAATAGATTCTACACGAATCTCAAAGCACAAATAATACTGCCCCCGGCCCGCACTATCCCTGAATAAGCACCGAGCACGTCGGTCACACAAAAATAGAGATATCTCAGAAGATACATGTACACTCCATTGATTTGACTGCAAAATAATGGAGTGTGTATCCTCTGAGATATCTCAGAGATATCTACTTCTAAGTTTTCTGATATGGATAAAATGTTATCCATACCGTTTTCACCCCTACCGTTTTAGCAAAATCACAGAATAATAAAAGAAATGACAGCAATTGTTATTTTATGTGACAACCAACTCTCTCCTCTCAAATTCATATCACCAAAAGTACCTCAAATTTTGAGTTTAGATCCGGATCAAGGAGGGTATTCAACTGCAGATCGATTTAGATTAGCTGCAACGTATTAAATCTCTTTTACAAATAATTCTTACTTATAAAAATGTATACATTTCAAATATAAAAATATTACAAGGCATTTATGGCCCATGAACAAAATGCATGGACCCTCAAATTAAAAATCTTTGCAAATACAAGGAATAAAAAAAGGGGGAATTTCATGTATACCCCTCAAAAACTTCAAAATTACATATTTACCCCTCTAAATTTTAAAATTACGTATTTCTCCCTCTAAACTTCAAAAACTCACATATTAACCCATTTTATTGTATTTTATATTAAAACACATTTTAAATTCACAAAATATCTATTTTACACTTTATTAAAAGTATAAAATGTCCCATCGAAACTCAAATTAGAATCTGAAGAGTTCCTCTACCGTCCGAATTGCTTTAAGATCCGTGTGTGCTAGGTTAGCACGAATCTTGAAGCGAACACGCACGAATATTGAAGCAACGTGCACAGATCTTAATGCGATGCACGTGGATCAAATTGCTTTAAAATCCGTGCGCACTAGATCAGCACGAAATTTTTTTTTAAGTTTTTTAGGGGTAAACGTAATTTAAAATGAGTATACATGAAGTGTCCAAAATTTAAAAAAAAAATGGACAATCAGAATAATTACTTGTAATCAATAAATTATGTTTTTGAAAAGTATGACTCTGACATGCAGGGAAAGAAAAACCATTAACCAAAATAATAAAAAAATTGCAATGTACCCCTTGAAATTTGAATTATAGGAAGGAGTACGTTGGACACGAGTTGAAATTAAAACAGCTTTGCTCAGACATTGTTTTACTGAATCTCTATATAAACAAACCTCATTTAATTACAATTAGTACAAATTTCATCTTACTGGTTACGTTGCAATCATGTGATGTAAATTTTTTGAGTAAGCGAAATTCTGGATGTACCGGCCTACGGGTTGTCAGAAAAGACTGAAATGTACCTGGCTGGTAAAGGCATGGTACTGGTCTCAAATATTAGGTTGTACAGTGTTGTCATTAGCAATATGTAAGCAATAGATCAGGTTCAACTTTTTAGATAAGATAATAACTTGTTTAAAAATGAATGATCAGTTGGGAACCTTATATCAGTTATTAGGTTCACTTGGGCAGTACCACAAACAGCTGATGTGCAGCAGAAAACCAGATGCATACCAGTACTAGTACATGCAGAAAATCAGCACCAATTTTCAGCAAGAAAATAGATGAAAAGCAACCAAAAGCAAATGCACAAATTCTGAAACCAGAGACACTTTTCCATTGATGATTATCAAGGTCTTTGCACTTACAAAACTATACACACATGTTTCATCTAGTACATTTTGCAAGAGAGATTAAATCAATTGAGACATGAGCAATCCTTAATTAATTAATTTTACTACAAAGAGGAAACTCACAAACAATTCAGATTCATTATAGACTGAGAAGACCTGTACCATACCGTCTGTACTGTACAAGTGAAATCTGCAAAAATTTCACAACGATTTCAGGTGCCGAATTCTTTTCTCCAGAATTTCTTTATACTCATGTTTTCAACAGTTTAATTGAGTGATGTGCTCAACTAAAACAAAATAATGTATCCAGAGTTGTCTTCACAAATTCTTTAAACACAGGCTGACTATTTACAGAGGTTCTTTTTGTTTCAATATTTATTCTTACTGGTTCATGCTCCAGTACCCCAAAAACTTTTCAAAGGACCATATTAATTTCATTGGATGGTTATTGTTAAATCAGAAAGCTTATAATTAGGGGTACTAATTAAAGCCTTTCATACAGAATATACATGTAGGATATATGCTTAAAGATATATGTCCAACAAGTTAGCTTCAGTAAATGACACTAACAGATGCAAGCATAACAAAGAAAAAAATAATAATAAAAAGTGTCAGAAATATGCTAGTTCCTGGCGAAATATTAAGAGTATACAAAGTTTAAGAAACTCTATCAATAGGTTAAATACTTTTCCAATTAGCAAAACCTGAGAACCAAAGTTATTGAACATTTCCAAAATGACAGATCAGATATTACACTAAGTTTGCTGGTTGTACAAGTGTCATACTCAGTCAAAAAAAAAAAAAAAACTAGTCAATGTGACTTAAGTGCATTAGTAAAAGATTGCTCAACAGTTAAACATGTACATTCCAATCAGAAGAAGCAAAATAAGCATCAGCAAGCTCTGGCACATCCTTCTTGTAGGGCTCTACATATTTCTCAACAAATTTCTCATCAGAATACTTGCATGCAGCTAAAAGACTACTACTACTACATCCCTTCCCCAGACCCTTGGCAGCCAAGATGCTCAGCACCCGATGCCTCGGGACCAACCTATTTACTAAGCTAAACCCAATCAATTGAGGCTGAGACACTATACTCCTTGGTTCCATCTTAGCCTGTCTAATAAGAAAATCCATGTTTGATTTTATCTTCTCCTCAGAATATCCGAGTATCTTAGGGAATTTTCTGAAAGCAGAGCAAACCTCTTCCTTTGACAAGCTATATGTCCTCTTGAATAACTCTACATTCCTTTGTAATTTATCTTTGTTGTAAGTACCAACTGCTACAACCCCAGACAGAAACATTCTAGATCCCCTCGGGAGCCCCAGCTCCTCAATTAGCTCAAGTGTCTGCCTCATAGAATCCAGGGTGCAGTTCATGCAGCGCGTTCCATACACAATCAATGACTTCATATCTGGATTTGACAATTCATACTCGTTCAATAGATTTAGTTTTGGAACAATATGCTTATCAACATCATATTGGATTAGCAAACTGTTCCTCTGAATAAGCTTTAACAAAGTCTTGTCACAGTTCCCAACAAAATCTCTCCAGAAGAGGAGGCGAGACAGAGTGTGTTTGGTCAAAAGGGCTGTTGGGTTGTGTCGAATCAACTGAACCAACAGTTCTCTAGAGAAACCCCCATCCATCAATTCATGCATCCTTGGTTTCAGGGTTTTCTCCACATTGGAACCAAGGAGAGCCGGGCAGAATGAAACAACAGCCTTGATCTGGGTATCTGATAGACCCGTCTCTTTTAGGAATCTTACCACCGACTCAGGCCGGTCACAGGATTTGATTGCAACGAGGTGTGAGTCAATCGAGTATCTGAGTGCTCGGTCAGAGGAGAAGCCAAAGGAGGACATTAGATAGTTGGCCAAATTGAAAGGGGGTATCTCCTTCTGCTCTGAGGGTTGGGGTTGGGTTGATAATGAGAAGCGGAGATGATGCTGATACTGATACTGATACTGACACTGATACTGATACTGATACTGATAGTTATAGTGATGGAAAGAAGAGAGGGAGGAGGAGAACGAAGACAATCTCTTTACAAGCAGACGAGACATTGTGTAACTGATTGTTTTGGTTGGAGCTCTCTCTAATGGAAAATGGAAAATGGAAGGAGCAAGGGTGTAGATCAATGGTGGCGATTGTAGAGAGGAAGGAGAACCAACCAACCCTAGGAAGGAGAAACACGAGGATCCGTATCCTCTGCTGCACTTTTAGCAGGGTGCTACACTTTTGGACGGCCCAGATTTAATTTCCAGCCGGTGAGTGCTCGGATGATGGAGGGGCAGTATTAATTTTGCTTTAAAATTCGTACAAAAATCTTATTTCGTCTGTCCGATCAAAAATTAACGGACGGATTAAAAGTGCAGCACTATGCTGCACTTTAAAAATGATGCGGTTCAGAAATACGATTGCTAATACTAGGAGCGGAATCCTCTGGTCCCGAAAAAATTTGGGATCTGTCTGGTCCCAGTCAATCTGGGACGTCCGATTAAAATCCAATGGTTAAAATTAAAAACGCTCCTTAAACTAAAATAAAAAATAAAAAACACGCTGCCCCCTCTCTCTTTACTTGCCCGTCTCCTTCCCTGCCGCGCCTCCCTCTACCAACTTTCGCCTTCGATCTGTTCGAGCAAGTGCAACAATCCGCTGCTCTCTGAGCCTCTCGAGGGCTTCAGTGGCGCTGTCTCCTTCCTCGTTTACCTCGAGTGCTTGCAGCAAGGCGCGGTGCTTGTCAAGTTCGTTCCTCTCCAGTGCCTCAGCTGAACTTTCCTCCTCCTTCTCTGGTAGGCTTAATCCCTCCTTCAGTGGCGCTGTCTCCTCCTTCTCTGAAGTAGCGCAAGCTAACAATTTAATTTTGTAATTGAAGTAGTCCAATACTTTGTGGGCTGTTGGTAGTGATAGGGTTCTCAGAATAGTTCAAATTTAGAATGACTATACTATCTTTTAGTACTTTCTCCATTGAAGGCGAAAGTTGGTAGAGGGAGGCGCGGCAGGGAAGGAGACGGGCAAGTAAAGAGAGAGGGGGCAGCGTTTTTTTTTTTTTTTTTTTTTTTTTAGTTTTAGGAGCGTTTTTAATTCTAACCATTGGATTTTAATCGGACGTCCCAGATTGACTGGGACCAGACAGGTCCCAAATTTTTCGGGACCAAAGGATTCCGCTCCGCTAATACTAACCCAAAATTTGGGCCCCAAATGGATCGGTCTTGCTTTCGTCTTGGGCCGTCTTATTAAAGCTCAAATAATACTGGTCCCTAAAATGAACGCTCCAGATTACCCCCAATCCAATCCACCTCCAAATAAAAGCAACACATCACCATTTGTTGTAATTTCAATTTAGCCAACTTACCATTGAAGTCATACAAGAAGCTGGATTTGCATGGTCAAACTTAAAAAAACCACATAAAAAAATAAAACCAGGGATGTCTTAACGGGTCGGGTACTTGAGAAAAGGAACACTGTCCATACTGAATAAGATCAGAAATGAATTCCTCCATACTTGTATTAATTTACTAATGACAATTTATTCTACATGAACATACCATGTAGTATGGTGGTGTCGGCCTCCTCTCTAACCGTGATTGGTACGGCCAGAGGACGATGGTAGTTTTAAGATTGAGCTTATCGGGTCTACCTTACCTAACGAACCTGATCCGCCTGTTGTTTTACACTACAATGTGAGATTGCTTCGAGTCAAGGTCACAGAAGATCCCGTGATTGTGCAAAACACATGGACACCAACTGGCGAATGGGGCCCCGAGGTAAGGTGCCTTTCTGACAAGGCCAGAGTCTAATAGGCTAACAGAGAAGAGAAATGTAATTGAAACTAGTACCATAGAACCAGTATTATATATATTCGGGTTGAGTTTTAAAGTAAAGTACCTATATCGATCAGTTGGTACTGAAATCATGTATTACAACAGTTGGAAGTTGGAACTGCTGAATCATATCGGACCAGACTTCTATGTGTATATATCTAGAATGGACTGCATATATGGTACCATCTATAATAAAACAAAAACAAAATGTGAATTCATACAAGTCTTGTTTCTACAATTCTACCAGTGTGGTTTTGGTACCAGTTACTGCATGCAATTACCTAAATATTAAATAAGTTTTGACTGAGGTCTAAAACTCCATGAACACATATATGCCCCAAAATTTTTATTAATAAGAATATAAATAAAAAATATCGGTTTTAGAAAAAGTTTTGAATATAATTTGAAAACTGAAAAATTGTGATTTTCCCAGTTTTGTGTATAATTTGAACTTTCATAATGTTATGATTTTCCTTGTAAGCAAGGGGACAAACTTGGGTCCAATGCCCATCAGACTCAAATTTGGGTTCGATGGCCTCCAAAACTGTCCAATCTTCTTTAAGATCCGTGCGCATGGATATTGAAGAAAATGTGTACGGATATTGAAGCGACACACACATATCTTAAAGCTGATCGGACAGTTTTGGAATCCATCAAACTCAGTTTGAGTCCGATGGACATCGGACCCAAGTTTGTCCCGTAAGCAAGGGTTCCTTGCTATTTCGGTTCTCATTTCCGTACCGATCAGATTGTTTTCTTTCATAAATTTTTTTGTTGAAATTTTTGCTTAATGATGGCAAGCTAAAATAGTATTAGAGTGAGACTACGATTTGAACACCTTAACATGATACATTAAAATGTGCTTGGAGACTAATTTTATAATTTAAAAAAAATTACTATTTTTTCTAATAGATACAAGATTACTGTTTTTAGATGGTAAAAATAATAATAGAAAAAAAAAACAGTGATCTTGTAACCAAATGGTCTGCAAACTTTGGGCCGTTTGATTTCATTAAGATTTGCGCAATGCGGTGCATCATCTAATTATTGCGACCTGTACTCTAGCAGTTTTAAAAAAACCGGCCCAAGACGAAACCAAGACCGATCCATTTGGGCCACTATTAATCTATTATCAATCAGGTCCCAAGTCCAATTCCACCGTGTTTCGAATACGGACTATCTGAGGTACCTGAGTCAAGCAAATTAATATTGAACGGTTGAACTTACCTCTTTAAACTTTGCACAAATCTAAATGGAACCTTCCAGTATTTATACGTACAGGATTGACTTTGGTCCACATATAATTAATCTAAACCGTTCATTTTTAATTCCATTTTCAGGTACCTGGGAGGATACGGATTCGTATTTTTATCCTTCCTAGGGTTCCTTCTTCTCTAAAATCAAAATTGATTACTGGCCACCTTACTCTTACTCTTCCTCCTTCCATTGAATCAGTTGTTAGTTACCATTCCCTTCAAAATTACACAATGTCTTCGTTATCCCTCTCTTCGTTATCTCTTTCTTCTTTCCAACCCTCAACCCCAGAGCAGAAGAAGGCCCCCCCTTTCATGGCCAAGTATCTAATCTCCTCCTTCGGTTTCTCCTCTGACCGAGCACTCAGATACTCGATTGACTCACACCTCACTGCAATCAAATCCTGTGACCGGCCTGAGTCTGTGGTAAGATTCCTAAAAGAGATGGGTCTATCACATACCCAGATCAAGGCTGTTGTTTCCTTCTACCCGATTCTTCTTGGTTCCAATGTGGAGAACACCCTGAAACCAAGGGTGAATGAATTGATGGATGGGGGTTTCTCTAGAGAATTGTTGGTTCAGTTGATTCGACACAACCCAACAGCCCTTTTGCAGAAACACACTCTGTCCCGCCTCCTCTTCTGGAGAGATTTTGTTGGGCACTGTGACCAGACTTTGTTAAAGATTATTCAGAGGAATGGTTTGTTAATCACATATGATGTTGATAAGTATATTGTTCCAAGACTAAATCTATTAAATGAGTATGAATTGTCAAATCGAGATATAAAGTCATTGATTGGGTATGGAAGCCGCTACATGAGCTGCAACCTGGATTCTTTGAGGCAGACACTTGAGCTAATTGAGGAGCTGGGGATCCCGAGGGGATCTAGAATGTTTCTGTCTGGGGTTGCAGCAGTTGGTGTTTACAACAAAGATAAATTACAAAGGAATGTGGAGTTATTTGAGAGGACATATAGCTTGTCAAAGGAAGAGGTTTGCTCTGCTTTCAGAAAATTCCCTAATATACTCGGATATTCTGAGGAGAAGATAAAATCAAACATGGAATTTCTTATTAGAGAGGCTAAGCTGGAACCAAGGAGTATAGTGTCTCAGCCTCAATTGATTGGGTATAGCGTAGTAAATAGGTTGGTCCCGAGGCATCAGGTGCTGAGCATCTTGGCTGCCAAGGGTCTGGGGAAGGGAGGTAGTAGTAGTAGTAGTAGTAGTCTTTTAGCTGCATGCCAGTTTTCTGATGAGAGATTTGTTGAGAAATATGTAGAGCCCTACAAGAAGGATGTGCCAGAGCTTGCTGATGTTTATTTTGCTTCTTCTGGTACAAATGTACATGTTTAACTGTTGAACTACTTGGGAGGACTGTAGCCTTTTTTAATTTGCGAGATATATACTCTGGCTTTCCTCTCATGACCTAGTATGAAACTTGTACAAGCAGCAAACTTAGTGTAATATCTGATCTGTCATTTTGGAAATGTTCAATAACTTGGTTCTCAGGTTTTGCTAATTGGAAAAGTATTTAACCTTTTGATAGAGTTTCTTAAACTTTGTATACTCTTAATTATTCGCCAGCAACTAGCATATTTCTGACAATTTTTAGTTTTTTTTCTCTCTTTGTTGTGCTTGCATATGTTAGTGTAATTTACTGGAGCTCACTTGTTGGAAAAAAAAATCTGAGAAATAGGTGACGCTTTTGTTAATTAAGCCGACAACAACTTATCCAAGACACGAGATACCTTTGCTAACCATGTGCCAATTGGGCCTGATCAGGATGAGGATGTGCTTTTGCTGTAGAAAAACCAGGTGTTATGCCTCCATGTAAGAATAAGAAAGGGCCTGAAGACAGCTAGATCTCTATCATTGGAGTCGTTACAAATTATCCAAAGATAGCTTTCTGAATTAGTTGATCTGGCAGGTAATTAGCAAAACATGTTCCTGGGGTTGTAAAGATCATTGACAGGATGTGAATTTAGCAAAATTTACGCATATATTGTCTTTAAATCAATCAGGTTGTTGTTATGTTATATCATCTGGTGATGGGTGAGTAGTAATATTCTGGTTGTGTTAGCTTTCATCTGCTGGTTGCTTAGGTTACCTCATTTGGTTGGGTTTTGACCTGCTGATCATAAACAGAAAAACCAAACCCTACCAATCAGCATTTGTAATTACTACAAATGACAACCAACCAAATTTAAATCCAGGTCCCTCAACAATTATCAAATGGCATCTTATCAAAAAGCTGACTAAGTACGGCACGATTTGCCAATACTCACATTCTGTTATGCAGCATGAATGCAATCAAAGGACTAATCTGATACCAGTCCAGTATCAGTCCTGTTCAGTGTCGTCAACAGAATCAGTATCTACTAAAACCTGAAATTGATGTGAAAATTTTTGTAGATTTTACTTGTACAGTACTACGGTAAGGTACAGGTCCTCTTCTCAGTTCATAATGAATCTGAAAGTAATTCTGAGTTTATTCTTTGTAGTAAATTTAAGGATTACTCAAGTGTCAATTGATCCTCCATTTCGCAATTGTTGACTAAATCCACCTTCTTTTTCTCACTGTCACATTGAATGAAACTGTTAATAAATGAAAAGCTGCACCTTGATTTATTTTTTAAGGTAAATCTCTTATATAAAGAATTTAAGAAATTGAATATATTTCATGAAAGTAATCACTTGAACCTGATTATTTTTTACGCATCTCTAGATTCAGCACTGTACATTTCTAATATTTCAGACTGATACCATGTCTTTACCAGCCAGGTACATTTTAGATTTTTCTTTCTTTTTCTTTTTTCGACAACAGCCTGTAGCAGGTACATCCAGAATTTCTCTTGCTAAAGAAATTTACATCACATGGTTGCACCGTAGCCAGTAAGATGAATTTTGTACTAATTGTAATTGATAAGGTTTGTTTATAAATAGAGATTCAGTAGAACAATGTCTAAGCAAAGCTGGTTTATGTTTAATTCAATTTTGACCGGGCACATGGTCATTTTTGTAACTCAAACACGAGTTCATATCCTCCGAGGTAACAGAATATTTCTGTTTAGACTTTAGATCTAGATTGTTTGATCAGAATCCAAACCAATTCCGCCAGAAGTGGAATGTCAGGCCCTTCTAATAGTTGTGCAGATTCTGATTGGACAGTCCGGATCTAAACAGAAATATTATGTTACCTTGGGTGATAGGAAATCCTCAAAGACACCCTTAGATGCTACAATTTTCTCTCTTTTTTCCCCTTTTAATTTGGTCAAGTATGATTTTTAACCCATTAACACGAACAAATTGACCCAACTGGTCAAGTACGATTCAGTCTCAGGAGGGGAAAATAAACACCCTCTTGAAATGATATTCAGTGTTGTCAAAAATTTGTTAACAGATGTCGTATTTTTTTAACAGGTGTCAACAAATGTGTCATATTTGTTGTAGTAGCGATTTGTACCCATAATTGAAATACTCATATAGGAGAAACACAAAAATATCTATTTGACGGATTTTGTTCCTATAATAATGAGAATAATTTTGAATGATGTTGAGTTAATGCAAAAAGAACATGGACCATCAAATCAAATTGGTCTGAATACTGATCAGATGATCGAAATGCCTTAACTCAAATTTTGAATTAATGCGAGGATACAGATCCATGAAAATCATACTACTTGAGTGTGATAGTATCCTTTACTTTTTGTTTGTAATGCTACAACATTACTTATTTTTTTACTTCTATCTGGTTTGTAATGCCATAACGCTATCTACTTTTTCTTACTTATATTTTTCACATTTTTTCACATGCAAATCTCAATGAATTTTTTTTTTCATATGCGAATCTCAATCAATATCAATGGTTGGGATTGGATCCAAGTGTTTTGCACAATCACCGGATCTTCTGTGACCTTGACCCCAAAGCAATCTCACATTGTAGTGTAAAATAAGAGGCGGATCAGGTTCGCCAAGTAAGCTGGACATTGTTCCTTCACTTCAGTACCCGACCATTAAGATTTAAGACATCCCTGGTTTTGATTTTTTATGTGGTTTTTAGGTTTGACCATCCAAATCCAGCTTCTTGCATGGCTTTAATGGTTTTGGGTAAGTTGTTGGAAACATATTTAGCAACGGATTTAGAATTTCCCAAGTGTGAAGTAACCCGAGTTGCATGTAAGTGAAATTACTTGGTATTGTGAGGTTGGATAAATGTTGGTCTGTTGGATTTGGGGGGAATCTGGAGCGTTCATTTGAGGGACCTGTATTCTTGGAGGCTGGAGCTTTAAGAACACGGCCCAAGACAAAAACAAGACCGATCCATTTGGGGCCCAAATTTTGGGTTAGTATTAGCAATCGTGTTTCTCCCTCGTAGGGTTGGTTGGTTCTCCTTCCTCTCTACAATCGCCACCATTAGGCCTGCTAAATGAGTCGGGCCGACTCATGGACTTTGAGTCGGGCCCTGAAACGAGTCAAATTGAGCTGAGTTTAATTTGAGCTCAGCCCAAACTCAGTCCGAACTCATTAATAAATCACCCTACCTAACGAGCCGATCCCGATCTGAGTCCGAGTTCCCATTGAGCCGATCCCAATCTGAGTCCGAGTTGAGTTCCTGATCTCAGCCCGTGCGCCTACGTCCGAGTTCCTCCGGATCGGAATCCTCTGGTCCAGAAAAAAATTGGGACCTGTCTGGTCCCAGTTAATATGGGACGTCCGATCAAAATCCAATGATTAGGATTAAAAACACTGCCAAAACTAAAAAAAAAAAAAAAAACGCTCCCAAAGACTACCCGCTCCCAAAAAGACTACCCGCCCGCTCCCAAAAATCCAATGTCTGAACAGAGCGGTGCTTCTCAAAAATGTTGAATCAATCACAGGGATTAGCATTTTACAGCAGGTGTGAAATCAGATACGTTTGATTTTGGTTGGATATCATACTAATTTCATAAGTAAAAGTTCAAATTCAAGGTAGCCCAAAACGAGATTTCAATTGAATCGATGAGAAAGTAAAAAAGAAAAAAAAGATGAATCTAAAATTACCCATCTCAACTCCAGATCGGCACGAATTAAGTAGATATTATGAAGAAGGATTGGATCTGGAAGAAAACCCAACGGGGTTGGATCAAGGTGTGAAATCAGCAAAGGGGAGAGATGCTTTGATTGGTTCAAAATCAGTAAAAGTTCAAAATCAACGGGGCTGGAGAGAGAGAGAGAGAGAGATGCTTTGATGGGTAAAAGAAGCAAAGGGGAGAGACGAGAGAGAAGACTCTACACGGGCAATGCGGGCAGCGTTTTTTTTTAGTTTTGTGAGCGTTTTTAATCCTAATCATTGGATTTTGATCGGACATCCCAGATTGACTGGGACCAGACAGGTTCCAAATATTTTCGGGACCAGAGGATTCCACTCGGAGTTCCTCCGATCTCCCTCTTTCCTCTTCTCCATCTCTTGCGAAAACAGAAACAGTAAAACCTAGCAGTAATTGCGTGGTCTCTTCCTCTTCCTCAGTACAGTGCACAGCACAACCTTCTTTGTCACTGGTCTCTCCGCCTCCGCCTCCTTCCCGCACCGGTGGGTTCCCTCTCTCCATCCAAGCATTGGTGACTGGCACCTTCTCCCCCGAAGGCTGAAGCGACTACTCGCGTACTGGATTGGTTGGTATATCTGAATTCTATTCTTTCCTTTCCTTTGATGTGTGAAAACTCTATACTAAGTAATAGCACCGCGGATCACGCAAGTACTAAATCCTGTTGGAGCATATGCTCATGTTTTCGCTCTTTTTCTTTCAATAATCTATTAAACAAATTAAATTCAGTGAACAAAGGTGCCAACTGCTCAAATTTAAGTAAATTTTTCTTTTTCACTTAAATTGATTTTGAGTGAAACCCATTATAAAAATGGTGTATTCGATTTAGAAATATAATTTACTTCAATTCTTAATTGAATGTTTTGTTAACTGGCATAGTTTTTGTTTTGATGTGAGCTGCTGGAACATCATATTTAGTTTTTTTTTTTTTTTGCGCTGGTGCATGTACCAGTATTCAGGGGTATTTGTTTTTGTACTAGTAATGTAATCAATGGAGTTTTTGTACCAGTAATGACTCGTACCAGTCCGGTACGGTTCTTTTTCTTCCATGACACATGCTTGCATCCACCCCAGGTCGTACCAGATTGTACCAGTACCGTACCAGTAATGTCTGGTACTGCAGCCCAAATTGAGTGATTATTTGATAGAAAATCTATAATTAGTCTTTGACAGAAAATCTTTTGCATGGAGTGTTCTTTGACGAAAAAAACAGCTCAACCAAATTGAGTCTTTGACAGAAAATATTTTGCATGGAGTGTTCTTTGATTAATCTGATCTATTTATGTAGATAAAGAGAAGGTGAGTGAAGAAGTCCAGGGCCCTACTATAGAGGATTCTTATTTTGCATGGAGGCTGTTTCTTATTTTGCTTTGAATTTTTGAATATTTTGGTGTTCAAGTTAATAGTGCTATTACTGTCATGATTTATATTTTTGGTGGTTGTAATTAGTATGTTTGCATGCTAATCTGTTTAAAACATAACTGGAGCCAATTAAACTGACTGTTCGAATAGTAGCAGCAGAAATTTTACTTTAGTCTTTTTACAAAATTGAAGTTCCTCTTAAGGTGTGAGCCGAGTTTGAATAGCAGCCTATTAAACATAATTGATTGGGTTTGAGCCGAGTTCGGGCCGAGCCGAGTTCGGGCCGGACTTAGAGAATCTAATGGACCGAGCCGAGTTGAGCTTTATCATTCAAAGTTGGGTTTGAGCCGAGTTGGGTTTTAATGAAAGATTAAATGAGCCGAGCCGAGTTTTGGGTTGGATCTGGCTCGTTAGCAGGCCTAGCCACCATTGATCCACACACTTGCTCCTTCCATTTCCATTTTCCATTAGATAGAGCTCCAACCGAAACAATCAGTTACACAATGTCTCGTCTGCCTGTAAAGAGATTGTCTTCGTTCTCCTCCTCCCTCTCTTCTTTCCACCACTATAACTATCAGTATCAGTATCATCTCCGCTTCTCATTGTCAACCCTTCTCCAACCTCAACCCCCAGAGCAGAAGGAGATCCCCCCTTTTAATTTGGCCAACTATTTAATCTCCTCCTTTGGCTTCTCCTCTGACCGAGCACTCAGATACTCGATTGACTCACACCTCGCTGCAATCAAATCCTGTGACCGGCCTGAGTCTGTGGTAAGATTCCTAAAAGAGACAGGTCTATCGGATACCCAGATCAAGGCTGTTGTTTCCTTCTACCCGCTTCTTCTTGGTTCCAATGTGGAGAAGACCCTGAAACCAAGGGTGCATGAATTGATGGATGAGGGTTTCTCTAGAGGACTGTTGGTTCAGTTGATTCGACACAACCCAGTAACCCTTTTGACCAAACCCACTCTGTCCCGCCTCCTCTTCTGGAGAGATTTTGTTGGGAACTGTGACCAGGCTTTGTTAAAACTTATTCAGAGGAGCAGTTTGCTAATTACATATGATGTTGATAAGCATATTGTTCCAAGACTAAATCTATTTAATGAGTATGAATTGTCAAATCGAGATATAAAGTCATTGATTGTGTATGGAAGCCGTTGCATGAGCTGCAACCTGGATTCTTTGAGGCAGACACTTGAGCTAATTGAGGAGCTGGGGATCCCGAGGGAATCTAGAATGTTTCTGTCTGGAGTTGCAGCAGTTGGTTCTTACAACAAAGATACAATAGAAAGGAAGGTAGAGTTTTTTAAGAGGACATATGGCTTGTCAAAGGAAGAGGTTTGGTCTGCTTTCAGAAAATTCCCTCTGATACTCAGATATTCTGAGGAGAAGATAAAATCCAACATGGATTTTCTTATTAGACAGGCTAAGCTGGAACCAAGGAGTATATCATCTCAGCCTCAATTGATTGGGTATAGCCTAGTAAATAGGTTGGTTCCGAGGCATCAGGTGCTGAGCATCTTGGCTGCCAAGGGTCTGGGGAAGGGATGTAGTAGTAGTAGTCTTTTAGCTGCATGCCAGTTTCCTGATGAGGGATTTGTTGAGAAATATGTAGAGCCCTACAAGAAGGATGTGCCAGAGCTTGCTGATGCTTATTTTGCTTCTTCTGATAGGAATGTACATGTTTAACTGTTGAGCAATCTTTTACTAATGCACTTAAGTCACACTGACTAGTTTTTTTTTTTTTTTTTTTTTGGGAAATATTCTCTGGCTTTACTCCCATGACCAAGTATGAAACTTGTACAACCAGCAAACTTAAGTGTAATATCTGATCTGTCATTTTGGAAATGTTCAATAACTTTGGTTCTCGGGTTTTGCTAATTGGAAAGTATTTAACCTTTTGATAGAGTTTCTTAAACTTTGTATACTCTTAATTTTTCGCCTGCAACTAGCATATTTCTGACACTCTTTATTATTTTTTTTTTCTTTGTTATGCTTGCATCTGTTAGTGTAATTTACTGAAGCTAACTTGTTGTACATATATCTTTAAGCATATATCCTACAGGTATATTCTGTATGAAAGGCTTTAATTAGTACCCCTAATTATAAGCTTTCTAATTTAACTATAACCATCCAATGAAATTAATATGGTCCTTTGAAAAGCTTTTGGGGTACTGGAGCATGAACCAGTAAGAATAAATATTGAAACAAAAAGAAGTAAATAGTCAGCCTGTGTTTAAAGAACTTGTGAAGACAACTCTGGATACATTATTTTGTTTTAGTTGATCACATCACTCAATTAAACTGTTGAAAACAGGAGTATAAAGAAATTCTGGAGAAAAGAATTCGGCACCTGAAATCGTTGTGAATTTTTTTTGCAGATTTCACTTATGCAGTGCAGACGGTGCAGGTTTTCTCAGTTTATAATGAATCTGAATTGTTTGGGAGTTTCCTCTTTGTAGTAAAATTAAGGATTGCTCATGTCTCAATTGATTTGATCCTCAATTTGGCAATTGTCAACTAAAACCAGTATCTATGTCTCACTGATACATTAAATGAGACCGTTTAATAAATGATAATCTGGACCATGGTTATGTTGGGTCCCTCCTCATTTCAGCCCAATTGATTTGGGCCAATTTTGGGTCAGTTTAGTAGAGAGAGGGCAGTATCAATATTTTTTGTTAAGTCTTAGGGTCTATTTTGTAAAAGAGAGATAAGTCCCAAACCATTGGCGAGCCAGCGGTAAAAAAATAGTCTCTTTATGGAAATGAAATCCTCACGAATTGGATAGGAGTAGTACTAGGATGGGTGACCTCCTAGAAAGTCCCTGTGTTGCTAGCCTATCCTAACTTGTTTGAGAATAAAGACTTTGAAGAAGAAGAAGAAGAAGAAGAAGAGATATTAGAACTACTTTTGATATTTTTCTTCTAGAAGTTCCCATGTGTTCTAAACACTGAACAGCTTGGTGTTTTGTCCCTCAAGTTCTGTTCATCTTTGGTATAAAAATAGTAGAGATAGAAAGAAAAAGAGAGAGAGTACGTGGGTTGGTATTGAAGGCTGGTACAAGCTTTGTGAGTCATCTCTCTTTGTTTATCTCATTTGTTTTGATCTCTCTTGCAATATGTACAAGATGAAAGATGTGTGTATAGTTTTGTAAGTGCAAAGACCTTGATAATCATCAATGAAAAAGTGTCTCTGGTTTCAGAATTTGTGCGTTTGCTTTTAATCTATTTTCTTGCTGAAAATTGGTGCTGATTTTCTGCATGTACTAGTACTGGTACGCATCTGGTTTTCTGCTGCACAGCAGGTGTTTGTGGTACTGCCTAAGTGAACCTAATAACTGGTGCAAGTTTCCCAACTGATTCACTTGAACCTGATTATTGCTTACATATTGCTAATAACAACACTGTACATCCTAATATTTGAGACCAGTACCATGCCTTTTCCAGCCAGGTACATTTCAGGTTTTCCTTTCTTTTTCTTTTCTGACAACAGCCCGTAGGCAGGTACATCCAGAACTTCGCTTACCGTAACCAGTAAGATGAAATTTGTACTAATTGTAATTAATGAAGTTTGTTTATGTAGAGATTCAGTAGAACAATGTCTGAGCAAAGCTGCTTTAATTTCATCTCGAGTCCATCTCCTTCCTATAAATCAAATTTGAAGGGGTACATTACAATTTTTTTATTATTTTGGTTAATGGTTTTTCTTTCCATGCATGTCAGAGTCATACTTTTCAAAAACAGTATTTATTGATTACAAGTAATTATTCTGATTGTCCATTTTTTTATTTTGGACACTTAATTCTTATATATTTTTAAAACTTTTGTGCGGGGAAGATTTATATTACATGAGCAAGTTTCAAATGCCCTATTGCTTTTATGGAATAATTATATTTCACATCTTTATCTCCGATTTTAAAATCCAAACACGCCATTCGAACGGCTCAACATGATATCTACATTAAAATGTGTTTGGAGACAATTTTATATTTTTTTTTATAAATTACTACTTTTATTTTTTATGATAGGTACAAAATCACTGTTTTTAATGTCCAAATTAAAAAAAAAAAAAACGGTGATCTTGTAACCAAATTGTCTGCAAACTTTGGACCGTTTGATTTTATCCGGATTTGCGCAATGCGGTGCATCATCTAATTAATGCCACCTGTACTCTTGCAGTTTTAAAAAAATGGCCCAAGACGAAATCAAGACCGAGGGGAAATGTACAAATTACCCTTATTTTTCAAACCAACAAACAAAATACTCCTCTTTATAAATTATTAACAAAATGCCCTTGTGGGCCCCACCTTTTCCTCCCTTACCCCTCCCTCTCACCTCTCCCCATTTACTCCCATCTTTTTTATTTAAAATGGAGGTTATGCAACAGACCAAAAAAAATATAAAACACATCTTCTTATTACATTATATGTTGTGTTTTATTTAAGAAACTAATCTCCTTATGCAACTTTTTATTTCAAATAGAGGATTATGCAACAAACCAACAAATATAAAACGCACTGGTCTTTCTTGGTTTCTTAAATTTGATGTTGGTGATTAAATTGCTTTCAATGTAAAGATTATAGTAAGATTATTTATTATTAAGTTATTAATATTTTGTGGTGTTACAGTGCACTATGCTAATGCATAACTCTTAATAGCTTATGATATGGAATTTTCAAAAAAAAAAAAAAATCTCAATGCACTATAATGCACTATGCTACTGCACATCTCAAAATGCTACAAAGAATGTATGAGGGTGTTATTCATTTTAGTTCATGTCATGGAGCTAAATTAACACATCATGAAAATCTCAATACAATTTAATCAGCAACCAAAAAATTAATAAATATCTGCTACAGCCTACAGACTTTGGATAAAGTACAAAATATTAAGAACATAATATTCGCTCCAAATTTCATGGATCAAGTAGAAAATATTAATAACTTAATAATAAATAATCTTACTATAATCTTTACATTGAAAGCAATTTAATCACCAACATCAAATTTAAGAAACCAAGGAAGACCGGTGCGTTTTATATTTGTTGGTCTGTTGCATAAGAAGATTAGTTTCTTAAATAAAACAAAACATATTATGTAATAAGAAGATGCATTTTATATTCTTTTGGTTTGTTGCATAACTTTCATTTTAAATAAAAATGATGGGAGTAAATGGGGAGAGGTAAGAGAGAGAAGTAAGGGAGGAAAATGTGAGACCTACAAGGACATTTTGTTAATAATTTATGAAGGGAGTATTTTGTTTATTGGTTTGAAAAACAAGAGTAATTTGTACATTTTCCCCAAGACCGATCCATTTGGGGCCCAAAATTTTGGGTTTCTCCCTCCTAGGGTTGGTTCTCCTTCCTCTCTACAATCAAAATTATCGGAGCCTGTAGCCACCATTGATCTACACACTTGCTCCTTCCATTTCCATTAGAGAGAGCTCAAGCCTCCAACCGAAACAATCAGTTACACAATGTCTCGTCTGCTTGTAAAGAGATTGTCTTCATTCTCCTCCTCCCTCTCTGCTTTCCACCACTATAACTATCAGTACCAGTATCAGTATCATCTCCGCTTCTCATTATCAACCCAACTCCAATCCCCAGAGCAGAATGAGATCCCCCCTTCCAATTTGGCCAACTATCTAATCTCCTCCTTTGGCTTCTCCTCTGACCGAGCACTCAGATACTCGATTGACTCACACCTCACTGCAATCAAATCCTGTGACCGGCCTGAGTCTGTGGTAAGATTCCTAAAAGAGACAGGTCTATCGGATACCCAGATCGAGGCTGTTGTTTCGTTGTACCCACCTCTTCTTGGTTCCAATGTGGAGAACACCCTGAAACCAAGGGTGAATGAATTGATGGATGGGGGTTTCTCTAGAGAACTGTTGGTTCAGTTGATTCGACACAACCCAACAGCCCTTTTGACCAAACACACTCTGTCTCGCCTCCTCTTCTGGAGAGATTTTGTTGGGAACTGTGACCAGACTTTGTTAAAGATTATTCAGAGGAACAGTTTGCTAATCACATATGATGTTGATAAGCATATTGTTCCAAGACTAAATCTATTTAATGAGTATGAATTGTCAGATGCAGATATAAAGTCGTTGATAGTGTATGCAGGCCGCTGCATGAGCTGCAACCTGGATTCTTTGAGGCAGACACTTGAGCAAATTGAGGAGCTGGGGATCCTGAGGGGATCTAGAATGTTTCTGTCTGGGGTTGTAGCAGTTGGTGGTTACAACAAAGATAAATTACAAAGTAGAGTAGAGTTATTCAACAGGACGTATAGCTTGTCAAAGGAAGAGGTTTGCTCTGCTTTCAGAAAATTCCCTCAGATACTCGGATATTCTGAGGAGAAGATAAAATCAAACATGGATTTTCTTATTAGAGAGGCTAAGCTGGAACCAAGGAGTATAGTGTCTCAGCCTCAATTGATTGGGTATAGCGTAGTAAATAGGTTGGTCCCGAGGCATCAGGTGCTGAGCATCTTGGCTGCCAAGGGTCTGGTGAAGGGATGTAGTAGTAGTAGTCTTTTATCTGCATGCAAGTGTTCTGAAGAGAGATTTGTTGAGAAATATTTAGAGCCCTACAAGAAGGATGTGCCAGAGCTTGCTGATGTTTAGTTTGCTTCTTGTGGAAGGAATGTACATGTTTAACTGTTGAGCTACTTGGGAGTACTGTAGCAATCTTTATTAGTGCACTCAAGCCACACTGACTGGTTATTTATTTTTTATTTTTTGGAAATATTCTGTCTTTCCTCTATCTGGTTTCTACAATATCACTTTGATTGGTTAATAGATTGGTTTTGGTTGCTGTTCGATCTAGGCAGTATGAACGAATTAGAGTGTGCACTCGTAGTCTAATTGTGTTGCATTGCAAGTTTATTTGTCATTCGCATATTGAGCAGATTTCTTTCTTTTTATTATTTTTCACTGTTGTTTACGCCTTATAATTAAGTCTGTTAGGATATGTATGATGTAATGCTTAATGCATTCATGCATCTCTTGCAAGCAATCCATCACACAGTAATCCTAAAATTTTGGAAAATTTAGCAAGGGAACTTTATAGATTGTATACTAGAAAAAACACAAGGTATTTGAAGACATTAATGTTATTATTATAAATTTAGAATATGTTTCTTACAATACATTCTGTTCAGATATACATAAATTCTCCACCCCTAACAGCATTTGCAGCGCCTCTCCTCTCTTCCTCTTCCTCCTTTTCTCTCTCTTTCCTGCTCTCATATTTATGGTCATCTGTTCTCAGCTCGTGCCGACAAACAGGGCATGAGTTGTGCTCATCCTGCCAGTAAACAATAATAACATCAATTGACTTGAAAATAACTATGCCGTAATAATAATAATAATAATAGTAATACTCTTTGATAATAAAAAAAATCATATTTACCAAAGGAAAAAAAATTTCTGTAGAAATTCACAGAAAAGAAGAGAGAGAAACAGAAAGAGTATAGTGGTTTTAATATTGGTAGAAAGATCGGTATAAATTCTACCGATCCTAAAAGTCTCAAAGTTTAGAACGGTAAGAATATTACTGATCCGAACTTATTTCATTTTTTTAGTTTGTCCACCGTAACATGAATTGTTACAGGCTACTTGAGAAAAAAAAATATGCAGTTTAGATAGGTGAATCTACTACTGATCTAAAGTTTGGAGTATTTTTTTTTATTTTAATGGAACTTTGTTGCTTCAAGAGAAGTTGACACTATATTTGATTAAAATATATTATTGTTTGTACCGGTTATAATTTTACTGATCAAAACAATTGAAAGGGTTTATAACAGAAAATGTCGGTGTTAGGCCCGGTAGATCTCTTACCGTTCTAAAAAACTTTTGATTCTTAGGATCGGTAGAATTTGTACCAATCTTTCTACCAATATTAAAACCACTGTACTCTTTTCGTTTCTCTCTCTACCTTTCTGTTAATTTCATTTACCAAAACTAATAAAGATATATAAAAATGAAGACTAACCAGCCAAGGCTTGAGGCAAGGGGGGTGAAAAAGATGTTTGCAAGGAAGCTCTTGCATCTTATCACCCACAACCAGGTTTTCTCTACAGACAGCACACTCTGATTCACTTCCCAACTTTTCAAGTATTTCTTCATTTAAATCAACCACCGGCAGATTTGCCACCACTTCTTTTGATGCAGGAGGTTTTTTTGGCACAATAGAGCCATCCTGAAATAATATTAAATGTTGTTTATTAGACCCAAATCTTGTTTGAAAAAGGGACCTAAGCTTCCCCCATTTATCCCAATATTTTATAGACCACTTAATGGATCAGGTCCAGGTCGCTTCTCTGTTCAGGTCCCATAAACTTTGTATAATATATTTAGAGTGAGTCAGTGAGGCTATGGTACTATGCATAGCGTACAATGGCCGTACTATGGATCAATATCTCCATTTAAAGTCCAAACCATCGATCTGAACCGTTCGACATTATCTCCATAAAAAAAATATACTTAAGATCAAATTTTACATTTTTTAGATATTTTTTTTTAGCCAGGCAGAAAATCAATTGTTCTAAAAATTCTAGACCATTCAAAAATATTGATTTTATACCTATCTAAAAAAAGCAAAAAAAATCCTAAAAATTGTGAAATTTAGTATGCAAGTGCATTTTCATATGAAGATCACATAGAACGATTCATACCAAAACTGCGTAATGCATAGTATCATAACCTAACTCATACACCCTTTTAAGTAAAAAGCTAATTGAATTATTGTATTCATACCATAAATGATGCATCAATAATGCTTTCAAAATCTCCAGACTCTTGCACTTGATTCATGGCTGCAATCAACTGGCTCATGAGTTGCTCTCTAAACTCCTCCGATTCCTCACTATTAGAGGATTCTCCCATAGAAGCTTCTAGTGTCATGGCAGTACGCTGAGCAACAAGCCATGCTGGCGGTGGCGGCTCCTGCTGCACCGTGAGATGCCCCTCAAAGTGATACCGATTATCTAAGGGAATTGAAAATTTATAGGAGATGAGACAAAAATAAATAATCGCTATAATAGGATGAAAGCTTCCTGGTATACCACTGGTACAGGAGCTGGTTTATAGCATAAGTTGACAACTTGTCTCTAACATAATTTGGCAGTACAAAAATTGATCGTTCAGTACCAATATGTTGCTACTAGTACAGTAACCACATAACCGGTACCAGATGTATCTGTCCTCAGCAATTGATTCACTAGGTTAGCTGATACCAAAACATAAATTAAACCCCACTCAATCATAAAACCCACAAAAGCAAACACACATACATTAAAGATAATATCATACAGCTACGGTACTGTAATAACCCTAGATGTTTTTCCAAGGACTACTTTGCAGATAACCAAGTCTTCTGTAAATTTGAATTGTCTTGCCCCTGCAAGTTGATGCTTTATTTACTACTGTTATTTTGTGTTCAATTGTGTTGAGTCCTTGTTTGACTGTAATAGTTTTGACTTATTTTGCAGTAGCACCACTGGAGATTGGGCAATTTGTTCATTTGACTAGTTGATTTCTAGTTTAATAACCTGAATCTGTGGCTGGTATAGGATGAATGTGGATACATGTTATTAACTCGAAATTCACTCTGCATTAATTGAGTTTTACTTTTGCTTTGGTATTTGCATAAAATTCATTGAATTTATTTTTATAATTTGTATTTTTGAACAAGTAATAGGAAAGTGAGTCGCTAAATAACCGGTCACTGAGCCTTTTAGCTGACGGATACAGAAGAAAATATTTGGATCAATTGAAATTTTTCGGCACATTACATGTTCTAATATCATTACAAACCGAAGAAATTTTTTAGTATGCATTTTAATTATCAGATTGAAACTGTACCTGGTTGCCTACTGGGTGGTGCTGGTGCCTCACTGTCATTCTCTTGAAGATATTCTTGTGCCTTAGCAATGTACTTTTTTATATTCTCCTTCTCTGTCTTTCCAGTTACAATTTGTTCTGCTTCTTCAAATAAATTCAATCCTGTTTTCCAGAAATATGGGGCAACATATCGGGACTGAAGAACTGTTGACACCCTAGTGATAGCTTGAAATATCTATTTAAAAAGCAAAAAATGATTAAACAAACAGCATTTCTTGTCAAATGAGTCCTGCTTTAACAAGAGAACTCAGAACCAAAGGAGTTTAGTCATGTACAAGTACTTTCTTTCTCTTGATAAAGTTGATTTAAACTGCATTCATTGTTATGCTTAAACTGTTCCAGAAATTAGCAACTAAAGTAGTTCAATAAGGGTTTTCTTTATGATTTTGAAATCTTAATTGCTTTATTGCTTTATAATCTAGTAATCCTACATCTGCAAACTCTAATTACTTGATTCACATAACGTAGGTACTTATTTGAACTCAATTAATCAAACTTCAAGTAATTACAAGAAACTCGTCAGATTCCAGCTTCTATTTGAATGGGAAAGAGAAACAGAACCCTAACTGAAACGTAGACAAATAAGCCATTTGGATTAGCAATTCTTAATTCCAGCATATAACAGAAGGCAATAACAAAACGTAATTGCAATGAGCAACAGAGAGTACAAACACCAAGCACGATTTCTACAGAATTGAGAGAGAGAGGAGAAGGAGAAAAGGAGTATTACCGAATTACGGAGAGAAGGAGCAGCAGAGGCGTATTGTTGTCTAACGATCGAAGAAATCGACGCAACTGCCGCCTCAAATTGTTGCTTCTTCCCCAGTTTTTTCTGTAAATCGTCGAGCTCTTGCCTCAGCTGAGACTCGTTAAACGCCATTTTGAGCTTGCTTCGCTTTTCTTGTTTCTTGGAGAAAGGGGAAACTGAGAGAGAGACGAAACGCAGCCGATCAACTCTTAAAGAAGACCAGGACACAACGCGGTCGGTTGGGTCAAAAGTGGTTTCAGTCGGAAGAAGTTAATTTCTGCTGATTCTGTACCGTCCGATCTCCATCTTAAGGGATGATTATTCCCTGCGGTACTATACCCTGTAGAATAGCTTCAGCTGAGCCTAATTAGTGCTATTTCAATTGGGGTTCACTTTGAGATTCGTGGCAAGTCAAAACAGCCGATTTTTTTAATAATCGAAAATAAATAAATAAAATATCGAAAAGGGAGAACAGATATGGTTTTTTTTTTTAAAATAGGTAGAATGGATGAATTTTTCCCGTCCCTACGGACGGATAAAATTTTCACGTCCTTCTTAAACAATTGCTACCCGCCTTAACCTCTAATTAACAAACGAAAAAAAAAAAAAAAAAAAAACTCACGGACGTGGAAATATTTCCCGTCCCTCAGGGACGTGCCAAAATTTTCCGTCCGTAAAGGACGTGCCAGAATTCCCCGTCCCAGAGTATATAAGGATTAGGTTGCTGCTGCGGCGGAGATGACACTGCAAAAAAGCGCCTGGTCATCTGGTACTCCTTGTGCTTGTCAACCTGCCATAATAAAAAAATAGAAAGTGAAAAATGTGTTGCTTTCCAGTCAAGTGAATTCAATCTCTGGCATCAATATTTAAGAGTTACTCTGGGGAGTGTATCATACCATGATGTGGTTCATCTTATCAGTGACTTTGGACTTCTTATCTGGGTGAAACTCGAAGACTCTCTCAGTTACAAACTTGCTATCTTCATCAGCTAGTTTCTCACCATCACTACGTTTCTAATATTTGCAAAGCTACGCCCTTGAATTCCTTGCCCAAGTCACCATCAATACCAATCCGTTGCGCTCTCCTTTGCTTGATCAACCTTTGGTAATTCTATTTAATTCTCAAAACAATGTCTAATTCTATTGACCTTTGCTTGATCGCTGAAATTTTGTCATGTAATCTTCTACCTTGTCTATCTGTTGAATCTTATTAAGTGCATCAATCACATCATCCTCCTGTTTCTCAGAAAACTCTCTGTCAATTCACATTCTTCCAATATTTTTAAATATATACTATTAATAGTTATCCAGTGTGTATTTTTTCTGCAAGTTGATTTCGCTTCAAAGTTTCTCGTTACTTTGTCATTCTGCAGTCTGAAAATCTCAAACAGGTAAACTTTTTGTATATATTAGTTAATTAGTATTTTTTTGCAACAATAAATTATATATGATTTATTCGTTATTTTGTAGGCTGGTTGGTTGATTAAAAAAATTAATCATGCTATTATTGAGGATTCATTTTGGCGGTGAAATACAATACAATAAGAGTGGAGTACGGTATAGTATTAGTTCTCAATTTGCATTGACTGTAACTGGTGAACAATCTTGGTACGATGTGAAATGTGAAATTTATCGACAACTTGGATATTCCGAGAGTGGGTACAGCCTCACAGCACATGCACGGGTTAATGTTGGTACAACAACCCATCGTTATTACGAGAGCATAGAAATCGTGTGCGATCAAACTTGGAGAGGTATTTATAACCAAAGTATAATTGCTCAGATCCAGTATAGTTATGTCGATTTATACATTGAGTTGGTTCCAATTATCGGTGCAAGGCAACCGCAGTTATTCACTGATAGTATGGTACCAGAGACACAACCAGAACCTCGACAGACCCAATACAGTGCTAACTATGCGGGTCCCAGCCACTTCCAACCCCATCAGACACAACAAACACCGAGGCGAGACCTTTATCTCCATCTGACACAATCAGAACCTCGGCAGACCCAATATAGTGATAACTATGCGGGTCCCAGTCACTTCCAACCCCATCAAACACAACAAACACCGAGGCGAGACCTTTATCTGGATCCTTATCCAGATGTGAACAATTTGTCACCGACTGTTCAGACAGAATACAATAATCAGTACAGTCCATGGGCTGATCCATCGGAGGTCAGTGGTTCTTATTCTGAACGCAATAATTAGTACAATCCATGGGTTGATCCGCCGGATGTACGCGATCCTTGTGATAACCTTGATGATGTGCCACAAAGTGATGATGAAGATGACGCTGACTCATGTGAGGGTGACGCCGACTGGGATAATGAAGCTGATTCCGAAGGAGATATACCGCATGATACACCGGCACAATCACACCAGCCAGTACCACTTCACCCGGTGGCAAGCTTCAATGACACCTCAGGATTCCGAGAGGCAGATGTCGACTTCTTCGGTACAGCCCAACACATTGATGATCCACTTGGTATAGGTAAAGAGTACTCTTCAAAAGAGGCTCTACAAATGAAAATAAATCATTACCACATCAGAAAAAATATTCAAGTGAGAACCACGCAAAGCAATAGAACATCATTGATTGTCGAATGCCGGGACAGTAGGTGTGAGTGGCGTTTGTATGCCAGGTCTGGATTTTTTTCATCCAAGTGGGAAATTAGAACAATTAAAGCACCACATACGTGCTTTGCCGAATCTAATCGTACTGATCATGTACAATTAACTGCAGCAGTAATCGCCGACTGTATAAGAGAAGATATTAGGGAAGATGTTAACAAAAACATTAAAAGTATTAAAGGGCTAGTCCGTCAAAAATTTTACGGAATTACCCCCAAATATAATAGGTTGTGGCGTGGCCGAGAGCTGGCAATCGCACAAATATTCGGTAGTTGGGAAGCCTCTTACAACCTTCTCACCCCATTTTTGGAAGCAATTAAAAGAACAAATCCCGGGACAAAATAAGGAGTTGCGCACGTACCCACGGATGATCCAAGAGAAAGATTGTTTAAGGCAGCCGCGTGGACTTATGGTCCGTGCATTGCTGCAGTGCCTCATCTCAGGCCAGTCATTAGTATTGATGCATGCTTCCTGTCTGGCAGGTATCAAGGAAGATTGCTGATGGCGTGCGGTTACGATGCTGAGAACCAGTTAATTCCCCTGGCTTTTGCAATAGTCGAGGAAGAGAGTTTCCAGACATGGGGATGGTTCATGAAGTGGTTGCGCAGCGAGGTATTTGGTAATAGGTTTATGTGCGTCCTTTCCGACAGGCAAATGGGGATAAAAAAAGTATTCAAGGATAGATATGGTGGTTGGTACGAGGAAGGCAACCAGTGCATTCACAGATTGTGTTCACAGCACGTGGCTGAGAATTTGATGAAAAATATACACAATAAAAAAATTTGTGAACTATTTAAGATACTTGTGAAAAAAAAGAAGCCACGTAGATTTCAAGAGTTCTTCGAAATACTGCGCAAGAAAAGTCCGAATGCAGTTAAATACTTAAAAACTGTCGGAAAATACAAAGTGGACAATCATAACGAGATACCTAGACCATGGAAGGTGTATCAACACTTAGACGGCGGGTATCGTTGGGGAATAATGACTACTAATGGTTCTGAATCATTGAACAAGGTTTTCAAAGATCCCCGAAGACTGCCAATCCGTGCGCTCGTGGATGCTACATTTTCGAAGTGTGTCGCGTGGTTTACGGAAAGAAGAGAGAAAGCACTGGCTCGCATAGCCGGTGAGCATCCTTGGTCAGCGCGAGTTGAAGCTCTATTAAGAAAAAGGATCACCAAATGCATGTCAATGCAGTCCATGCCACTCGGGTTGCACGGTGAACACGAGGTAAAGGTTCATAATGAGAGAGTCGTATACAAAGAATAAGACGGAAATTTTAGTTATAAAAGAGAAACCTTCAGTTATAAAGTCATCATAAGTAATGAAAATTTGGCCCAATGTGCATGTCTCAAACCTCAGCTTACAGGTATACCGTGTGCTCATGTACTTGCCGTGTGTCGAGAACGGAATTACAACCACAATTTATTCGTGAATATGTTGTATTCCGCTCAGGAACTTGCCGAAACTTGGCGTGGGGAATTCCATTTCTTTGACAACCCATGTGAATGGCCGCTCATTGGGGGTCCAAAAATTATTCCAGATAAGACCAAAATTAGAAAGGGTAGGAGACGGCACAACCGTGCAGTCATGACTATGGACGAAATGGAAGGAAGGACGGTGGGACACCAGGCTAGACGCTCTACATCCGACAGACGTGCAGCAGGTTATCTCTTCTTCCTTTTTTATTTGCAAATATCTATATTTATAATTTAAAAATTGTGCACACATTATATCGATTTGCGTTGTTTTATTATTTATTTAGAGGCTTCTTCTAGTAGTAGAGCGAGCCAACAAGCTAGACATTCTACGTCCGACATGTATGCAGCAGGTTCGTTGATCTTTTAAATATTTTTATCGTTCTTCTTTTAAATGCAGCAGCATACATTTCTTATTTTAAATTTTTTATCTTTTATTTTCAGGACCCTCTTCTAGGAACAGTCGGAGATTATGATATCAGACTCACGTATTTATGTTTTCAAATTTTGGTTTTTTATGTAAGTTCATTTTTAATGTATTGGCCGTTCTTAAGATTTTTGTATTATGCATGCTTGGTAAGACTTAAGAATTTTATGAACTTGCCAAATTACAAATTAAGATTTGTATGTATGCATCAAATATAAAAGTCTGAATAAACAAGTCCTCAGCAAGTCCGAATAACAAGTTCTTAGCAAGTCCGAATAACAAGTCCTTAGCACAAATACATAAACTAAATAACATGTCCGAAACAAACAAATATATAAACTAATTAAAAGTGAACTTGTCCGGTTGCCGATGCTCGCGTTGTGGGTATCTGCGCTCTCTTTCTTGTTGTTTGTCCGCTCTCTTACGCCTGACGTAGACATTATTGTACGATGGGCCAAAAATGGTCTCTACTGCTTGTGTACGTGGCGTGACGACTTGACTGGGTCCTATGTCGTCCTGTGCACCGGTAACAACTGGTGAGGGCAACCTGATATGCCCATCCGAACCCTACAATAAAAATGGTAATATTTAGTAAGCATAGTCGACGATGTAATCTATCTTAAAAATTAAAGATTTAAAATTATTACCTGATAGACCTGGGTAGGAACCTCGTGATAAGTCTGGCTCTCAAACGCTGGCATCGTCTGGCTCTCAAACGCTGGCATCGTCTGGCCCTCAAACGCTGGCATCGTCTGGCCCTCAAACGCTGGCATCGTCGGTGTGACGAATGTCTCATCCCAATTGACAAAATTATTTGATCCCTACAATAAAAATTTTCGTATTGTAATCAATATAATAAAAACTTATTTGAAATTTCTTACAAATGCGAAGGAATTACCTGATAAACATGACTTGGTCCTGTGATGTCCTGCGCGGAGGCCTGACTTGGTCCTGTGATCCCTAACATCTCCGATAATAACTGCAAGGCTGGGTCCTGTGTTTTCCAAGATCTCCGACATTTCAGTATTGTAATAAACACAGTCAACAATTATTTCAATTTTTTTACAATTTATTTGGAGTTACCTGATAAACCTGACTAGGTCCCGCGTCACCCTGCGTGGCCGTGCCTTGATCCTCTGCTCCCTACAATCAACATTTCACTATCTTGATAAACATGATCAACAATAAATTAAAGTATTTTAATTTTTTAATGCTTACCAGATTAACATGACTAGGTCCGGATGTGAATCCTCGGATATAATCATTAAACCCTTCATTTGTTTCAAACCATCTCTCATGATAGTTGGGATTTTCATCTTGGTGAAACTCAGGCATGGGTTCTTGATCATCCGGAACGTCACCATCTGAGATGTCATCGATATTGTCCGGAAGATTAGCCGCCCTAAACATGCTTTCTAATTTAGCCTCCATTCCGTTGTCTCTGAGAAGGCCACAGCTTGCTTTGAGAAAAAAATTTCCTAATTTTTTGTAAGTCCTCGTTTTGAGCAGTTTCACAGCCGCCCCGACTATCCTCATCCCTCGTAATCCCTAGGAAATGAAAAAAAAAAGATATGGTTACCTACATGAAAGAATAATATCATCAGATAAGAAATTTTTAAGTTAGTAAAACTTACATCACGCGTTGATTTCGGGGCACTAGGGATGTACCCTATTTCGCCAATCTCATCCCTGTATTGTGGAATGGGATTATCAAGACCCTCTATGCACCTTTTTCCCAGGAAGATATTGAACATGCAGTGATTCTGGAACCAATATCGATATGGGAATATCTCAATGTTGCTCCAATACCCGGTCGGAACAACCAAGTGGTCTGCTGGATTAGATGCCTGCTCAATGTAAGTTTGGTGTATAACAGACCAACTTTCTCGTCCCGACATGGCACTGTGAACAATTTTATGTAGTCGGCGTACCTCATCCTCCGCGAGCGGGAGTGGTGGTGGGATGACCTGTGAATATCCGAACTGCCTCATCACACGATCTGGATAATGATGCTCAATCATCCAGAAGTGTACAAGTGGCACACGGGCTAGCCATACGCCGCTTTCTTGATTAACTCGCAACGAGAGTGCATTCGGGTTCTCGAGTAACATCCCTCTGTAAGGCTCCCAAATTATCATGTAATCCTCTAGCTTCTGCAGTTCGTTGCGGAAGTAACTAACACCATTCCGATTGTGACCTACATAGTAATCATGGAGACAGCACCATTTTTCTCCGAATGCAGGGCAACTGTGATCATCCGGCTTGCGCCAATCTAGAGTCCAATTATGCAAGGAACGAGGACGGCCGGTCGGTAAGCGGGACCAACACCAATGTTGCAGAAGCACAGTCGGCCCCGACATAGTCTTTGTTTTACGCTGTACCGCAGCACAAAGGCTCCTATAGAGATATGCGAGAACAGCCCCACCCCAGTTATATTGATTCGGTGCATCAAGATTTTGTAGAAATTGTAAATACATTGCTGGAACCGAATCCCCCGACGTATCAGCAAAAAACATAGACCCAAACAAGTCGAGTACATACGCCCTGGTGTACTGGCGTACCTGCTCATCTGTAGGCTCACCTGGCATTGCAGCAAACCGATTATGCAATAACTTCAAATTTATGGCATATTTGGAAGTCATGTGAACTACGTTAAGGTCATTCGGCTCCGATCTCTTCTTTTTTTTAAACACCGCACTTGCGGTCCCAGCTCCAAGAAGTTCGTCAGCTAAGGTATACCATTCACCGTCGGAACGACCCGTCACCGATGACCCCATGATCGGCAGTGCCCAGAGACAAGAAACATCCTGAAGAGTAATCGTCATCTCTCCCACTGGAAGATGAAAACTATGAGTCTCTGGTCTCCATCGCTCCACGAGACCAGCAAGAAGTGACCGATCGATAACTATGTTTCTCATTCGAGACACTTGATACAAGCCGAGTCTTAGCAAGAATGGTTTGCACAGATCGTGGTAAGCAATCCCAGTCTGAGTATGTCGAACATCCACCCCTACATCTCTGTAATCCTGTTAATGTCATACAAATTAATTTAAATAAAAGACTGTAATTTAAACACTTATATCATTCTATAAAAAATATATTATATGTTTTATTTAGTAACTTACATCATCATTTATCCGTGAAACCTTATGTTGGTTGTGCGGCATCCATAATAAATCGCTATAATTATTTGCGGACAACGAGGGATCCAAAAAATTCTCACTCGTAGTTGTAGCATCTGTAGGGTCACACGGACCACGACTGCTTGACATTCTGCATGCATAATATTTTGAAATAATTATATATAACTCTAGAATTAATAACAATCTAAATTTACTCAACAATCACATGATTAAATACATTACTAAATAAAACAACTACCTATTAACTCTAAAAATCACATGAATAAATAAATTAAGAGGTGTAAATTATCTAATTTATCAATTCTTGCAAACTAATAAAATGAAACATAATTGATTCAATTTCATAATAGATTCTAAATTATTAAATTACTTAACTAAATTACTTATATTACCAAAAGTACGAAATGAATGAACTAAAAAGGTTGATTTCACATAAATCAATATAACGTTATGATTACTTGATGAAACAAAATTAACTAAACGAAATTGATTATACCATATCAAATGAGCCTAAAAATAATCAATTTTTCTAAACCCTAAACTCTAATTTATCAATTCTTCTAAAAAACAATTACCAAATTAATAAAATTAAATACAATTAATAATTTGATAACAAATTAAATCTAAACTAATTGTTAATTTACTGAATTTTAAACTAATTTATGTCAGATTTTAAAAAAAAAAATTTACCGGATTTAACGGTGAAAAGGCGACGACAAATTGGAGCGAGGGAGGGCAGCGGCAGGCAGATGCGGACAGGGACGTCAACTCGCGTGCGAGAAGTGGGGTCGCTGTCGCTGAGGGACGAGGGTAGCGTAGCAGCGTAGAGAGGGGTGCTCGCGTCTGTCGCGGAGGGACGAGGGAGCGGACACAAATGATGGTTCGCGTGAAGGTAAGCATTTCACGGACGGGGGAAATTTTAACGTCCCTCACGGACGGGTAGAATATTCGCGTCCCTCACAGACGGTTAGGATTTTCACGTCCCACAAGGACGGGTAGGATTTTCACGTCCGTGCGTGATAAGTTTTTTTTTTGTGTCATTCGTGGGAAGTCTGATTAAGGTGTAGAGATTAAGAATAACCTCGGACGTTAAAAATTTACCCGTCCGTAGGGACGGGAAATTTTAACCCGGTCTTCTTACTTTTGAAAAAAAACCCAATCCAATGCCCTTTTTCGATATTTTATTTATTTATTTTCGATTATTAAAAAAATCGGGTCAAAACAGACGATGCACATTCTACACGTGGTATTATACTAGATCTGAACTCCGTCTAAAGGTAATATCGATGAGTTTTTTGTATGTACACCAGGTTTTCCAATTAACTCCTTGCGCCATTTTTTTTACTTTTTCCGGCAAACCGGCTCCACCATCCCCGTGGTTTTCCTTATCTGCAATGACACGGATCTACCCCTTTTATCTTTCATTTTGGGTGCAGGATGTGCTTTTTGAATCGTGGTCTGTGGTTTATCGTTTATGTAATGAGCCGTGAATGGGTACGGTAATTGTTGAATGGGAAAATTTGTTATGTGCCACTCAAAAACTTCAAATTTGTCAAAATGCCACTCAAAAACCTATATTTGTCAAAATGCCACTCAAACTCAATCTCTATTTTTTTTTTGCCATTATCCCTATTTTGACTCAATTTTTAAATTCTGATATTTCAAAATGACTAAAATGCCCCTGCAGAATTTTTTTTTTTTTTTTAGACCAACTTAAAACCAAAACTCAATTTAAAACCAACTTAAAACCCCTCTCTCTCGAACTCCTCTCTCTCTCTGTGACATCGCCATCGCCCACCCTAGTTCGATAGTTCGTCTGAGACACTGCCATCGCCACCCTAGGCCGTCGTTGCCCTGAGCAGTCGGTACCCATCTACTACTCGCCAAACCTAGGCCGTCGCTCTGTGAGTTCGTCTGAGAAACTGCCATCACCACCCTCAGCAGTCGCGTCAGCAGTCGCTTCCTTGTAGGCCGTCGCTGCCCTGCATATTTGGTCAGTATTTGCTGAACCTTTAATTCTCTTCTTTTTTTTGGGGTTTTTTTTATTTTGGAAATAGAGTGCTGGAATATCAGTACCAGTTCACAAATTGAACACTCTAGGGAAAGAAATAGTAATTTTCTGTTTAGATTATCAACCAGTTCACTAACAGTTCAATTTTATCAGTACCAGTACCAGTTCTAACAGGTACTTCTGTTTTATCAGTACCAGATTTTCTGTTTTATCAGTATTAGTACCAGTACCAGTTCAATTTTTGTTGTCTCTGACCCTTTTAGCCAGGGATCAAAGGGCTGTATATACTTTTGATATACACTATAAAATTGGTAAGCTTGTTATCATTGCAAAATAGTATAAAAGGAGCTATATCGCCATTTGTGAGCCCGGGACGAAAGCATTCGTATCCAATTACTAGCCACTGACTGACAGTGGTGTATTGAATATAGGATTTGCATTATTTATAGGTTGATTTTTTTTATCAAAATTAATATTTAGCTGTACTAACAGAATCCCTCATGTTTAATAGGGTTTTGATGAGTACATGAATTTGGTGCTGGATGATGCTGATGAAATTAATGTGAAAAAAAATACCAAAAAGTCCTTGGGTTAGTCACTTGTTTTCTTCTATTGTAATAATATGACAAGAATAATCATCTTTATCAATACTGTTAGTAATGTCAAATATAATTGAGAGGTGAATTGAGGTATTTTGGTATAAAATCAAGTAGCAAGATGTCTCTGTAATTCATCAAAACATTTTCTCGAATTGTTTTTTAATTTTGTTTCTATAGTTGTCTATGGAACTTGTGGTAAGTTGTACAAAATGTATAGAATAAATTGAAAATCACATATGGTAGTAAGCAATTAAAAAGAACTAATTTACAAATATAAGACAATTGCAAACTGTAATGACTATAGAAACTGTCAACAAATTATACAAAATTGTACAAATTCAGGCAGTTGCTTTTAATGATTGCCCGTGCATTCTCAATTAGTTCTCCTCACCTTACTAAAATTAGTCGGACAAGGGCAGATATTTGCAACAGTCTTGTTTGACATTTGGCCCAGATTTGCTCGAGACTAAAGTGAAATTCGTACAATTTGTGAGGAGCTTAAATCATGCATGATATATCTTCTGTTGTGGGGTGTACCCAAACATTGATTACTCTTACTAACAATGGTTTGCTCTAGTGCTTTGAGCTCCTTGTGTGTTCTAATGGTATCATATTTTTGTAGGGGAAAATGATAACTGTATCATTTGAGGATTTAGTTTGCAGATCTGGGTTTATTTGGCATCTCATTTTTATATTCTGGTATTGTAACCATGATGAGTATTGTAACACCACCTTTTGGGCCCCTGTACTTGTCAGTAATTTTATCATTTTGAATATCAGTACCAGTTCTCTTCTGTTTCCTAAAAGGGAAATTTTTTGTTGTACTATTCGCTACTATCTGTCACCAGTACCAATTTTTGTTCTAACAGCTACTGTCTGTTACAGTAACTAATTCACTATTCTCGTCTGGAAGCATGCATCGACCTTACCTTGGTCCGAAGCACAGCAGCAATTCACCATCGATGTCTTCAAGTGGGACGCCGTCGGAAGTTAGGAAGTTGCCGCTCGTGGAATGTCCATACTGTGGAATTTATGTGAAGTGGTTTGTGAGCACTACGGATGCGAACCCGGGAAAACCTTTCTACAAATGCGACAATCACAAAATTGTAAGTGATTTTTTTTAAATTAGTTAAGCTCACGGATTCAAAATGATCTATTTTGGAAGTGGAAGAAAGATTACGAGGTATATAAAATTGCAGAATAATTGTCAATTTTGGAAGTGGGAGAAAGATTACGAGGTATATCTTTGCAATATCGGTCTATTTGGAATGCAAAGCAATGCGGTGAATGATCTATTAGAACATGAGATTGTACAAATGAAGAACGAGCACTCACGGATGGTTGCATTTCTCAAGAATGAAATTGAATCACTAAATAATAAGATCGGTGATATGGAAGAAGAGATTGGTGATATCAAGAAGGAGAACTATAAGCGGATCGCAACCTCGGAGACGATAAAATTTCTTCTTATTGTAATTGTAATTTTTGTGATGATTTATGGATTGATGGTAGGCATGTAATGTTTATGTGATTTATGGATTGATGGTAGGCTGACTAACAAGTTCTTTTTCTCTTTTCTGACTTAGCACATGATGAGTAGAATGAATCCATTTCTGTTGACCCAATGGGTCTATTGCTTCAAAGACTATTAATTTTTTTTAGGATAGCTTCAAAGAAATTGAATATACATAAGTAAAACTGAATTATCTATAAAGACAGAATCTCTTAATCATAATGGTTATTTTGACAATCTCGACAATTCATTTAAAAAATAGCAAATTAAAATCGAAAATTTAAAACAAATTTATAGATACATATAGATAGTTTCATAATTGAATTTCCTACAATTTTTTTTTTGAAATACGGTTAGAAGCTATCAGTTGATTACATCCATTTAAATATTACATCAGAATAATAAAATATGTACATCTACTACTCTTTATTACTAAATATTAACAATATTGCATCCAAAAATGGAATTTCTTACAATTTAAATCTTGTTTGATGATGCATCAAGGACCGTTAATTTTGAACATTTGAAATTTCTAGTCACTGGATGTACAATATAATATGCACCATTTATCGTTTTTTTATAGAAATGATGTACATAGAGAGATAATATATATAACTAGATCATGTCTATAACATAGCTCAAGACATTTGAGTTTTAAAGGAAATTGAAATGAAGCTCAAACAATAATCTCAACTGGTAAGACAAAACAAAATAAGTTTAGCACTCCACTCAATTCACTAAGTATGACAAAATGCACAAAATGCACTAAGTACCCGATGCACCATCTTGCGGACTTCTATTTCTGTGTATAAAATGGATAAGTAAGACATAAAATGCATTCCAATATCAAATAAAAGCATGTCACTTATTTCCAAATGCATAATTAACCTTTTCTTGTTGCCTTTTGGAACCCTTGGATTACCCGATTCACCAACTTTGCAAGTTCTTTGTTGATGTCCGAATTGTTTGCATCTCTTACATTGCTGCCTTCTCGTACCCGGCTCTAGACACCCAGGAATTCTCTCTTTTCTGGGCCTACCTGGAGGTCTCTTAGCCACGGGTGGGAGTACTTGTGCTTGAAGACTAACTTTTTCCCACTGTGATTTGTCAGGCATTGCTGGAATTCTACCCGCATAAGCCACTTTGAACCTATCAACAGAATAGTACTCGTGCACATAATCTTCTACTTTTGCGCCTCGGATTGAGCAAAGGAATGAAACAGCATGTATGCAAGGTTTGCCGGTAATCTGCCACTCTCTACAACTACATTGCTTACTATCTAACTCCACTACATGTCTCCAAATATTACCCCCCGTGTCTACGCCACTGACTTCTCCATAATCATTCCCCCCTCTAACAATTTTGGGCCTACCACCATTCCTGCTTGATTCATTCAGCTCTTTGATCACACTTGGAACAATTTTTCCATTAAATTTACTCACAATTGACCTCCTTACATTAAATTTCTCCAACAACAGCTCCCTAATCTGATCAAGGAGATCAACCAAGTGCAAACCTTTAAATCTTTTTATCCAAGCGTTAAAACACTCCGATATGTTGTTATTCACGTAGTCGACTTTGCTAATCTCAGAAAATTGACTCCTACACCATATAGCCTTGTGGTTCGTCTTCAAGAAGTCAATTACATTGGGTGGTAACTTCTCCAGATGGCTCTGACACTTCTCCACTGAATATGCCTTCGAAGCGGAATACATGTCTGAATTGTAAACATTACCTGCATAGAGATACATCAAATTAGGTGCTATCAAAATTCCATATAGCACTATTTCTCACATGTTACATGTAACAAAATTAAAGGTTTACCATGAAATTTCTTTTTGAAGTTTTTCATCAGATGCCTCATGCATTCCCTATGCTCGGCTTCTGGAAAAACACTTGGGATAGCGACCTCTAATCCTTTCCCCGCATCTGAAGATATTGTCAATCCCAAAGGGCACCCTATAGCTCGTCTAAGTTGAGTTAGAAACCACACCCAATTATCAGTGGTCTCCAAGTCGAACGCTCCATATGCAACAGGGTACAACCAATTGTGCCCATCGATCCCAACAGCAGCTGCAAACTGACCTTTGTACTTTCCTGCCAAATTATTCATATTGAAAATTATTTACCAATTTAGGATAATATTTGGGCAAAATAGACGTGATACTCATACCTGTCAAATGAGTCGAGTCAATGCCTAGATATGGTCTGCAACCATGTAAAAATCCATCTATGCATGGCTTAAGCACCACAAATACCCTCTTGAAACGTATCTTGTTGCCAACTCTCTCAATATCGACCTCAACAATGCTTCCAGAACATCTCTTCTCCAATTCTCGCTTATAACGATATAAGATTTCAAAGCTCCCCTCCCATGACCCATGAATTTGATTAAGAGCAGCTTCTCTACCAGACCAAGCTTTGTTGTAGCTCACCTTCACATGAAACTCATCTTCTAACTTGTTTTTGACGTCTTTGGCTCCAGCCGATGGATTCTTTTTCATCCAATCAGTCACCCTATTGAAACCCAAGACTTACAAGTCATCTTGCCGTCGACCATAGTAGTTGATGGACAAGTGTGTTCATGTGGTAGCACCTTCACCTATAATTACATGAGTTTTCGTTAGTTCATATTATGTTATAGGATAATACATAACTACATAAATTTACATGAGTAGCTAAGTATACAGGCTTACCTTGAAAACATTGCTTGCACAGATAACAGAGGCATGAACTCTCCAGGGACAGCTAGGATTTCTGCATTTTCCTATAAACCTCTTCTTATCGGTCTTAAGAGTAACAAATTCGAACTCGTTCTTTATAGCAAAATGCCGTAATGCCTTCCTAAAGGCATAAACATCGGGAAATAACGCACCAGCCTCTATCTTGGGATTTTCATGATCAAGACTAAATTCCTTTTCACACTCAGCCACACCCTCTACACTTGGTTCGTCATGCATACTACTTGGCTCAATGCGATCAGAATCAACATTAACCTCCTGTGCGACATTAACCTCATCGTCAACATCCGAAAAGTACATGAACTCATCGTGTAAAGCCACATAACCATCAGGTTCCACATCATCCACCTCGAAGAATCCTCCATGAGTGCTTCCCGCTTGGCTTTGACTTCCAATTTCAATAGCCGGAGTTGGTTGGATTGGAGTGCATGGTACCGCCGCATCTGTGCCACTATATTTCGGATCAATCCTAGCCATAATAAATTGGCTCGTTCAATATCTGTTACAACAAAAAAAAAATTATGCACTAATTATGCACTCAGGAAAACAAAATTGATAAAGTTTTTGCATCTAATTGATTAAAAATAGTACCAGTTGATAAATTTGTCAAATTAATGTCAAGATTATTTAAATTATAGAGTCATCAAGTAATTTCTTAATATTATTGTGTCGTATTTTTTTTCTTTCAACGAAATCGACGCTCAAAGCAAAACAAATTCAAATAAAATCTGCTTCCTTGTCAAATTTGATTAAAAATAATTGGCGCTATTCTTCAAGTGAGTACTATCTATTACCAGTAGTGAGTACTATCTGTTACCAGTACTACTATTCTTCAAGTGGAATCTCTTTGGTACTGGTAACAGACAAAAGTAGTTGTTGTTTAGCGCTACTAGTACATGAGTGGGAGCGATTGATCCAACATTCAGTGGAGAATCTAACCTGGAGCATCACCGACTGTCGACGGAGCGGCGAGAAGGTGGCGGGGGAAGGTGGCGGCGAGAAGGTGGCGTCTTCAAGCGAAGGTAGCAAAGGAGGAATTTCAGTCCTGTCGCGCAGTGTCTTCCAAAGAGAAGATGGCGTCTCTTGCCTACACGAGTCCTGTTGAGTGACTTGAGTTGAGAATTGAGAGAGGGGTTTTGAGTTTTGAGTTCGACAGAGAGGAGTTCGAGAGAGATGGGTTTTAAGTTGGTTTTAAATTGAGTTTGGGTTTTAAGTTGGTCTAAAAAAAATAAAAAATAAAAATCTGCAGGGGCATTTTAGTCATTTTGAAATATCAGAATTTAAAAATTGAGTCAAAATAGGGATAATGGCAAAAAAAAAATAGAGATTGAGTTTGAGTGGCATTTTGACAAATATGAGTTTTTGAGTGGCATTTTGACAAATTTGAAGTTTTTGAGTGGCACATAACAAATTTTCCCTTGTTGAATACTTACAAGCAGTAGTTTGTAAATTTAATGTTGCTCTGGGTCTTCAGATTCCTTACAAGAGGATGTCTTTAGAATTCAGAATTTCAGATCCTCCAATATAATTTTCAATTTGAGTTTTAATTCGGATCATTCGTTTTAGAGCAGTTTCGTGGAATTTTAAATTGACCTTATTGTATAAAGTACGAAGCCATGTTTTTCATATTTCATCTGTCAAAAAAATTATTCTATAAAAAATTATTTTTATAAAGTTAAAATGCTTGACAACTACAACTTGCAGAGATAATTTTTACTTATCATCAGTCATATATACCGAGTATTTCTCTCGATATGTATGACTAATGATAAATAATAATTTTCTCTGCAAGTTGTAGTTGTCAAGGATTTTAGTTTTACTTGAGTAATTATTTATTGAATATTTTTTCTTATGACAGATAGTGATTTTATCTCTTTTGGCATTCCCAAGTATTAATAATATACATGAATGATTTTGTCATTTATTGACAATCTTTCTACCAATAAAAAATATGATGTACTTCTCTCTCTTTTTTTTCTTTAATTTCTATAGATAAATTTTTTTCAAGTTCATCAATACCATAAAATTTAGATAGCATGTTTCTATTATATCTAAATTTTAAGATACTTTATCTACTTTATAAAATATTTTTAGGGAACGACTAATAGTCCCCTCCATTCTATCCCCTAAATGTTCCCCTAACTAGCTTATCCATAAAAAAGTACAATGGGAACCACTAACTAACTGGGAGAAACATTAATTATTTGGGGGACCACTTAAATTTGAAAAAAAATTACAACTGTCAGCACATGTATAAACACTTATGCGTGCAAGTATTCATATATAATATATCAAATATTCATACCTAAAATATTAAGTATTTAAACAAAAAAACTGGACATCAACTTTCTTTTCTTTCTAGTCACACACCTTTTACATGTTTTTAGAAGTGGGTTTTTTTTTCTCCGTTTAATCTAATCAATATTTCTAACGATCCGCGAGGAATTTTTCAAATCTAATACCACAAATATTTTCTACGTAATTTTCTCTTTCAAATGAGATCCATGATGAAGTACTTTCGGGTTCTTCGTCGTTCAAGTACTCATATCTCGGCATGCAAGTATTCATACCTTGTCAAATATTAATACTTACTCAATAAAGAGCCATTTTGCTATTTCAAATTGTTTAGAGAACAAATTTGCCTGTGCAGGAAATAATTTCATAAAAGAGTAGGTCTAATATCTTGCAAAATAATACATAAATGAATAAATTTAAAAAAATATTCATACTAAAACTTAAAAAGTATTCATACTAAAACATATAAAGTATTCATAATATAACTTTCAAAATATCATTACTATAAAATATTCATATTGCAAAGTATTCATACTAAAACATATAAAATATTCATACTAGAACATTGAAAGTATACATAACAAAATCAATAAAATTAATCTTACTAAAATAATGTAAGTATTCACACTATAATATTGAAAGTATTCACATTACAAGGTATGAATACTTGCTCAACGAGATATGAATACTTGTATGCCGAGGTATGAGTACTTGAACGACGAAGAACCCGAAAGTACTTCATCATGGATCTCATTTGAAAGAGAAAATTATGTAGAAAACATTCGTGGTTTTAGATTTGCAAAATTCCTCGCGGATTGTTAGAAATATTGATTAGATTAAACGGAGAAAAAAAACCCATTTCTAAAAACAAGTAAAAGATGGGTGTGTGACTATGGAGAAAAGAAAGTTGATGTCCAGTTTTTTGTTTAAATACTTAATATCTTAGGTATGAATACTTGATATATTATATAGGAATACTTGCGCGCATAAGTGTTCATACATTTGCGCACCAGTTGTAATTTTTTTCAAATTTAAGTGGTTTCCCAAGTAATTATTGTGTTCTCCCAATTAGTTAGTGGTCCCCATTGTACTTTATAGATAAGTTAGTTAGGAGGACATTTAGGGGACCAAATGGTGAGGGACAAAATCTTTACTCATATTTTTATATCTTACTAGAAAAATTAAAATAACAAAAAAGTCAAATTGGTTTGGATCGGCAAAAATCCTACCGATCTTTCTACCAATTAAAAATATCATGTACTCTTTCTGTTTCTTGATCTACCTTTTCTTTAATTTCTACGGATAAAACATTTCCCATGATCTTTGCCTCAAATATCGTTCAAATTTTTCTTTCCATTAATTTGTATCCTCTTTTGTGGCATTTATTTTTGTTGACTTCAATTTATTGTTGATTTTTTCTCAGGCTCATTTCAAATTAATACTATTTAATTACAAATAAAAATGTAGCTTCAAAGAAGAAGAATACAAATAATTAAATTATGTTGTTTGAAAGAAGCAAATAAATTTTAAATGGATTTAAAATAATTTTGAATATAATCGCTTCTTTTATTTGATAGAAGTGCATGATTTAATTATCCAAAATAAAAATAAAACGGCTACCTCATTTTTGGAATCGCTTAGACAGAAATTGGATTTTTTTTTTCCCCAATATAAATCATAGCATTCAATTTTTTAATATGAGCTTCCAACTTGGAGTCAATTAATATATTTCTTTTTGGACCATATAAACACTATTGTAATTTGTACTTGTATTTCTAGTAGTATTTTGTGGCCAATATTTCATGTCTATTATGGTATATTAACCTATAGTATAGCTATTTTTTTTGTACTTTCAGTATCTATAACTATATATTACGAATTATTAGAGCCTTCTATGTTTTTGTATTTTCGAACAGATTCTTTTGTATTTCCAACATTTTATTTATGACCACTTGCACCGTTTTTTGGTGACACCAGATTACACTCTACATTTTTAAAAATTTTAAAATCTAAACAGTCAATCCAAATCATTTAACACGACCTCCATATTAAAATGTGTTTGGAGACCAAATTTTACATTTTTTTTTATTAACTTTTTTACTATTTATTAAGTGTTTTACAAAATCAATGTTTTTAGACTATTGAATTTTTGTACTCATCTTAATAAATAGTAAATAGTGTAAGTAAATCCCTCCTCTTATTGTGCACAGACTTACATATATCATATACATATAAGCATAAAACGGCATATATTCCCATTATCTCAAAAAAATCTTGGGAGAATCTAGAGGTGTCAACGGATACAATAAGGGTCAAGAAACATTTCATGCCCGTAACCGTTATGATAATGAAAAAATATCTTTCCTTATTCATTTTTTCGAATACGGTACGGGTCGGGTAAATGATAAAAAAGTGACATTGACATCTCAATTTGTGTTTTCGATAAAATAATTTTCAGAACAAAAAAAGAAAATAATAACAATGAATACAACTAATTGATATTATGAAAATTTAGAAAAATGTAAAATTTTATTATATCATGTATTATCTTCATACAAATATATATATATATATATATATATATATATATATATATAATTTTATTTGAAGAGGGATCCACTTACAACATTTGCAAGTTACAAAATTTTACAACAATTTGGTTTTGTGCTTTTCGAAGTCCAAACTATTCAACATGATAACTATATTTAAATGTGATTGGAGATAAAATTTTACATTTTTTTTTATTATTTATTAAGTATTTTACAAAACTATTGGTTTCAGTGGTCCAGAATTGTCTAAAAACAATAGTTTTGTAAAATACTTAATAAATAGTAAAAAAAATTCAAAAAAATGTAAAAGTTTATCTCCAAGCACATTTTAATATAGATATCATATCGAACTATTTGGATCGATTGTTTGAACTTTTAAAATTGCAAAACTGAATTGTTGTAAGATGTTGTCACTTACAAATTGTTACACAAGTGGATCTCTCCTCATTTTATTTTTAAAAATTATCCTATAAGGTAACGGGTAAGATAACAAAAAAAATCGTTACCTTTATCCGTACCCGATAAGCTATTGAAAAAATAAATCTTATCCTGACTCTTTTTTCAAATACAATTCGAACCAGGATAAATGGTCACACCTGAGCTGGTATAGTGCAGCAGAGTGCTGCACTTTTAATCCGTCCGTTAATTTTTGATCGGACGGACGAAATAAGATTTTTGCACAAATTTTAAAGCAAAATTAATACTGCCCCCTCCATCATCCGAGCACTCACCGGCTGGAGATTAAATCTGGGCCGTCCAAAAGTGCAGCACCCTGCTGCACTTTAAAAGTGCAGCAGAGGATACGGATCCGTCACACCCCAGGAGAATCGGAGATGGTTTTGGGTTTTGGGTTATGATCCATGTCAAGCCCATTCCATACATTGGGCCCAACCAATTTTTGTATATATAATTTAGGCCGAAAAAAGTAAAATTAAATATAAAGGCAAAGGTTTAGTCCTACAGTTTAAGAGTTCTTTCACTTAAAATCTATCTTTTTTTCTCACAAGGTGAAGGTCAACTGGACTGTACCAGTTGCCTTCTGATGGTGAAGATCGGCTGCTGTTGCCAGTTTGTTATTGATGCATGGTGACACTGGATTTCTCTGGTAATAGAAGAAATGGAGAAGATTAGATTAGTAGTGTTAGTTAGCAGAATCATTTATTTCTAAATAAAATCATAGGCTATTAGATAGATTGCAATCATATTTAGATATAAAGGACCCAAATTTTTTTTCGAAAAAATATGGTTTCTGAAGGAACCATATTGCAAGGAATGGAGGGGCCAGTTTAATGTGCATTGAGATTCGTGCAGGAAAGATTTGAATGGTCCAGATTTAGCACAGAATCACTCAAAGTTTGAGATATCTCAGAGGATGCGATGGGAGCTTTCTCTAGGGTTCAATATTTGATATTCTGTGGCATGTTCTGGGTGGGTTTGAATGAATTTAAATGGATTGGATTTTTTTTTTTTCAAGTTTCTTTAGAATTGTCTGAATGAATTGGAAAAAAAAAATTTGGTTACTTCTATGGGATCGACATATGGATACAATCCATCCAATAACCTATATTATTTTTATATAATTTTTAAAAATTAAAAATTCTGTTAATTAGTTAGATCTATAAATAGGTCCTACAACATAATTTATAACTGTGGTTCTATTCTGATTTCTAAAACATAATATCCAACTATTCTTTTACAATGATTACTTCCTCTGGTGAACAAAGTTTTGGGCATTTTTGTGTACTTTTTTTCTTCCTTTAAAGTTTAAAGTGAGCCAGACAACAAAAATACTGACAAAATTAAGTACACTCTCTGTAGCTTCAAATGATTTGATAAATTAGCTTCTCAGTTTGAAATTACAATCATTTTTAGTTATAGTGGTCAAAGGTTTTGTGATAAAACAATATCCTCAACCGTGTAAATTGAAGTAAATAACAAAAAAATTATCTCCTCAGGCTGTTAAAATCTCCTCTTTTCTACCTGTCTAACACCAACTTCAAGTATTCTGGCAAATTTGGAACTTCAATTCCAGTTCAAAATATAAATTTTCCCTATTGATATAGATTATCTTTTCCCATAATGGTTAATGTATTACCCTTGAATTTGAAATGTCAAAGTTTTTTATCAACTGACACAAACAGGCTTAACTGTGGCAATCCTATTTTAGCACAAGCAATAGGAATCATTCATTTAACATTACATGAGTAACCAACTGTAATTTAAATAAAGCCAAAGGCCTAGATTCTCTCCCCTCCCTCCTTTAAGAGCAAAACCAGCAAATACAAATACGACCATTGCTTGCTCTTCTTCCCCCTTCTATCCTCTCTGCCTTTAACCTCTTGCCCAAAGGCAGAGAAGGAAAAGCAACAAAAAAAAAAAAAAAAAATTGAAGAACAATAATAGTAATAATTTGAGAAATCATGTCAACTTTTTCGGATTTCGGGCCGCTCACGGAACGGCGAAGGGCCGAGTTAAAGCAGAAGCAGCGTAAACGCATGGTGTTGGCCGGTAGCTCGGTTTTTGTGGTATTAGTTGTGATAATAGCGGGAGTCGCGGTTATATCACATCAACCTACACATGAGGCAAGCAAAGGATCAGGCTCTTCAGGGAAACCCTCCTCGAGCAATGCACCATCAACTACACAAATGCATGCGATTTCTAAATCGGTAGAAGTTATATGTTCCCCAACTGATTACAAGGATATGTGCGTAAAGAGCATCACCAAGGCGACCAACACCACCTCTTTACCGAAGGACATGATCCGAGCGGCTGTGTCAGTGATCCGTGAAGAACTTGGTAACGCTTTTAGCGTATCAAGTTTACTCAAGTCGAATGATCCTCGTGTTAAGCAAGCAATTGAGGATTGCAAGGAACACTACGAGAATGTCAAGGATCACCTGAAAAGCACACTGGATGGCATTGACATGCACAAACTTGACGATCTTCCTACGAGGTTTGCATGCACCATTTGATTAGTTTCTTTTATAAGCACCATTTAACTTAGCTGAAGAAAAAAATAACTAAAGGTTATGATACATTATAAGGGTTGCATTTGTATATATAGGTCACACCAATTTAGAGTGTGGCTGAGTGCAGTCATGAGCTACCAGGAAACATGCATCGATGGCTTTCCAGATGGAGATCTCAAGACCAAAATGGAGAAGGCAATGAAGGATGGCAAGGAACTATCGAGCAATGCTTTAGCAATCCTCGCAAAGCTATCAGATTTTCTCTCTGCACTCAACATCAAGATCCCCGGAATTAACCGTAGGCTTCTTTCTGAAGAATCAGCTCACCCGGAACTCGACGAGGAAGGAATCCCGTCTTGGGTCTCTGATGAGGATCGGAGAATTCTTGTCGGCAAGGTAAAGGGAGACCTGAAGCCTAATGTGGTTGTTGCCAAGGATGGGAGCGGCGCCTTTACCTCCATTAATGCGGCACTCAAGGCCATTCCGAAGGACTACAAAGGAAGGTATGAATCCAAATAAAAGATTCAATGTGTTTGATTCTATTCATATGCTCTTATGGTCAAAAGTATCATGTCATTTCATTTTGTAAAATCCTGAATTCAATTCTTCCCTGAGATGATAGACTGTGCTAACCATGATCGCTTCATTTTGTAATGTTTTAAACAAAATTAGGTATGTGATTTATGTGAAAGAAGGAGAATATGATGAGCAAGTACTGATCCCAAAAAAAATGGCTAACATCACGATGATCGGAGATGGATCCCAAAAGAGCATGATCACCGGTAACAAGAACTTCGTCGATGGTGTCACCACCTACAAGAGCGCAACCGTCGGTAAGAAGCCAGAATATATTATATTTTTATATTATATTATGTTGTTTTATAAGCAGGAAAATAAGATGTCAAACATATATAAGGTTGCAGTTGTTTGGTTCTGCATTGTTCTTGCAGTGCTCATCAATTATGGATGATGTAGATCATTCAACTTTTTTTTCCATGGAAATATGACAATACTTATTGAAAGACAATTAATTTAAGTTGCTCAGGTACCATAGTTATATAAAGGAAATAACACAAGAATTGACTAAATGCTTTTAACGGGAACCACACATAGTTAAAGTCATTATTAACCCTAAATTATATGCTTGATAGTATGATCAATTCAAGATTACTCGTTCAATTCAGTTGCAGTAATTTGAAATAAAAATGCATCTCATATAAAGCCATAAAATTTATGTTCACTCTATGTATACACAATTGTAGTACTTAATCACCAAATTCATTTGTGGCATGCAGCTGTCATGGGAGATGGCTTCATGGCAATAGCCATGGGATTCCGCAACACAGCCGGTGCCATCAAGCACCAAGCCGTGGCGCTGCGGGTACAGTCTGACCGTTCGATCTTCCTCAACTGCCGCATGGAGGGCTACCAAGACACTCTCTATGCACACTCCCTCTCACAGTTTTACCGAAGCTGCGTCATTTCTGGCACCATTGATTTCCTCTTTGGTGACGCCACTGCAGTCTTCCAAAACTGCATCTTCACAGTTCGCCGTCCCCTTGACAACCAACAAAACATTGTCACTGCCCAGGGCCGCATCAACCCCCACGAGACCACAGGCTTTGTCCTCCAGGTAAAATGAATCGGGGCAATTTCATGTATACCCCTCAAATTTTCGAGGGAAAAATGTTCATTTCTCACTTCTAACACATACACAAGCATATACTTAAATGTTAGTGTGTATATCAATTAGAAGACTGACATTTTTTTTAAAGAGAGTACATACTTTTTTTAATTTTTTAATAAGAATAAAATGAATATTTTATAAATTTAATATGAATTGTAATAGAAAAGACAATAAAATGAGTAAATTTGCTAGTTTTTGAAATTTAGAAGGTTAAATATGATATTATGAACTTTAGAGGGGAGAATATGTAATTTCAATGTTTTTGAGGGGTATGTATACCTGAAATTCCACCAAAAGAATGGGGAATTTAAAGGAAAAAAAAAAACATGCAACTTATGTCAACATTAAGAGCAGTCATATATGCAAGTATGTTTTTTATTTATCATTTTTTTTAAGAAATAAAAATCACAAGATCAATATAAATTTTGCAGAAATGCAAGATAGTGGCTGACAAAGCACTCATCCCGGACAAGGCGAAGATCAAAAGCTATCTTGGTAGGCCATGGAAGGAGTATTCACACACCATGATCATGGAATCTGAGATCGACGACTTCATCCATCCAGACGGTTTCTTGCCATGGAATGGTGACTTTGCACTGAAGACCCTGACTTATCGGGAATTCAACAACAATGGTCCCGGAGCTGCCACTACGGGCAGAGTGAAGTGGCCCGGGTATAAGCTCGTGAAGGACAAAGCTGAGGCGACGAAATATACCGTTACCAATTTCTTGCACGGCGAGCCATGGATCAGGCCGACAGGAACACCAGTTAAGACTGGCTTATACATGTGAGGGGGATGAACTATTAAGGGCAATAATATTTTTTTTCATTTTGGAAAATGAAAATACAGATGTAATTTTGTTAATTTTGATCAGATTTCTGGGGTCAATGTTGAATCTTGGCTTTGTTTATAGAGAGTTGGTCATGGTGTAGTTATCAAAAGTTGAACATATGTAGCATACAAATTAAATACAACTAATTCTTTTCATGAACAAATAAATTATTCCCATTGTGAAGTTAAAAAAAAAAGGGTTATTCTCCTTGTCTTTTCATATTGCTTTGGTACGCCAGTAAATGCAGTCTCATGAGGCCCTTTTTTGTTGGGCCTTTATGGGCCTGTATTCCTATTAATTAATATCTTTATTTACCTTTTATTTTTCTTGCGATTATGCTTTTTTCTTTCCAATTTTCAATTTTTAATTTATGACAGTTTTTCTAAAGCATTATTCATGTAAATGTATATAAAGTCTCATATCTAGAATTTTTGTTGTTGTTTTAAAAATGAATTTAATAGAAATTTACACATGGATTTAATGAAAATTTCTCACATTCGTGTATAATGTACCGAGGTTCATATAGCGTTTTATACTAGTGATTGATCTAGAATGTAAACATTGTTAAGGTGAGTCACAGAAGATTTGAAGAGAAGTGGTGCACAAGGCAACTCTGATGGTGAAGAAATAAAACTATCTGCTGTGATATTTTATGTAATATTTATGTAATATGGTATTAAGGAAATAGAATATTGGAATTAAATATTTAGGAAATAGGCAAGCGGGCATAATGATCTACAAAATAGGCAGCTAGTCATGTTTGAGAAAAAAGCTGAAATTTTTCCTCTGTAACATCAAATTTTTCTTAATGAAATAAAACAATGATGGGAAGAGAGTTTTAGCTGGAGTTGTGTGTTATTTATTCATTCTCATAAGTTAGTCAAACATTTGGCTTCATACAAAAGTTAAAGGTTGTGTAACAGATCAATGGTAATTATTTAATTAATTACAGAAGTTGACATGTAAGCAATAATATTATAACAATAATTTTAAAAACATTTGGTCAGTTGGATTATTTAGTTTTCAAATTAACTAGCAAGATAGAACCGTAACAATAATTTTCAACATTTGGTTATCTTAATTCTATATATTTGGATTAAATAAAACCAAGAACCAATTAATATAATTACACCAAACAACGTAACAGTTTTATTCAAAACAAGATCAAATCAATTAACTAAAAAAACATTCAGTTTTATTCAAAACAACACCAAATTAATTAACTAAAAAAGAAAACATTGCACTAAGTACCATATCAATTAATACATGAAACCAGAATTACGAAATTTCTCTTGAGTAATATCGTCTAACTTCATAGCCATTTGAGGCGTCATGTGGTTTTGCCAATCCCCCACAACAGCTTTTCTGAACAAATAATCATTTTGTTCATCAGTACCTAATATTCCTCCATTATTTTTATTGACATTGAGATCTCTCAATTTATTAAAGCTACAAAACTCGACGATCTCTTCCACTAGGCCAGTTTTCATCTCCTCCTCTGAGAATGGGCATCCGATGAAATTTGCTAGCCTTATCACACCATCTACCGGGTCCTTCATCATCTCCTCGTACTTAAGGAACAAAATTTTATTTTCACAATTAGGCTGCAAGCCCTCTGTGTAATATTCAAGCACATGATCCCAGATTGGACCATATATCATTCGACCCTCACAAAATAATTCGAAGGCTCGATTAAAAGACAATGATCTGTTGAACCTTTGTTTTTTTGATACCATGTGCCAAAAAGAGACTAAGACATCTTTTGGCTCTCTACAGATATAAACGATTAGACATTTTGATGTCTTGATACTCTCTGGAAGCATTGAGTATGGCAAATGAGTTCCTAGAATTCGAGGAGAAGGAAGGGTTTCGAGATACTGTTCATCTCGCGTAGCATAGTGATGTTCAGTGAATGGAACACAATCATGCGGATTGAGTTTAAGCAAAGGATGGGACGAGAAATCATACTTGTTTCGGTGCATTATAGTGAAAGTGAGGGCTTTGAGCCAAGTGGTACCGGATTTCACAAAACTTGCCATGATTACATCACTGGGTCGAGAGTGGAACGACTGCTCCATCGCCATAATGCCTGAAAGATGCTTCTCGAATTGCCAATAACCTTTGTATTTTCGCATGGAAAACGCAAGCCATCCTTCTTCTTTCGGGAGTGTCAAAATTAGCTCTTTGTATTTGCTATCCACTTCATCAATATTGGGAATTTCTGTTTGGGGACGACGAGGCCTCAGTATTATTATTGATTCATTTCTTTCTTCATGCTTAAGAGGATTGTCCATTGGGATCGATATGTGGGAAGCTGATGAAGAAACCGATAATTAATTAAAATATATAGACATGGAATTATTGTGACGTTTGAACACTTAGTCTTTTTTTAAGAGAATAATATAATACATATGCAATTATTAGGTTATCTAAGCTGCCTCCTAAAATCAGTGTATATGTCTAATGAAGGGACTTCTGACCGACCTCAATATAATATCATACAGAACGAATTAAACCGATTTTTTTTTTTACATTTTGAAAAAAAAAAAATTCTGTAGCACCGAATCAAACACAATATGTGTTTGCCTTTTTCCTCAAGTAGAAATGTAAGTAAAACATAATTGTTCATATGAAAAATTATGGCATTGACCATATTACTCATTGTAGATTCAACAGAAACATCACATATGAAATTAAAAGCAATATTCGACAATTATTAAATGCACCAACACATTAATTATCCACATTCCAGCAATTTTATTTTATATTTGAAAAAAAAAGAGCCTTAAAAATAATAAAGGAAACTAACTTGTTGACATTTAATTCGGACATTAAAAGTGGATCAAAATCAATTAATTTGTAAGCCCAAAAAATCCAGAAAAAGTGCAAAGGAATTAAGGAAATATCAGACTTTAGCCACACGTAACTTTTGATATAACCCACATTACAAAAAACTCGCAAAGAGATCTACAGAAATTACTTGGCTTAGCCCTTAAAAATATCATCTAGTGTCCGAAAATTTAGTATTTAATTTCGACAATTACTTATTTTTCGATTATTTGAAACATAAACAACCCTTTATTCTTTTTATTGTTGAAACTTAACACAGCCAGCGGCTAATTCGGTTTTGCTTCATCCTCCCTCGTGATTCGAGGCGAGCTTTAGGTGTAACTCGAGGTGTATACTCTCGAGTTGCTCATTCGGTTAACCACCTTTAGGGGTGTCAATGGTACCTTTTTAGCTATTTACCCGACCCGTATCGTATTCGATAAGGCGGGTATGGGTAAGGTTTTTTTTTCATTAGCTTATTGGGTATGGGTATGGGTAAGAATTTTTTTTCGTTAATCAAATGAGTATGGATATGGGTAATGACTATTCCGTACCCGTTACCCTATAGGGTAAATATAAAATATAAAATAATATATATTCAAATTCAATATAGATTACCATTTCAATGCCTCTAAAACTGCTCCTTTTTATTTCCAAGTTTGGATATAATTGATATATTTTCCTTCCATTCTTGTATTCTTTCCCTTTTACTCCATTGTAGGAATAGAAAGACAGAAGCTAAAATCTGCAAAAAAATCTTTCTATACCAGCATAGTACCATAGTCAAATTATGTGATCTCAATCTTTGGTCTTATTACTGTGCCATGAATCCAGACAAGTTAGACAAAAACAAATGATAAATAATTAAAAACAAAACTAGACAAGCTAATTCAATTAGATAATTTGATTAATTTGTTATCTGTTCCATGAATTTGCACACTACACTTTTCTTTGAGGCTCAATCGTAGATCTTATTATTGTTAATTATAATTTTTTTACAATTTTAGTTCAGTTCTAATTATGGTTAAAACCAGAATTTTTATGCTGAAGCATGCAAAAATCAACCTTACTATTTACTAATGTTAATTATTTTTACTTTTATTTAGAATGCCTCTTCGAATGGATGGAGAGTCGCGAGAGGTAGGGTAAAATATAATAAAATTAGTTTTTGATGTTCTATTTGTAAAATATAATAAAATTAATTATTATATTAGTATTATCTGTTATTCATCCGCTACCGTCTCGTTACCCGATAATATTAACGGGTAAGGGTAGGGTAGGGTACGGTCAATTCTTAATGGGTAAGGGTAGGGTATGGGTAAGATCAATTTTAATGGGTATGAGTATGAAAATGTCTCCACCCAATCCGTACTGTACCCATTGACACCCCTAACCACCTTGTTGAAGTGATACTCTCGAGAATAAAAATTTATGTTGAATACTTTTTACGCTCGCAGATAGTGCAAGATTTTTGTAGTTTAAATATAACACTTGACATTTTCAATTAGTTTGATTTTCGTTTTACTTTATGTGTAGTCAGTCAATATTAATTGTTGCTAACGCATAGGGCAATAATTTTTAATTAATATTTTACAAAAAAGAAATTATATATTATTAAATTTTAACTTTTTATTTGCAGTCCGCAGTTCTTTCTTCCATAATGAAATAGTGCTTAAATATATATGTTTGGAGAGTTGAACATGCTAATGATGTTTTTGCAAGTATTGTAGAGGGGCTTAGCTTTGAATATATTAATAAGTATCACATGCTTTGAATGCTTTTAAAATAAGGGAAATTTTGTTTTTTGCTACTCTAAAACTTGATATTTGTCAAAATGCCACTCAAAAAACAATATTTGTCAAAATGCCATCAAAACTCAATGTCTATTTTAATTTTGCCATTATCCCTTTCTAATCTTTCAAAATGCCCAAACTGCCTCTGTCAGATTTTTTTTTTTTTTCGAATTTCAAATTTTTTTGAAATTTAAAATTTTTTAAAATTTAAATTTTTTTTGAAATTTCAATTTTTTTGAAATTTTAAATTTTTTTGAAATTTCAAATTTTTTTGAAATTTCAAATTTTTTTGAAATTTCAAATTTTTTTGAAATTTCAAATTGTTTTGAAATTTCAAATTGTTTTGAAATTTCAAATTTTTTTGAAATTTCAAATTTTTTTGAAATTTCAAATTTTTTGGAATTTCAAAATTTTCGAATTTCAAATTTTTTTGGAAAATCAAATTTTGAAAATTTGAAAATCAAATTTAATCAAATTTTGAAAATCAAATTTTTTTTGGGGAGTACGAGACGGAGGCTGCCACGAAAAAATTTGAAAATTTTGAAATTTTGAAGTTTGGAAAAATTTTAAATTCGAAAAAAATTTGAAATTTGAAAAATTTGATTTTCCAAAAAAAATTAAAATTCGAAAAAATTTGAAATTTGAAAATTTTGAAATTTGAAAAATTTGAAATTTCAAAAAAATTTGAAATTCGAAAAAAAAAAAATATGACAGGGGCAGTTTGGGCATTTTGAAATATTAGAGAGGGATAATGGCAAAATTAAAATAGGCATTGAGTTTTGATGGCATTTTGACAAATATTGTTTTTTGAGTGGAATTTTGACAAATATCAAGTTTTAGAGTGGCAAAAAACAAATTTTTCCTTAAAATAATGTTTCCATGAATTTAATGCTTTCAATAATTAATTAAGATGTCATGGTTGCACGGACAACCTCTCTCTCTCTGAGGCTTAATTATGGAAAATGAAGTACCGTTCTTTACTCCATCATAGGAAATTAATGCTAACAGGAACCTAATGTCATAAAATGAATAAATAAAATAGACAAGTTCATGTTCATCCATCATTGAAGTATAAATGAATAAAATAGACTTGCCAGCAGTAGGTTTGGTTATATTATTTGACAAGTTGCTAGCTAGTGTAGTTGGGGTGGGTGAAGTTAGATCGATTCAGAACAACATCAATCAAATCCATATATATATAATCAAATCTGATATCAGACGAATCCTACTGCGTCACTCCATATCTGCATGATCCCTTGCAGCTGACGTCTCGTCGAGATAAATCATTAATTATTCATGTGGAAATAAATTTGTTGTGATTCTTTCAGAACGACAGAACCCTGTTATTTCAAATCCATTCCTTTAGTTTTTGAAATGCACGAACCTCAAACACAGTTGTTTTTTTATTCACAAATCTCAAAACTGATAAAGGGATGTATTTGGATATAACAAGGTCTTCTGATTCTCAAAGAATCACATCAGATTTATTTAATTTCCTATTTCATGGGCTCTCTGGGACTGCAATGTCATTAAACAAACTGTTTCAATTTGCGTAAATCAGTTAAAAGAAAAGCTAATTTGTAATTGTTGAGGCAACTAATAAGTCGTGACAAACAGAACTGTTTATTAAGAAGAGAAAAGGTTTTAATACCCAGTTCTTTGTACCCAGATTTTACCCACGCCATATCCACACCAGATTTTGTAATATATGTTACTGTATTATTACATTATTGTTACAGTATTTTTGTCAGTCAAATGACAGTTGGTTTGGGTAAAAAGTGGGTACAAATCCTTGGGTACAATTAGAAGGGTCCTATTAAGAATAGGTTATGAAAGATATGCGTCCTGCGTCGGTTGCTTGTGGTGTGGCAATATTTTCAAGGCATGCTCATCAATCAATCTAATTCTAAATATCGATACTAATTGATGCTACGCGACAATTGCTAATTTGCTAATTCATGACTAACTAAACACCAATGCTCGCGCAATAATGAAATGGTAAAATTAATATTTTTCCTTGTGTTTATTCTGTGGTATAGTATATGTCATTTAATTAGAGCTCCTTGCATAAGATTCTATGAGCGAAAAAAAGCGATTATTGATGAAATCAGAGAGAGACAGAATATGATGAAAAATATATTTTATTGCTTTTTTCTGATTCTTACAAGCTCTCTGTACATGATATTTATATCCTAATTATACTAGCCGTTTGGACTGTTTCCTAAAAAAAGCAAAGGACTGTTTCCTAAAATACAATTGCTAGATACTTTGCCTATTTACGCCCTAATTACATGCTAGGTACCAAGTATAGCTTTGACAGCTGTATCATGGATGCTAGCTGTTATTTGTTTCTATTTACAGCCTATGATGAATATTCTGAGATTATCATTTCTCTTTCTCAATACTTCCCCACAAGTGGGGTTCGAAGGGGTTCGAACAAATTTATTGAACCCAACTTGTCAAGTATGCTCAGATTGCCTGTTTTTTTTTTATCTAACACCTGGATAAATCAAAATTAATTAAAAGACATCCGGATCCAAAAATCTCGAAACATGACACTCTCGCAAGCTCAGTTTGAGCACCAACACAGAACCGCAAGCTCAGCTTGCGCACCACCTGGTCCGCAAGCTGAGTTGGCGCACCTACTGGGTCCGCAAGCTGAGTTGGCGCACCGCCTTTTTCTGCTATAAAAATTAGTTTTTTACCACTGTATTCATTCCACAATCAGCAGACAGCAGCGCAAGAGCTGTAAGTATTTTTTTTCTCTTTAGTCCATTTTTTTAATTATTATTTTATATTTTTAATTGACTGTAAATTTATTAATTGTTAGGTTTTGTTCAACCAATTATGATTGGAATTGCCTGTTATTTTGGTGGTGAAGTTTTAGTCGGGCCAAATGGTGCTTATTACAGTACCCAACCTCGAAAATATTCAATATCAACCCAGATTTAGATTTTAGAGGTATAACTAGAGAAGTGTATCAGCAAGTTGGTATTGATCCGAACTATTATGAACTGATAATTTCTGCAAGGATCAATATTGGTCAAGGCAACCAGACCTGGTTCCAACAGCTACCTGTACAAGACGATAATAGCTGGGGGTTGTATACCCAAATGACAATGAATTTGACCACTACTTTCAAGTTCCTAGAGTTATATATTGTAGCTAACCTTAGACAGAACCCCAGACGTAACCCAACCCAGAGCACCAGAGATAACCCCAGACAGAACACCAAAACCATGCCGCAAATGACCCAGGGTCGGATTCGTGAGCAATCTGTGACGGGTCCTGTCCGGGCCCTAACTTTAGGTAGTACTAGTCGGTCCTCATCTGTAGGGGCTGGACCTAGTCGCTCCCAACCTGACCAGGGACGTCCTCGGGTTCCATCTAGTAGCTCTAGCCGGGCCCAAACTAATCAGAATCGATCTCCAACCCCGGAACCGCTTTATTATGCTGAAAATATAGATGAAGATCCCGAAGAGCGGGAGGCAGAGGAAAATTGGGATGCCAGTGAAGGCGATGGGGCAACTGATTTTAGTGATGTGGATACAAATTTTCCTGTACTCGGTAAACGACAGTGGCAGGTGTCGGGTGGTGCAGAAGGACACTCGTTCGAGCAATTTCATGACACATCAGGGTTTGAAGAAGCTGACAGCTCTTTTTTTGCAAATTCTGAGGTGTGTTTCATTTTTAATTACTTTTTAAAAAATCATTTATAAATTATGAAATTTTTATATTCGTTAATTTTAAAATTTTAAAATTTTTGAAATAGGATGGAAAACAACATGCATTGTCTGAGGGGATGATATACTCCAGCAAAGAGCAAATGCAAGAAAAAATAGGCCATTGGCATATAAAGAAAAATATCGAGGTGAATCAGACACATAGCGACACAAGAAGGTTGAGGTTTAAGTGCAAGAGCGACCGTTGCCAGTGGGGATTGGTTGCGAGGGCTACCGGTTTTGGTAATGACTGGGCCATCACAAAACATAAGGGACCTCACACATGCTACGCTGAGGCATCCAGGTCAGATCATGCGCAGTTGACGTCCGCAATGGTCGCCAACTGCATAAAATTGTCATTACGAAAAAATGTTGATATTAGTATCAGGGCCATCACCGATCTGGTTGCTCAAAAGTACGAGGGAATCGTCCCTAAGTATAACAAATTGTGGCGTGGTAGAGAGTTAGTCATTGCTCGGGCATTTGGTAGTTGGAGGGGTCTTACGGGCTTCTTGTTCCTTTGTTGGATGCAATTAAAAGGGCAAATCCAGGAACCAAATATAAAGTTGTTTCAAAGCGAACAAAAAAGATGGGTACCGGTATTTCATGAGATTAGCATGGACTTGGGGGCCATGTATTGAAGCAGTGAGTCACCTCAGACCAGTAATCAGCATCGATGCTTGTTTCCTATCAGGTAGATACAAGGGTAAATTGTTGATTGTCACCGGATATGATGCGGAGAACCAGTTAATCCCGCTAGCATTTGGGCTGGTAGAGAGTGAGGAATTTGAGAATTGGGGGTGGTTTATGAAGTGGGTGAGACATGTTGTAATTGGTCCGAATAGATTCATGTGTGTGGTATCTAACCGGGCCATGGGCATAAAAAAGGTGTTCATACAGGATGATCTGGGTTGGTCTGATGAGAACGGGGAGTGTGTTCACAAATACTGCTCTCAACATGTATTTGAGAATTTTGGTAAACACTGCAAGGATAAAGCCTCAGCCAATTTTTTCAAAATCTTTGTGAAAAAGAAAAAACCAAGAAGAATGGTAGAAGGTCTCGATGCAATCGGAAGGAGAAATCCCGAATGGCTGAAATACTTAGATACATGTGGAAAGTACGATCCTAATAACGAGGCAGAACTGTCTAAGCCATGGAAGGTATATCAAGCTATGGATAACGGGGCTCGTTGGGAACTCATGACTAGCAACGGTTCTGAATCGCTCAACAATGTCTTCAAAACTTTCCGAAGGTTTGTGTTTTATAATCAACGAAAATTTTATTATTTATTGACGGTTTTATGTTTTTTTAATTTAATAGTATGTTGTAATTTTCGCAGGTTACCAGTTGCCGCAATTGTTGAGGAGACGTTTGCCAAGTGTGTCGACTGGTTTGTTAAAAGAAGAGAGCGTGCGGTGGGTTTGCAATTGCAGGGTCAACTTTTTTCCACTCGTGTCCATGAAAAGATGGATAAGCACATTCGCAAGACCCAAAAAATGAGCGCGATCACATTCGGCCGTAACGAGTGGCAGATGACCTCCCATGGTGAGAAAATCGCATATGACATGCAAAGAGACAGCTTGTCACAAATGGAGCGAGACGCCACATACAGAGTCGTACTTCAGGACAACAATCGCATGGAATGCACCTGCCAAAAGCCTCAGCTAAGTGGAATACCATGTGTTCATGTGATGTCTGTGTGTCGTTTAAGGTACCAATCTCTGATGATAATTTCATAACCATCGTATAGTAATTTGATAAGATTGACATTATTTGTGTAAAATTGTAGAAACTTGGATCCAAATATTTTCGTAAATTACTACTACACCATTGAAGAATTACTCGCCACATGGAGTGGTCAATTCCACGTCTATGACAATCAAAGTGATTGGCCGGCCTACGAAGGACCGATTTTAGTTCCGGAGCGCAAAATGGTGAAATTAGGCAGGAGGCGACATAATCGGATCCGAATGTGGATGGATATACTGGAAGGAAGACCAGCAGGTCACCAGCCTGACAGAGCAACTCTGGAAAGGAATGCGAGAATGAGAAGGAATGCACGGGGCAATACTCAATAAGGATAGACTGAATATGCTGCATTGTGATATTTGTATTATTTATTAGCGGACAATATTATGATGTTTGTATGTTGTATTATTTATTAGCGGACAATATTATGATGTTTGTATGTTGTATTATTTATTAGCGGACAATATTATGATATTTGTATGTGTGAAATAAAATAAGTCTCAAACACAAAATAACAACATAAAATATGCATAACAGTCCAAAATAAAATATGCATAACAGTCCCAAACATAAAATCTAAATTAAAGTTCCAACACAAACTAACAACTAAGATCGAAATATCAATGGGAGGATGGTGTGTAGGGAACCTTCTTCCTCTTAAGCCTCTTGCCGAGTCCCTCCTCCTGTACGTCCTGAACCTCGGCATGTAGGATTGGGAGGGCTGTGACGCCTGTGGAGCCTCCTCCTGTATCTCACCAAACAAACTCTCTGCAGGTCCGCCCTGATCTGAGCCTGGACCGTCGCATGAATCCTGCTGGGGCTGTGACCAGAATATAGGAGAAGTAGGGTCATCCTGAGAAGCGAAGTCCTGCAACGGCGTGTAGTTACCGTACTGATTTCCCAGCTCAAACGTAAAATCTCTTGCTGGCTGCTCCACCTCATCACCTGGGCGATGTGTGCGTCCCTGAAATAAAAAGATAATTAGGTTTCACAATGAATATAACACGACATCACTTTTTATATTAAACACATACCGCCACATCACCAGCTGTCGCGAATGCCTCCTCAGGAGTCACAGCTGCGTGAATATCTGACAAATTTGGCTCAGCGGTGCTCCCAGGTGGTGCAGAGTCAGTACTGTCAATGTGGTGCAATTCCTCATAGGCCGGGAGATCTGACAATACCAGTATCTTATCCAGATGGGACTTGTATCCTGCGACGACGACAGGCGGTGCAGCCATGCATAACCATCTCTTTCCGAACTTCTTCCATCCTCTTGTGATTGACAGTCTTGCGCTTATCAAGCATTGCTTGATATTCATCAGCACCTTCAAATAAATTGTAAATAAATTAGGTTAGAATAAATGAATAAATTGTTACTTTTGAAATAATAAAGGAATAATAAAATCTTACAATCTGTGCAGCCGGACCACCGCATGGAATGTAGCCGTAATCTTCAGTATTCATGTCACGTCGTACTGCAAGCGGCCTCTTGTTCATCTCTGAGATCTGACCGTACATGAAAACCGTAAACACACAGTACTCCTGGTACCAACGGCGGTACTCCTGGTCGTATGCCTCAAACGCATAAGTCTGGAGGTGCTCAGGAATCATGTCCTCTGGAGCCATGGCCTCAAGTCGCTGCACATAATCCTCACATATCGTTCCCCAGTTCTTCCCCTCTTTAGTATCTAGTGCCTTGTGTAACAGGTACCACTCGTCTTTACTTATCGAGTCCGGTACAGGAAAATACTGAGACATGCCGAACTGTCTCATGACCCGTCCAGGATAATAATGCTCTATAACCTGGAAGTAGACAAGCGGTACCTGCAGATGCTAAAAATATAAAATTGTAGGAACTATACATTTTATGAATTAATCTTTTAGCTAAGAATACAAGCGATACCTGAGCAAACCAGACATGTCGCTCCTCCGAGCATATCGCAGGCAAGTCATACAAGAAAGAGTGGAAGCCATAATCATTGGTGCTTGGTACAAGCTCGTCGTATGGGCGCCAACAAACGTGCTCATCTGGCCTCATCTGCTCGAACTGTGACCTGAAAAATAGGTCGTCCGTGTGGGGTATGGGTGAAAGCCTTCCCCTCCGAGCACCATCTCTGAGCATAGGAAGGACATGTCTGCGGATTTGGCTGACCCTACACTGGAGCCCAACCCTTCACTTTTGGCGATGGACGGCCGAATGGAAACCTCGTCCATGACCAATGATGCAGTAGCGCAATCGGACCGTAAAATCTCTTTTTTGTCACCTGTTTTAATAGAAGTTACAGTTATTTTTATACAAATTGTTTAAATAGTAACCACAAAAAAATATTTTTAATACCTGACATGCAGTGCATAAACTGCGGTATAGACATGCCAAGACCGCCGCACCCCAATTCATCTTACGCGGGTTCTCCAAGTCCACCAGAAACAGTAATAGAGAGCCGAGAACAATGCCCCCAGATGAATCTGGGAACATCCAAGATGCGAACAACTCCATGATGTAAGCCCGTGTCCACTGTGCAACCTCAACAGGATCGGCGTTTTCGGCTAGTTCTCCACTGCAAAATTATTATATACAATGTAAATGCCGCAATCAAATTATTTAAAAAGTTACATGCACGCAATTAATTAAATTTAAAGTCACCTGAAACGCTGCCGCAAAGCTGGTATACTGATGTCGTTCTTGGAGTCGATCAGGCCACGCGGTGTCTTCCTCTGCTTCATCAACCCATCACCCAACAGATCGGTCACGACCTAAACAAAGTCTCCGTACTCCACACCGGTCACAGCATCTCCAGTAATGGGCAGACCCCATAGACAACTCACGTCTTGGAAAGAGATGGTAATATCTCCAACGGGTAGGTGGAATGTGTGGGTCTCCGACCGCCATCTCTCGACCAACGCAGATGTCAGTGCGGGATCTGCAGTTATAGGGGAGAGCTGTGACACATGCCATAGCCCCATTCTCTGTAATGTCGGTGCATAGCGCACGTCATATTTTAGGGTCATGAGGTTATTCCTCACCTCCGTCATCTCATGATCCTAAAATAAATTACAAATGAAAATAAAAATTAACAATTGAGATATTTTTTTCAAATAAAAATTAACAATTTAAATTATTTCTCAAATGTAAACTTACATATGCTAGGGAGATCTTGTGGCCCTTGATCGGAAACCAACAGATGGGGCTAATGCAATCACCTCTCAACTGCGGAAATATGGTAGAGATCAACTCCTTATCCCAATCAGTCTCATCCAATAGGGTTGTGCCGCTCGTTGACGCCATACTAAAATGAATTATACATTTTTGCTCAAATCTTAACATAATATGAATTTTCAAGTTGTCTAAGAAATTCTAGTAATTTTGGGCAACCAATATAAAAAAATGTACAATTTTGGTCCAATTGTGCATTTCTAATATATTTTGGTATATGGTACTAAAATTATCCAATTTTGCATTTCAAATTAAGATCAATTTTGGTACAATTACTAATTTTGGTCTCTATTAGAACTATTTCGAGTGATTTAACAAAATTATAAATTATTTTGAACAACTAAATAAAAAATTAAACTAAAAACTACAATTAAATTACAACTAAATTATATTTACTAAACTACAACTAAATTATCTATACTAAACAAAGTTAATTATCTAAACTAAATTACCTACACTACAATTAAATTACAACTAAATTATATCTAAACTAAACTACAACTAAATTACCTACACTACACTACCAACTAAAACTAAACTAAATTACTTAAACTATAAAATTAAAATAAATAAATCAATCAAAAAAAAAAATTACCTTTTTACTGTAGGGAGCGCTACTGGGGCCGGTGTGGGGTAAAAAAATGGTGCGCAAGGGTTTTATATCACTACAGTTTGGTGCACAAGCTCAGCTGGCGAATCGGGTTGAAACGGGTCGGTGCGCGTTCTGAGCTGGCGAACCGGGTTGGAACGGGTCGGTGCGCGATCTGAGTTGGCGGACCAAGTGGTGCGCAATTTGAGTTGGCGGACCGGGTGGTGCGCGAACTCAGCTTGCGGGGGTGTCATCTTTCGAGATTTTTGTATCCGGGTGTCTTTTAATTAATTTTGATTTATCCGGGTGTTAGATAAAAAAAAAACGGTCAGATTGCTAGCCTTGTCAAATACCTTTGCGAAAATATCTGTCAGTTGCTCTTTGTTTCTGACAAATAAAGTTTCTATTTTTCCTTACTGCACTTTTTCTCTGACAAAGTGACATATTGTAACAAAACCATTAACAAGAGTGACTAATTTTCTTCACTACCATTGCGTATTGGACTATGAACTAGGTAAGCATATTTATACTTTAAGAGCCTATTCGACGCCATCACTATTCAGATGGGGAAAACAAATTCACTTCTAGTGTCCATGCCGATTCCTACTATGCAACCGAATAGGCCCTAAAGGTACTGTTTTAGTGCCAACAAAAGCTTCCTATTAGTAGTGCTTACAAATATTGCTTCTCTTATATGAACTAGTAAAATATGAAACAATCGATCTAAAATTCTAAATCCATATATAAATTTTGAATGCAACATCAATTCCTTAATTTGTGTGCGGTTCGAAACCAAAAAGTAACCAAATAGTACATATGTAATCGTGAAAAATATGAAGAAATTTTAGAATATATTTCAATACTACAGAACTAATTAAGAATTATAGTTGGTGTGAGATGTTTCTAAAATACTACAGCACTAATTTAGAATATATTTCAATACTACAGCACTAATTAAGGATTGTAAAGCTGGTGTGAGATGTTTCTAAAATTTCTAAAAATTATAGTTGTAGGGGCAATCATGAAAAATTTAAGAATTAGCACTTATATTGCTGACATTCGGCTAATACTATTTAATTGATATACCAAACTAAAATTTTATCCATGGCTTACATTATACATCAAAATTTCAGGGCTAAAAATTTGATGAAATTAAACAAGTCCAAATACAATATCTTACAGTCGATATATATCAAAGTACTAAAAAATTCTTACAATTTCACTTCAATAAAAAAAATAGATAAATCGGTAAATGTACATTATATACCCTTCAATCTCGATAATCACTAATTGGTTCAAAACAAATACACACAAAAACAACAAGAGAAAAGCACCCTGTTCTGAGGATATTTGTGTTTATTTAAGAGAAGGAAGCTACTTCAATATAAAAAAGGTAGCATAGAAAAGAATTTCAACAAAATATTAGGATATAATTCCAATAACACGCAGTGCCAGCATACAGTATATTTAAAGACTAACATCAACTTTTAGTTTTTGAGTTAGAATGTACTCAAAATTTGACTTGATCAAGGAATACAGTTCTGAACTTCAAGTAACATCTGATCCAGATCATGTACCAGATTTGATCATTCAAAAAATAGTAAGAGTAAGTATTAAGGTGGGTTAACTAGAAGAGCACACCAAAAGGAAATGAAAGAAAAGTGCTAAACAACTTTAATGTAGATCCAGCTTTGACATCAACATCCCCAAAAACAATGAGCATCCCTAGATTCCCTAATCCCTATAAACATAAAAAAAAAATCCAAATTATATCACTTAACAGAGAATAGGGGATTACTGTGCCGCCCGTTGCATCAAACTATGCTTAAATAAATTAAATAATAAGCATCAAAGATAACATAACTTCACTCAAAATGGTTTAATCTCTCCAACTCATGTACAGAATTAAATAATTAGCTTCTAGAAAAAACAGAGTATATGAAAAGAACATTCAAAGCTAAAATGTATTGTCCCGCAACTATTCAAAAGTTTCATGGGGATGTTTGCATGATGTATCTAAAATAATTAATCTTTTCCTTCTGTAAATGATGTTGATTCTTTGGTTGTTTAACTTTCATAAGAAGAAATTCATTTTCAATGTGATTAACAGTAAATTTTTAATTAAAATTATTATCTCTTCTCTTGTATGACAGCTATTAAGGGAATTACAAGTAAGAATATGGTGTTATATACCAAACCAGTTAGTTATTAAACAAAAACATAAAGTTCAAAGAAATAAGAATATGATGATGTACGAATGCTACAAATCAGAAATTTAAAAATCTAACTGAACATAAATATTACCTTTTTCAGGGGTGAACAAGGTTTGTGATTCACAAATTAGCCTCTAACCTGAATTCTAATCTCCTTCAACAGGGAAGGATAACGGATCATCAACTGCACATAATCATCTGTTACCGACAAATCAACAAGTTTTTCCTTGTCAGTAACAAAACAGATGCACTTATCCTTAAGAACCTTTAGATCCAGCTCCTCTGCCAACGTTAAGGTACTTAGAGCGGTATCCATAGTGATATCCCTCATTAACCTATCTTCACACAACATCTTCAACCCATGCAATGCATATCTATCAGCAGCTACCAATAAATGCTGAGTCATTGTAACAAGTGGGATATTTTCATCGAACATATCAGGGAGTGAGTCCGTGTAGATGAAATGTAGCATGGCCTTGAAAACTGTTGCCTTTATTTCTTTAATAGTTATGGTCTCACTATTGCTCTCAACCATTGACCCAAAGAACTCTGCATTGAACACCGGCGAACGGGCAGCGAGTATTGATCTATGAGCAATGAAAATTTCTCCCTCCACCTCAAATTTCACATCAGCAGTCTCCTTCATATCCAACAGCTGAACAAAATGTTCATCTATGCTAAACGGCATGATGCCGTTAACAAACCGCTTCGGCACTTCCTTGTAGAATTTGTCGAGGATCGTTATAGTGCAGACAAGTGTGAAACAACCATCTCTTACAAAGTGCCCTTCCAGCTCGGACCGTTCCATGAAATCTGGGATACCATGTTCATCCCAAAAGTCTGGATCAAAGGAGATATTTTTTTCACTTTTGCATGCCTTGGAAGAAGGCCGGCCATACTTATCCAACAGGGCGAACATGAAAGAAACAGTCACTTTCTCAGATTTGCAATGCATTGCCAACGTTAGCTCAAAGGTGTCTTTAGAGCCTGGAGGGAAGTAAGTGATTTGGCAATCATGACCATTCACTTTGAAGATGGGAGAGGTGATGTAATTATCATCATTCACTTTGCAGATGTGTTTAGTTTTGGAGTATTGAACTTTAAACTGGTATGTCCCCCATATTACCTCCATGTTCATGAATGCCGTATCATCTTTGTTGGAGCTGTCGATGTTTGGCAAATTCATTATTAGGTAGTTGGTTAGTTATTGGTGGTTCTTGGATTATCTAAGAATGTGTTGTTGTTTCAATGGTTGGTAAGGCGAATTCCAAGATTATTTTCACTGGGGCATTTGATCAAGCATGAGAGTAGAAAGCTGCACACAAAAGATAATGGTGGTATGAAATCCTTCAGATATAATCCCAAAAAAAAAGAGCCAAAGATGGAGGGAAAAATATTAAAGTCAAAATAAGGGACGTAGTTCAGTGACAAAATACAAAAACTTCAAAAATGACAACAAATTGAGATGAGTGCATCCATATGTAAATTACTCTGTACACCTTGACCAGACGGCATAAAGAGAAAATAGGGGGGGGGAGGGGGGGGGGGGGGGGGGGGGTTTCTCAGTTTGGCATTTCATCAAACAGAAGTGGTGCCATATCTAAGTACATATAAGAATGAATAGAATAACATGTAAATGGGAAATACGCTTTTGGGGATTTCACTGATCCTTTCACTCACTTCATTTGGCACTTCATTACCCCCAATTATTTTCATAAATCTACAAATTTAGCGCTTCATTTGGCACTTCATTACCCCCAATTATTTTCATAAATCTACAAATTTAGCGCTTCATTTGGCACTTCATTACCCCCAATTATTTTCATAAATCTACAAATTTAGCGCTATGACATAGGCCTACAGAAAAAAAAAAAAAAAAAAAAAAAAAAAAAAAAACTACCTTAGCAGCGCATCTTTCTCCTATGATCTCCACTTCAAGTCCTTCTCTCTCTATTTCATTTCTGTTCTCGCCTTCTTGAAATGAAATGAGGGTTTTAGGCTTTTAGCAAAGCCTAGAAACTTTCTCTCTTGCAATTAACTTCCCGCGTAGAAAGGGAAGTCCTCAGCTAAGAGGAAGAGAAAAAGGCTTTTGTCTTGGCCCATCATTACAGGCCTGAAGTGTGTTGGGCCCAGAAAATTTTAGTATATCTTCAATGGAATTTTCGTCTAGTGGTCATGAATATAAGTCAATTTATATATTTATTTATTAAGCATTATAACGTTATTGTCATTTGAGGCCCCAATCCGTTTTGATGCTCATATTTTTACCATTTTAAGTTATTGTTGTTGGGTTTCGGGTAGAATATATGTACAACAATTCAATTAAGTTCATGATTTGATCACTACTCGAAAATCAGAATCTACACATAAAATTAATTCCAAGATAAACATATTTTTATTACTAGATGCACAACGGATACTTCGAGTTATAGCAACAATCTTCCTCTTTGTTTGATCCCGTGTCGAATCGATGCAACAGTATAACAGCCATGTCAGTATGCTAGTACCAACAGATAGTCCCCTTTTATATTTTCTATCTCTTGCTCTATCTCTAATTTGGAGCGTGTTCAGATGGATCTAATCTCAAATCCGAACTCTCTTAAATTTCGTGGGATAAAACATGTATATTGAATTATATCTGTAGATAGAGGGATTAGATCCCATATATATATAGAGAGAGAGAGAGAGAAATGCTTTCGGTAGCATAGTGGGCGAAATACATCCAACTCATATTTTCAATTTTGGAAGTCCAAATAGCCAATGCGAATCACTTAACATGTTCTCCATATTGAAATGTGCTTCGAGACCAAAATTTTTGTTTTTTGGAATTTTTTTACTATTTATTAAGCCACTTTGAAAATTGCTGATCCAACGGTGTCACTGTTTGGTTAAGCCACCGTTGGATCAACGATTTTCAATGTGACTTAATAAATAGTAAAAAAATTTCAAAAAAAATATAAAATTTGGTCTCCAAGCACATTTCAATATGGAGAACATGTTGAGCGGTTCGGATCGCCTATTTGGGCTTCGAAAATTAAAAAATGAGTTGGATGTATTTCGCCATCTATGCTACCGAAAGCATTTTAGTCTCTCTCTCTATATATATATATATTTATATATGAGTGGGGTTAAAATGCACCATAGGTTTTGTGCCCCAACTATACTCCATGTCTTTATTTTTGTTCTAGAAGTTTAAAAAGTCGATCCGAACCGCTCAACATGATATGCATATTAAAATGTGTTTTTAGACCAAATTTCATATTTTTTGGAAATCTTTTACTATTTTTTTTAGATAAGTACAAAATCATTGTTTTTGGATAGTCCAGAAGCAGTAATTTTGTTACTATCTAAAAAAATAGTAAAAAAAATTACAAAAAATTTAAAATTTGGTCTCTAAGTACATTTTAATATGAATATCATGTTGAGAGGTTCGGATCAACTGTTTGAACTTCTAGAATAAAAATAAAAACATGAGGTATGGTTGAGATACAAAACCAATGATACATTTTAACCCCACCCATATATATATATATATAGATATATATATATATATATATATATATATATATAGGCTATCATGCTTTGCAAAGCAAAGCCCCTCTTTTGCTTCCCGTTTTCCTCCTTTGGATCTGCTTTAAAAATAGTCCATTTATCTCTACCCCCAACCCCAGCGAACGCTCTCCTCTAACGCAGAAATTCCCCAACTGCAAAACCTAGAAATCGCCCTACCCTCTCCTCCACGAACCCACCCTCTCCAGCGCCTCCATCAACCTAGCTATCTCCTCTCCGCCCTCTGCTCCACGACTCTCGTGCACGCTCCCCCTCTCCTCCGATCTATCTCCTCCGACTCATCGTATGGATGCTTTGAGGATTCACGAAATTGGCTTGTAATAAGTAGCATTATTTTACCTCCTTACTTTGAATTACCTGATGATTCATGAATTTTTTTTTTTTTTCTAATTCTTAGACAAACCCTCGCTTTGGAGCTGTCAATAAAGAAGAGCCAAGTGGAAGATGTTTCTGCATTTGACTTAAAAGGCATAGAAGAGGTAAATTAGTTATTCTTATTCGTTATTTTCAAGAGTACATGGCATTCTATAGTTACAGTCCCATCCCCCCTTTTAATTATCTAATTGAATTAAGCAAGCAGTAGTGCCAATAAGCAGGTGGTAGAGTACATGGCATTCGTTGTACTAAAATGTGAGGTTTGAATGCAACAATTATGTGTGTTGTTGTTTACCAGTAGTCTGAGAACAAGCCCAAATCACTTTTTTTTTTTTTTTTGGTAATTGCAAACTGTAGCACATATTATATTCTTTCCAAAAAAGAAAGCATAAATTTTCAGGTACCAAACAACTGATATGTTAGAGACGGTGCCTTGGAAATATCTTACAGTGTATGTCCATGCATGCACATTCTGGGTAGAATGATGTTACTGTAATTTTTACTTTTTCTTTGCTCTCTTTTGGAACTTGCAAATATACAAAAGATGCTTTGATTACTTTAATTTATTTCTGTTAGAGCTGCAGCATATAATACAAAGGTATATAATTTCTGGGGAAAGAACAACTATTTGTGAGTAAGCTTGTTTACTTGATGGTACCAATTTCCAGGGTTACTATACCTGACTTCTTATAGATGTTGAATGATTAATATTTTGGTTAAATTTGATACGGTCTTTGGTTAAGGTTGATGCATTCGTGGAATGACTATACCTAACTTCATATAGTCTTCATTTAAAAAAAAAAAAAAAAAAACTTCATATAGTCTTTTTCATTTTTTTTCTTGCACATGGCAATTTATGAGCTATAAGTTTATGCTCATCCTGGTATCTACCTGTTATAATTTATGAGCTATAAGAGACTACCTTGGAAACAGGATATGATTAAGAGGAGCTTGGAAATTTCATAGATGCCCCTCAGTACTCCGATGGAAGCGAGCTCATGAGGTTAGTGAAATTCACAGAGAAGAAGGGAGAGGAATGGAGATATCAGAAGAAAAAAAAAAAAAGAAAAAAAAGAGAGAGATCAGCGAAATTGACAGAGAAGAAGAGGTCAGCCAAAAAAAAAAAATTGAGATGATATCACTGATGTAGCGGTTTGACAATTTCAAGTTGATTTCAGGGTGCAGCATTGGCGAAATTGCAATTTCTGTAATTTCAATTTTTTCTTTTCAGATGGATGAGGTGCAGGCAATAGTTGTTTGTTTAGATGATACTATAGGTAAGAACTTTAGTTATTTGATTTGTAAGGCTTGTAATGTGGGATTGGTACCAACCGTTTGGTACCTATCTTAAAACTTCGATTTCAATTAAATCAATGGGTTTTCTCCCACTATTTCAATTAAGCTTGGTAAGTGTTCATGCATGTTTTAAGTGTTTCGTTATTTGCTTGACAAATATGATATTTTCAATAATAATAAGCTTGGCAATATTTTATCTCAATGCCAAAAATATTTTGTCGCAATTTTTTTTGTGGTTTTGTTTTAGAGTGTAGTGTTGTTATATATTTTTGACATTGTTTCTCTGAAGACAAAATGTTGTTAATTACAAATGGTGAAATGTTGTTATATATCATTGATATTGTTTCTTTAGGTTTGTTAATGATAACAGTGTAAGAAAAACAATTTGAAGTTAAAAATCAATTTTATGTTGATATAAAATGATGTCATTACAGCATTTCAAGATGAACAGTAATATATGACATAATTTTTCGAGTGAAGTAACTAATTATCATGCTTATCCAAACCGTTATTTTTTAATGAAATAGATCTGCATTAAAATAAGTTGATACAATCCATCGTGACATTTTAATATTCTTCAGGGAAAAATACATTAGTTATCACCCAACAACTGCACATTAATTAAATTTAGTCCCACCTCCTTTGGCTTCTTTGGTACCAACAACTGTACCAGAACATCATTTTCAGGTACTTTTATGATCAAATCTGCTCCATTTTCGTTTGAATTTGCTTTGTGCACACCATCTTCAGCTAGAATTTGGTACATAGAGCAACTTCTTTATATAATTCTTGAGTCAGAACAGAGTTCTCCTTTTGATATGAAATGCTGTTGTTCTTTGATTATGATAAGGCTTGATGTTGCTTGCTAATGTTCTGTATTTCTTCTTGGCACTAAGCTAATCTTTTGGAGGCTTCCCCTGTATCAGAATTTAAAAAGGGCAAAATTATCACTTCTAAATTTTATAGAGCATTGTTCGATTAAACTCTATGGAAAGGAAACTATTTGTAATACCAAGATTTAGTTGTCAAGTGCCAATTTAGAACACAAAAAATGGCTTATTAAAAGCTTGATGGATTATATCTAAATTGTGGTTAAAAGCTTCAAAAAAAAAAAAAAATTCTTTTGAAATGACCAAACTCGTACCAGTACAATGGTTATATCAGTCAATTTGGGTATGGTAACCAGGCGGTAGTACTATATTTTGTACTCGTGCTTTGAAGTTGCTCACTATTATCTATTGTATCACCACTGTATTCAACAAAGAACTTCACATTAAAAAAAAAAAAATAGCTGGATAAACAAAACAAAAGAGAGAAAGGAGAAAGTTACCTTTCTAATTTAGGCTTTGATTTAAATTCCTATTTTTCGTATACTTAAATGCATTGACTTCTAACTCATCTGCCGCTTTCAATAAAATTTTCTCATTATTTCCTTCTTCTAATTTCAAATTATCATCTCTCTCTCACCAATTCCTCCCTCAACCTCCTTGTCACATTCTTTCTCAATACCATTAGTTTCACCATTAATTACTTTAACTGCCTCCAAATCTAAGTCACAACAACCGTGCCATCCTCTCTAACAGCAGTCACCTGGGAGCAGGTGTTCAATTGGTGCTGAGATGTTCAAGAAACCTTGATGCAACAAATGGAGGAGGTGTAATAATAAGTACCTATAACACTATAAATACAGGGAGCACACCGAGCAGCAGAGGAGGTAAGTAATACGTGCTTGTGATTTATCATGATTTGAAGGTCGGAGGAGAGGGGGAGCGTGCACGAGAGTCGTGGAGCAGAGGGCGGGGAGGAGATAGCTAGGTTGGAGGTGCTAGAGAGGGCGGGATCGTGGAGGAGAGAGTAGGGTGACTTCTAAGTTTTGCGCTGGAGAGGGTGGGATCGTCAGAGAGAGAGAGAGAGCGTTCACTGGGTTGAAGACTTGGGGGTAGAGGTAAATGGACGCTCCATTACTGGAGAGGCATAATTTCTCATTTCAGCAAAAAATTTCGGATCTGATCAGATTCGATCTGTATGATTTCTAAAGAAGATCCAAAGGAGGAAAACGGGAAGCAAAAGAGGGGCTTGGCTTTGCAAAGCACGATAGCCTATATATATATATATATATATATATTGAGTATTTTGTATATAGGGTCTTAGCTACAACTTTGTACTCGTTTTACTTTTAAATTTATAAACCAAAAACTCAAAGGTCGGTTAGTTGCAACTGTACAACCTACCCTTGTAGTATATAGGTATCGATCCAAGGAATAAGGGGAGATTTTAATTTTAACTCTATCGAATAATTTCAGAATTGGATTTGTTTCAAAGTTCGTTTTAATGTTTATTTCTAAAATTATTGGTTGGTGGGTTCAATACCTGAGGAGTTTGAAAGTTTAAACAATTAAAATAAAGAAATAGTAAAGCTAAATTAAGATTTTAACAAAATTTGGAGAATCTAGGTGATTTCGGTCTACAATCGCTTGTTTAATCCTATCTACTCGGTTTATTTAAATTCATGTTTGATATGATGAGGTTTCTAACCTAAGATGTTAAAAATGGCCACTTCTGTGAATTAATAACGTGCCTAAATAACTTGATTCATCTAAACCATGAAGCTCTTTGTTAGTCTATCGTCTCCTCAAATATTGGTACTTAATGGTTTAGCCGAGTAGGCAACTTGTACTAATTTCTAAGTTGATTCAAGATATCTTGATTTAGTGTTTTGACTTGACCGTTTAGGTCTCCACAAAACTCTAACCTTAATTTTTATAGTTCTGGCTTAGATTAAAAGATTGTATGCCCTTAACCTAAATCCTAATGACTTTGTGTCACAATTGGTACTATTCTAAATAATCCTACGCTACTTTAGAATCTAAAAGACCTAAAGTAGGATAACTACAATTCAAGTACGAATTATGAAATCCAGAAAGAATAAATCACAGAAATTAACAATCAAATCAAACAATCATTATAAAAACTAAGATCCGAATAGAATAGAATTAAACAAGTTTATGAAATTGACTTAAATCCCTAGAGAGGAAGTTAGCCTCTCATGGAGATACAAAACTGACACAGAAAATTCATTACAAATTGGCTAAAAAAAAGAAAAATTGAAAGAGAAATGATTACAACCTTTACAACAGTGAAGAACTATTGTTTTGCTTCATTTGTTCTGAGAATTATGCTCTTTTTCTCCAAATCTCAGCTCTTAAAATCACCTTAGGTCCAATGGAAGAGATATGGAAAAATCGATCTTTTCGATCATTCTTGGATGATCCTAATGAGAATAATTCTCCCCTTTTTATAACCTATTGTATAACCTAGGAATGTGGGGAGCAGTTAAACACTTGTCCTACACGTTTTTTATAATGAGAACTACTAAATTTGGCCTTCGGAGCAAGATCTAGCTTTCCAAATATAGTGAAACTGCCTTTTTTGTCATAATGCAGGCCGCACTATGACATTGAAGCCCACGCTGGATTATATGTTCCGACTTTGAATTTTCTTCTTTCATGAAAGTTGTAGATCTTCTCGTTAACTTTCCGAAAAGTGGTCATACGCTTAAAACGGAGTTCGTATAACAAAGTTATGGCCAAAATATGAAATGTGTGTCGAGCTGAGTGTGACCGCAGTGCGCTCGGACTTTTCCTGTGCGACAAGAATGCATCTCGCATTGAGATCCGTGCAGCCTGCACTGGGCACTAATTTTGATGCACAGCTTATTATATGTTTTTCAAATTGGCGCGTGTCCAGAAATTCTTCTAAGTACGTAGTTTGGCTACATCGAAATCCATGTGACATGCACTGGGCTCAGTTATTGCCCTGAAATGTGCTGAATTTGTCTAAGTACTGAGTGCGACCTAGGGAGGTCGCATTTTGCCCTGTTTTCACCATTTTTTGCAATTTAAAGCAAGTAAACACAATAACTTGATTCCAGGTGTAATTTATGACTTTTATATATAAAAACCAAGATAGTTAGAGTATTTTTAGGATAAAATCTAGATCGAACATGTGTACATGTGTATATATTTTATGCCTATCAATACACACACACACACACACACACACACACACACACGCAGATATATATATATATATATATATATATATATATATATATATATATATATATAAATATACACACACATATATATACACACATAGAGTATGGCTAACACGCTTCCTCTAGTATATTGACAATATGCTTCCGGTCTCTAAAACCTATCGAATCGGCTACGAACGACAAATCCAAACCGTTGAAACTAATCTCCTTAACGAGAGCTTCGTTTCTATAAAAAAAAATAATTTTCAAACTTATTTACTATTAAGTCAAGCGGTAAAAAAAATGAAGGATATAGTGCATTAAAATGTGCACAAAATCCTTCATATTTTGACCGCTTGACTTGATGGTAATAAATTCGAAAATTAAAAAAAAAATGGAAACAAAGCTCTCGTTGAGGAGATTGGTTTGAATGGTTTGGATTTGTCGTTTGAAGCGGATTCGATAGATTTTGGAGGCTGGAAGCATATTGTCGATATACTAGAGGAAGCATGTTAGCCGTACTCTATACACACACACACATACACACATATACACACACACACACACTCACATATATATACATATATATATTCTATTATTAAGCACGTTTAGTGTCCGATCTGCCAATGGCTACGATTGAAAGATGAACTTTTGGATTGAATATCAACCTTCTAATCAAATAATCTGTCTTCTTTTGATTAAATACATCTTTTTATGTGTATAAGTCTAAATTTAGTTAAAATTGTATCTGCCACACGCATTGCCACATGTAGTGCACACTGCTAGAATTAAAATTGAAAAGACTCTAGATTTTAGAAATTGTGCTCTTCGTCAGTGACTCCTTTGGATCTCTCCACAGCACGAGAGCCCTCTCTCTCTTTCGTCGCACTTTTTTGAAACCCTAGCCGCACCTTCTTGTTTCTTCTTCCAGATTGGGCCTGCTCCCAGTTCTTTTTCTCCTCCGCCTCTGACTGGTTTCTCTCCCAGATTGAACATTTATTATAGAAAAAATAATTTAGAGCGCAGAGTTGGAGGCGGCGCCATGTGCTGTGTCAACTTCCTCCGCCGCCGGCTATTCTCAAAGATCAAAGCGTTCTTTCACCGGCTTTGCATATGCCTCCTCTTCACATTAGAGTACGCATGCACTGTTAATTACTTTCGCTATACTCAATTACTGCTTTCTCTTCCCCTTATCCAACATTAGAATCATTACCTCAGGTTTTTCATCTACGTTTATCTATGCTTACCTACTTACCTAGCTGGATGATTGCTTCGTTTGTTTGTTTCAGAGGCGGTGATGAAATATGGTGGTATTCCTTTGCTGTTAGGGCTTGCTAGGTGTTATAGAGAGAGTGCTTAATCTGAGGTTGAAAGGTTATTTCTTTTGAATTTACTTAAAACACTAAATTTGGGTAAACAAATTGAAATTGCTAGGTGTTTCTTTAACTGTTTGTCATGCCTATATTTCACATATTCTGTATGTAATTCAATACAATTCGAGACATGATTGAATGGTGTCACAATTAGGAAAGCTAATCTTGTTTTGTATTTAATATTTTGTTAATTATTAGACTGAGTTGGAATTGTAGGGGTATGAATTCCAATAGAACTAGACAGATTTTACGAGATCTTATCATAGATAATAAAGTAGATGTAGTTGCAGTTCAGGAAACAAAAAAGGAAAGTTTTATTAGTAGAATTCTTAAAACTGTCTGAACTAAGTTAGATATATGGTTCTGGTTACCCTCCTTAGGACGTTCGAGAGGTATATTGTTTGGTTGCGATTCTAATAAGGTTAGGGTACTAAGTCATTCTATACATATATATTGCTTAAATATAGTTTTTGAAAACAAAAGCGATAATCATACTTGGCAGTTTACTAGTGTCTATGGTCCTGTTATTCGCAATCGTAAACAAGCATTCTAGGCTGAACTTAATACAATTCGAGATACTTCTTTAGATTTCTGGTTTCTTTGTGGGGATTTTAATGCTATTACAAAGAAAGAGGAAAAAACTGGTCACTGTTTCGATGTTACATTTTAATAATTTTGTTAATGATAATCAGTTAGTAGAACTTAAATTAGCAAATAGAAAGTATACATGGTCGAATGGTACTAGATTTGCTCTTTTGGATAAAGTATTTACTTCTACTTCTTGGGATCAAGTATACTCCTCCAACCACATTTCGGACCATAGTAGAAATGGATCAGATTACTGTCCATTGTTAATTCAGTCTACTACTACCAGAAATCCAACCCCTCCTATATTCAAATTTGATCCTATATGGACGGAACAAGAAGATTTCGTTAGACTCTTGCCTAAGTGCACTACTAGAATTTCAACTTTTTCCAAGGGGAGCATACCCTATTTCCAAGAGGAAGAAGGGCCCTTGGAAATAAAATCGGATTTGCTGACACATTCAACTATTTCCAACGGTATTCTCATGGAAATATCAGCGCATGGAAATGCACACTGTCTCCCCTTGGAAATGGCTATTATCCACCCTTGAAAAAACTTTTGCAGACAGAATACTATATTTTATTGACAGCCCTTGGAAATACCTAACTCCAAGCGCATGGAAATAATATAGAAGTTGTGAGACATATTATTTCCATGAGACTACTCATGGAAATGTGTTGTTATGTCTGTTAATATTATTTTATTGTGAGGCTCATGAAAATGGTGGAGCACATTACTCTTGGAAATGTTTTGGTATATTTGTTTATATTATTTTATAGGAAGGCTTATAGAAATGCTAAACACAATGCCCTTGGAAATGTTTTATTAATTGAGTTATATTATTTTATAGTTAGACATGTTTTTTCCATAAGAATAGTACAGTAAACACTCACAATATAAAAGAGATGAAAATAATAAATCGCAGCAATAAGACTTACAACAAAAACTCACAATTCCAATTAATCATAGTAAATTATATTAAAATATTGCTAAATAACACAGTAATAATATCATATTATCCATGTATCACATTTACAAAATCAAAGTATCTCGCTATTCAACACACAATTTTATATCAGTAAAAATCCAATCAATGTAAAAGATTCACCTACAATTTTTCTCAAAGCACTTGTCTAGTTTTCCATATACCGGACAACTGGGCTGGTTCTGAATTTGGAGGAATATCTAAATAAACACAATCATCTAAATCAATAAATATAAACTCTTCTTCATAATCTGATCGTTTGTCAATTTCCTTGTATGCTTCCGTGTCCAATTACTCGACTAAGAGGCAAAAAAGAAAGCAATATCAGTTATCTTTCTTATTTTGAATAAAATGAGGCCATGGATAAGATAAGTCATTCACCAAGTACAAGATAATAACAAGAAGACTATATAAATTAGGAAGACACTAGTTTACCTTTGGAATTCTGTAATCCCTTGACATGCAAATCCTTATCTCCAAATTTACAACCACCACCAAGTAAAACTAAGTTTAAGAGTCTGTCCAAACAAGTCTAAGATATCATCTCAACTTCTAAACAAGTCTACCTAAACAAGTCAGCCCCTTAAAATTATGCATTTTTACAATTTGGCCCATGTTATCACAACACAAAAATATCACTGATCGGTCTAATAATTTCGTTAAGTTTATTCAATAATTGAAAATGGTTACCTAAAAGTCACAATTAGACTTGCAATTAGAAAACCCTACACAAACTGATAAAAATTTACTCTCTAGTTCTTAGAGAAATCCTACAAAATATAACCCCATTTATGTTTCTTTTTCTCTGAGACAATTTTACATACACCTCAAGTGCATATTCCTACCGTGATAAGTACCAACAAACTAATACTCAAGAAACACAAGAAGGAACAAAGTTCAAATCAGAAAATCACTAGAGAAGATCAAACAAATCAAGCTTATTCAACAAACAATTACTAATTATATAACAGAAAAATGCAAGGCTGGTTAGAGTCGAGGTGAGCACAACGAATTTCATAAAAGTAAATCACACAAATACCTTGATCTTGCAACCACCAATCTCCGCTAAGTCAAGACAAGGAGATCAATTACATCCTTGTATCAAATTTACTCATAAAAAATGAAATTTAAAACAATCTCTTCCCGACAAAATCCACTTGCCCTGAATTTAAAACAAAATTTGAAAAACAATATCTCCCTCATGGTGTTTCGTTAACCCAACGAATATGATAGAAAGCATCAAATCAAAAGGATGTGGCTGTATCTTACCACACTCACAGTTCCAGATTTAATGATCTATTTATATTATTTGCAGTACCTAGCCATTCAGAGAAGGTGTTAAGATAAAAGATGACAAAGTGATTGGTTCAAACTAATTGGATTACTGACCTCACACATAGATCCTAATCGGCTACATGGTATCCATACCCAATTTGGAAAGTCCATAAACATTACAGATATTAGACATTAATGCATCACTAACAAAGTAGATCATGGCATCAGTTCAGACTCCCATTTGAAGTCCATTTGACAGTTCAAAGGTTAAGCTCAAGGCTACCTTCATGAACTGAGACCCAAAATAAAATCTTCTCTAATGTTTTCCTAACCAAGTAAAAACTAAAACCCTAAAAACAAGGCAAGCTGAGAAAAGAATTGAATGCCTTCTTGCTATTTGATGAAATGCTTGAACCAGAATAGTTCAAAATTGTAATCCAATTAACACAATTTCTCAAGATAATTCTAATTGTGTCCAGTGACAATTCCCAAATCAAAATTTAGGAACAATATACAGCTCACTGTTGGTGACCTACTCGATTAAACTTCAACCAAGAACAAAGAGAGATAATGAAGTTATAACAATGTAGATCTCGAGAAGTGGGACCTACCAGGAAGTAGAAGTCGGAAGTGGCAGCAATGCTTCTTGGTATCGTGGTGCCGGACTGAGTGCAGCGGCTCCAAATATGCTTACCAATGTCTTAGATCGCGCCCTGTTGCTTGAGAGGAGAGGCGGCGCAATTGAGTGGTGAGGATTTAGGGTAGTAGTGTCTGGTTCAGAGGAAAGGAGGTGGGGTGGTGAGGATCGCCGTGCTTCAAGGAAGAGATGCTTAGGGGGTAAGCTATTACTTTTAGTTGGCCAGGGTTTTTGAAAATTTGCCCAAGTCCGAGAGTTACATCCTTCTCCCTGTATTGCATTTGCTATGCACCTACCAAATATCTAACTTTCTATGAGGTAACGCCATATAATTGGTTAGATTGAAGCCGTAAGATTAGAGTGAGCACGATTATTAATGTATTCCATGATTGCAGGATGGTCCGATATAATCATAAATATTATGTTACCTTAGAGAGAAGGACCACCAGCGAATATTATATCAATGGACACGTCCATTGGTGAATCATAACTCTTCATCCCCTATCGGACGATTCACATCTTTAATTGATGAAATTAGATTAATTTTGTACAACAGATAATAGGAATAAATTTCCTAAATTTAATTTTTTTTAAACATTTACATACCATGTGAACAGATAATGTTTGAAATGGTCAGTTCCATGTAATTGCAACATTAATTGCTTTACAAAATTGTGCGAATAATTGCGGACCGTTCATTTTGACGTGAACAATCGACGGTCGATCCGTGATGAAATTATCCCATATTAGTTTTAAAACGATCAAGGGCAACCATTGAACATAACCAAACCAAAAAAAAATGCATATTTCATATGCTGAGGCATCGATCCAACGCGAAGAGTTTGTGGCCATACGATGTATGCATAATACGTGACCTCGATGGATGGGTTAATGAATGTAAAAAAATTTCAAATTTCAATATAAGAATTATAATGTGAAATTCCTCAAATTTAACGGTTCTGATCGACCATTGGACTCCGTAAACGAGTGAGTCTTCATTATGTCACATTGCGAGAGTTCATGTGCTATGGTCAACATTGAAGCGATGAGCTATTGATGCAAATTTATGTTATGATATCTATATATTTTTTTTTCTGAAAAATTTAGTAATTCATAAACATGTTTTTTCATTCATTATCACGTTAATTAAATCTAATATCATTTGTAGAAATTTTTTGTTTAAATTATCTCACTAATCATGTAATTTACTAAATTACCATTTTCAGAAAATAACATTAAGTCATTCTAATACGTTAAAATAAACAATTTTGTAAAATATTAAAATACATACAATATTAAAATATTTTAATTTTATGTTGCCTTTACAAATTTGATTTTATAAAGGCCACACAACTTAATTTATTTTATCAAGTATAATTTTTTTAGAAAACATTAAGAATTTAGAAAACCTTCTTTGTATAATATACATATGTAAATCACAAAAAATATTTTATTTCACTTTTAATTTTATTTTGACTTTAAAAATTTGATTTTATAAAAGGCCACTCAATTATGTAAATAAGAATAAGAAATATTTATCAAAAAGAAAATGAGAAATGAAACAAACAGAAAACAAAATTTTTTGGCTTCCCTCCAAATGTTTTTCACGTTCCTCCAGACTTTTTATTTTCCCTCCTTTTTGGACCACAAATAATTTGGCAGCCACAAAGTAACTCAAATTGTGAGTTTAGATCGGAACAGTTTGATCATCTATGACACGAATATTAAAAAGATCTATGCATTCCACCTTAGACTAGCATCTGATCGGACAGTCCGGACCTAAACTCAAAATTTGAGTTACTGAAGAGGATATGGACAATGATAACTAAAGAACTCTAAACCTTATCCCCTCTCCCGCACATTACCAAATATCTCCCTCCCAGCCGCCTTGATCTTTCAAATTTCTATTTTTCCTGATCCACTTTCCCCCCCTCTCTCGTCGAGCCCACACCCAAATCGAATTCCCTCCTCCTCAATTTTCACTTCCCGCTAATTATCAAACATCTCACTCCTGTCCTCTCTCTTTCTGTGTTCTCTCAAACCTACTTCTCTTGTGAAAATGAAATCCAGCACTGGGCGGGTTCATAGCTAGGGTTCCAACGGCGAGGCGTAACTCCGTCGATTGGAAGTCGTCCGCTAAGCAAGGGTTCGGAGCTAGGGTTCCAGCACCAAGGCATAGCTCAGTTGATTGGAAGTCATCTGCCAACCGAGGTTTTGGAGCTAGGGTTCCAGCGCCATCGTTTCGGTACTACTATTTTTTTTGTCTATAAACTAAAATTTAAGTAGTTTGGGACTGAAAGTTGAACAAATTTGGGTATGAAGTGAACAGATTAGGTTAACGGGTTGTGGGTCTGAGTTAAGAGTTCGAAGTTTGGTGTTGAAAATAGGTGTTATTACAGTCGAAAAGCTATCTATTGAAATATAAATTCTGTTATTTGGCTATCTATTGAAGTATGATGCAAATTTTAATTGTCAATATCATATTGTAAGTTCTGTTATTTGTTTCTAAAACTAGTAGTTATCAATTTGATTTTCAAAATTGAGAAATATAAATGGCCAAGAAATAACAATTCTCATGCTTAAGGCGATTTCAACACTTTAATGCAAATATTTCTCTTCTATTAATTTATTGCATCGTGATTATTATCTAGTGATACTTTCTAGGTGCATCATAAGCTTATGGCATAAGATCAGCTTCTTTTTCAATCTATGAATGTGTCTTTGTATCTCTTACAGTTTATTTTACTGGACCGGGTTATGTCGCCTATAACTGGTGGGTTTTTCTTTAACGTGTAACTACTTATATATTGCCTCTGATTTATATGGTAGGTGTTAGGTAATTAACAGCATAAGTGTTTGATTTGTTTACACTTTGTTATTATTTTAGTCTAATTGATTGTTTCATATTTAAAACCCAGCTACAATTGTTGGCTATTTTTCTTATTGTAATTACTTGTGCTTAATTGTATCTGATTTTTTTAAAATTATGGGACTGTTCTTAAATTTATGCCCTCAGTAATAATCTCTGGTTAGAGGGACCGAAATGTAAAATTGGGATTTTTAACTCATTGAATTCATGTTCTAGTAGCAGATGCAATACAGCAGGTTGTTACGACCATCTCCAAGCAAATCTTCTACATTACCTTGAAGCATTACAGTACAAGTAATAGTTTCTCTATACTTTTGTCTTTGTCATTTTTAATTTCAACTTTGTAGACATTAGTCTAATTCATGTTTCCATATAATATTAATTTATATTTCTCTGTACCAGTATATAAGAAGCCTAATACATGCTTCTCTAATCTGACCAGCTAATAAGGAACAAGGTGAGAATTAAACAAAATTAATGGTTTTCCAAAATGCAGAATCATGACTATTTTTTTGTTTTCTAAATTACAGAAAATAAATTATTAGGGGCTTTGGTGCATCACAAAGAAAACGTAAGATGTAATTAGTACCTTTAAGAGAAACAAAAAGCTTTTTGAGTTCATTTGTCTTGTATGTTGTATGTCCGAAACCACGTCAATCTCCCTCCATCCACCGAGTTAGGGTTCCAGCTCCGTCAATCTCTCTGTTGTATGTCCAAAAACACTGCGAAGTACAAGGGACCAGTGGTTTACCTATATATGACATTGTATTAAACTATGCAAGAGTTAACTTTCTCATTCATACCTTTTTGAATTTTGTTGAAATGGTCTTTTTAAAATTTGAATAAAAAATAAAGACTGGCATGATATTGAAATATTATTGTTTTATTCTTAAAAGTACATAAATCAGATTTATGTACTATAATGTACACAAGTGGTACAATTGGGGACACAAAGGGTGTGATGTTAAGTTGTTAACTAATGAGAGCCTCGTAACCATGATTTTAGACATAGATGGTGTTGTTCAAACAATAAATCAAGAGGTAAGTTGTGTGTTTCTCGAGAGTAATTTTAAAAAGCATTGTTGAATTACACTAATATATGGTCCTCATATTGAACTTTTTGAGATTAGAAACAATAAAAGTGAGTCACTTGAGGAACTAATCAAAGAGGTTGATTGGATTGAGGTACTTGAGATTATGCTAGGTAGACAGTTATTGCAAAATACAAATAGCAATATGTGGATGCATTATATTAAACATGGGTGGCATTTCTTTCTCTTCAACTTGTATTGGAATTCAAATTTCTGATCTGACTAGATTTATTTCTGTTTTCCAGTCTCTGGAATGGTGAACACTTTGGAGCCTACTATGGAAAATAATGTAAGATCAATGGTTCTATTGCATGTATTAATAATTTCTTAGTTATTTTTCTTTAGTAAATTTTTTATCTATTACTATGTTTTTAGGTTCTTTTAGAATCTCAACAAGTAGCTGAGAAAGAAGAACAAAGGATTACTGAAGAAGCTATTGGTATATATATTAGATTTTTTTTAATATTCCCTGCAAAGTCAATGCATATATTAATATCTTTTTTTGCTAAATATGTTTCAGTTGATGTGTTAATTATGCTATATTATGTTAATGATTAAATATGTTTCAGTTGCATGTATTAAATATGTTTTACTTTTTTTTTGATACAATGTGTTGATTATGCTATGTTAATGATTTATGCTTATTACATGTTTTGCAAGCTCTTTTCTCAATGTATTTACTATCTATTTGTAAGATGTGTCATCATTTAGAATGAGAATTTGGGATTGTAAAGTACTGGGTTGGTACCGGGAGGATTGTCGAATTAAATCATTCTGGTATCAAAAAAAGGAGGCAGTATTTCCAGAGGTATATCTGTTATATCTCGAATTCTTGACTTGATTAATTATACTAATTAAAGGTTTATATAGTTAAATAAAGTTAATTAAGGAAATTTAAAATTTAATTCAATAACTAAATAATAATCTAAAAATATAATTTGAACTAGCTAAAACTACAAATTCAATAAATTAGTAAATGAAATATCGATTGAGTAATAAAATTTCAGTTTATAATATTTAATTTCGCTCAAAACGTATATACACATCTAAATACAACAATCATGACTATAATCAGAATTTTAGACATAATTAATTGGGCTAACGATTAGTATAATTTAATTCAAAACCTACTGTTAAACTGTTTTATTTATTTATTTTATTTCTATTCTTGTATCTGGACCGTTCCCTTGTATCCTGTACGAATCTTAAAGCGGCCCATAGAGAAATCCCCCCCTTTTTTCTCTCTCTGCCGCATGGGACCGCCCCCCCCCCCCCCTATTTTCTTTCTTTCCTTCTCTTCTTCTTTCTTTTCCCCTTTTCCCTCTTCCCTGTTTCGCCCCCAAAACCCCTCTCTCTCTTCTGTCTCTGACCCCCGCGCCCCACACCCCCTTCGTGCCGCTCCCTTTTCTCTCTTCTGGAGAGAACCCAGAACCCTAAGGGGTTCGATTTTCCCGCGCGAGAAAGAACCCCCGACTCACCTGCCCCCGTCGCGTCGCCTCGTGCGACTGTCAGAGAACGTTGACGAATGTTGCGATGTCGTGTGATTTTGGTTCTAACCGGTTATATGTACCTCTCTCTCTCTCTCTCTCTCTCTCTCTCTCTCTCTCTCGTTGCATTGTTCTGGTTCTCTTTCTCTTTCGCTCATGTGTTGAGGCAAAAATCTCTCTCTCCCTCTTTTCCATTTTCCCCTGTGCTTACTGATACCAAAACCCTAGAGTTTTGGTTGTCCTTGTGCATGCGATTCCCCTCTGGTGCCTGTTTTCGTGTTACTTTCTGGTGCCGGTGGTGCCTCTTTTGCTCTGTGCTTGCTGATTCTGGCGCGGTGCTTGTGATTCCCTTCCACCTGGTAAATTATTCGGAACCCTTGTTTTCCTGGTTTGTGCTGGTCTGTTGTGCTTGTTTGTGCTAGTTTTGTTTGTGCTGGTTTGTTGTGCTTGTTTGTGCTGTTCTGGTTTGTGCTGTTCTGTTTGTGCTTGTTTGTGCTTGGTTCTGGCGTTGCTGTGGTGCCTGGTTCTGTGCTTTGCTGTGATGTGGCATACCAGTACCAGTGGTACTGGCCCAGTGACGCCACTGGTACTGGCAGTGGCCTGGGTTCGAACCTGTACTTGGCTTGTTTTGGTTATGCGATTTTGATTCTGTGAATTGTTACCAGCCTTGAACTGACATGGACCAATATGTAAATAAATTTAGTTTTAGGGTTTGTGTGAAATTATAATCCTTAGGCTAATAAAAATAAAATAAGGGGTTTGTGTGCAAAACTTTAAATTTAGATGTGATTTTGGAAAATTAGGGGCCAAATTGGAAAAATGGTATTTTATTTTATTTTATTTTTTTTTTTTTGGGGGCCGGCCATATACTAAATTTAAAGAATTGAAAATTTTATTTAGTATAAGTAAATTTTTCACATGTAGAATAGAGCATTAATTAAATTCGTCGCTAATCCGACCGAGTTACGAGTTAGGAAAGGTAATAGTAGAACGCACACTTAGGAGTAGTGAATAAATTAATTAATCAAGTAAAATGAGATAATAATTACTTGAGAGTTTTGAAGCCTCCTTTCGGTTGGCTCGACTCGAAAATGTGACTAAAATATAACAATCAATATGTATTCGATTTTTAAATACAACTACACAACAAATTTTAAAAACTTCTTTCAAATTAAATTAACAAGTGTACAACTTAAAAATCGGAAAAATACGTAAACTTAAAGATCGGGAGATGATTAGACTAGCCCTTGGTACGTTGCCTCATAACATAATTTGAGCAGATACAAAGACCAAAATGGGCACCATATGATCCCGAAACACATTTAATTAAAAATATTTAATTTTCAACTTTAATTTTTAGTTAAAACAATTAACTATTGATGAGAACAAATTTGAATTTAATAATTGATATTATTTTTGAATAACTTGGATGAGATTCGTTGCTAATTAATAAGGACAATTAATTAGCAACGAAGATACCTTCTTTTCATGTATTCCTTAAAATTCGAAACGACAAACTTACGATAGGAATTAAAAAAAAAAAAAAAATAATAATAATAACGACCTCGCGCAATTTAATCACTAAATTGAGATAAGCGAATCTGATACGAATGGGAAAATTAAAATAGATAGACGTAAGAAAATTTTCGCGTAGAATATCGTAACTCGCGGTTAATTTGTTACGAATACCTCGACATTCTGAATCACTATCAACGGCCCACTTCATGACGAGTTGTGGAAAACGACGTTAATTCTTAATTTAACTTAATGAAAGTGATTGATCAGTATCCGACAAAACAAATTTAGTTTAAAATAGATTAATGCTAAGCTTGATGGCATGAACGAAAATGATAAAAATCTGACTATATCAGTTCAGTCCGACTGACCGAATCAGAAGTTTTACAAATTTAAATAATCCAGGAGTTAACAAGAACACCTTAATTGGGGATGAGGGATTAGTATAATCTGACGTAGATTCTTATTTAGTTAAATTACGTAATTTCAGATCCACAGATCCCGTACGAGCCCGATCCGTGGGCTGAGCCGACTGACGTGCCGGTTGGAGCATACGCGGATCCTACCGCCTTCGCTGAGGGTTAGTCGTTGCGTCTTCAGCCTACAGGTGTGGGATATCTGAATTATTTTCTTTCGTGGGCGTACTCTTACCAAGTCGTTCCACTTGACCTGACATCCGCACTTTATTTTTTTGTAGATGCATTAAAACTGTAGAGCATGTTTATTCTTTCTGCACTGTAGGTAGAAATTGCATAAACCCCGATAAATAAAGAATTTACTGTTTATTAGGAGTAAGGTAAATAAATAATATTATATATATTATTATTAGAATATTAGGTTATTAGATTGCCTTCTTCTCGTAGAAGGCAATATATATTATTGCATTTTTATACGCATGCATTGGTGAGAGCTGAGTAGAGACTGAATGACTGTGCTCCGGCTCGTGGAATGGGACACGAGTCGGCCTCGCAGCCATTGAGCCGGGGTGTCACTTGACTTTCCGGATGGTCTGCTAGGACTTATATTATATGTATAAACTTGATTATGTATTCATTCGATCATTTTACCATTACGTGCGGGCCGGACTCGAGCCCTGAGGCATGAACGATTCTGGAGTGATCTCCACCTACATTAGGAGCTACATTGCCTAGAACGGAATTCCACCCTTGTGGAATTGTGTGTGGTGCATATGGCCGGACACGAGCTCATATGTACGGGGCCGGACTCGAGCCCCAAATCCTATTGATCTGGCCAGACGGTAGAGTTCTCACCTGCTCATGAGGGATGAGATTGACAACTTTTACGACTTGCATTGTATGATTTCTCCTATTTTATATGTTTGGTTATGGATCGTTTTAGAGCAAGGAACAAACACCGAATTAAGATATGTTCATCGGCTAGCGTGTTATTAACTTGTGAGTAGTGCTCGGTGTCACTAGGCACCGTGTATCACTAGACTCTATGATCGCAGTCCTTAGACATATCTTGAGGATCTTTGATCCTATTAGCACAGCACGGGGTGACAATTATTCGTACTATTATTATATAAATTCTACACTCAGTATTCCGATACTGATTTCTCCGATTTGACTATAATATTAAACTCCGCTTGGATTTTTGTTTGGGGAAACTTTCGCATGTTGGCATAATAGGATATTCGCATCATGATTAAAAGTGTTTTCGTTTTTATTAGATATTGAGATAGGTTCACACATGCGCATATTTACTTACAAGCATAATTGTACTTAGATTTATAAAATAAAAGTGCTTTGACCGTAGAGGATCCCTGAGGAAATAGTTCTGGGTCACATACTGAGCGATTCGTCGCTCACCCACAAGTTGTTTCGTGGGTTTTAGGTACAGAGTCTGGTGACCCGCAGCAGGTGTTGTCAGGAGCTGTTCCCGAAGGCCACTCCGCTTGACGGTTAGGATTATCTCTGACTTGATCTGCGAATTCGTATTTGCCGCTTTTGTATACGGATTGACAGATCATGTATTGCCTTTTTGTTAGATTATGTTTTGGATGTGACACGGACTGTGATATTATATGTATGTGTATTTACTGATATGTGACTGATGTTTGACTTTTGATTTATATATTTATATTTCGCTTCCGCTGCTTACTGATGATTATTTTCAGCCTTGCGTGTTTAATGATTAATAAACACGAGGCGAGGTTGATCACACATTAATCCAGAAATTCTGGTTTGGGGTGTGACATCCTTAGGGTGGTATCAGAGCCAGGTTACCCCGTAATTACCACTTACTGGCCTTGGTATCACTCGAAGGAATGAACGCGAAGCTTAGTCACATATCGAGAAATTAACATATATATATAGATACACAAATGCATGAATCAAAGCACTTTGGCAACATATATTTAGTAGAAATTTCGCATGTGTGTATATTTTTCATATCATGTCTCTCACCACACGTATACTCCGGATTTTATATTTTATTCTATCATTACACTCACAGTTACATCATGGGCGACCGCCGTCGGATACCTCAGCATCGTCGTAGAGCTGCGTCTCAGCCGGCCGAGCCTCATCCTGAGCTATCTGTGGCTAGTGCCTCGTCTCGCCCGCTCGCTGTCCGTTCCCAGCCATCGGTGGTACGAGGTCATGGCGCCGCTTCTGAGCATTCCGTCTCCCTATCACGAGGATTGGCGGGACGCGAGGTTAGCCGAGCTGGCTCCTCGCAGCCTGCTGGACACGCTCCGCCTCCCCCTCCACCTCCATCTCCACCCCATGGGCATGCACCCCCATCGCCTCCTGCTTCATCTGCTCGGCATGGAGCGCACACACCACCACCACCACCTCTCCATGGCGTAGACGCCGCTCAGCTCATGCAGCAGTTTTTCCAGGGTTTGGCCCAGCTTACGGGTCAGGTAGCCGGCGCGGGCCGCGCTGGTGGCGATCCATTCCCTACAGCTCATCGAGACTTTGTTCGCCTACACACACCTCGTTTTGACGGGTGTGGCTCTTATACTGCAGCCGAGGAGTGGCTCGATGCCGTACAGGAGACACTTCGCCTCGCTCGTTCTCCTGTCGAGTTCCATACCGAGCTCGCCACCACCCTCTTAGATGGAGATGCTCGCCACTGGTGGACTTCACAGCGACCTCAGTACGACGGCGGTCCTGATATACCTTGGACCTGGTTTGCCGACTCTTTTCGCGCTCGCTTCATGGGCCAGGCCCGGCTACGGGTCCTACGACAGAGCTTCGAGTCCCTTACTCAGGGCAGTTCGACCGTACGTCATTACGGTTCTACCTTTATCAGCCTGTCCCGCTACGCACCTGACTTGGTGGCAGACCCGCAGAACCGCCGCTTACGTTTCATCGAGGGACTACAGCCCACACTAGCTCTGCATATGGCGGCTTATCCGAGTACTTCCATTGAGCACTTGATGGACAGTGCGGAGTTGCTGGAGAGGCTACACCATCAGCACCGGAGTGTTCGACCGAGGACGGACTTCGTCCCCTCTCAGGGACGTGGGAGAGGTGTTCCATCACAGCAGATAGTGAGACAGCCTCAGTCTCAGCCGTACCGTGCCCCATCAGGGTCAGCAGCACCTCGCCCTCGCTCGGACGCCTGTTACATCTGCCAGTCGACCGACCATTGGGCATACGCATGCCCTCAGCGGACCGGTGGTGGTCGGACATCTGGACGAGCTCCTACTGGTGGACACGGAGGCCGCGGACAGTCTGACTTCGGTCGCGGCCGCGGTACGGCACTTCCTCGTAGCAGTGGCGGCAGCAACACGCAGCGCGGAGGTCGACATGGATCGGGAGGTGCTCGTGACTCTGCACGTGTATACGCCACGATTGGCGAGGAGATCCCTGCGAGTGAGACCTTAGGAGGGGAGGGGGCACTCCCCGATCCTCCCCCTGACGGCGTTCCGACACGCTACGATGCGGACCTCATCACAGGTACTTTATTTATATCGGGATATTCAGCTTATGTGCTTATCGACACTGGCGCCAGTCATTCGTTTGTATCCTTAGCCTTCGTACGTACCCACCAGTGGCCCACCGAGGTTAGGTCTCGGGCCATGGAGGTGCAGACGCCCCTCGGCACGCAGGTACTCGTCGATAGGATTTGTCCGAACCGCAAGGTTCGAATCGCCGATAGAGACCTAGCAGCGGACCTTACGGTATTAGATATGCGTAGCTTTGACGTCGTATTAGGTCTAGACTTTTTAGCTACGCATCACGCCATAGTCGTCTGCGAGAGTCACATCGTACGATTCAGTTACCCGGACGAGATTTCGTTTATCTTTAGAGGTAGGAGACCTGGGGCTGGGATTCCCATTATTTCCGCATTACGAGCGACTTGAGAGGATTCGCTCCACCGTCACGTCTAGGCAGCGCACCCCATTTAGGATAGACGACGAGGGAGCATTGAGGTTTGGTGATAGACTGTGCGTTCCTGATACGGCCTCTTTGAAGGATCAGATCCTCAAAGAGGCACACGACTCGGTTTATGCCATCCATCCGGGCGAGACGAAGATGTATCAAGACCTCAGGAGCTACTACTGGTGGAGGAACATGCGTCGTGAGATCGCACGATACGTGTCCAGATGCTTGGTGTGCCAGAAGGTGAAGGCGGATCGTAGGAGACCACCGGGGCTCATCCAGCCCTTGCAGCTATCGACGCAGAAGTTCGACATCATTACGATGGACTTCGTGACGGGACTACCGAGGACGAGGACGCAGGACGACGCGATATGGGTCATAGTGGACACTTTGACCAAGGTGGCGCACTTCATTGCATATCGATATGGACTGACGGGAGAGGAGATGGCGATACTCTACATGAGGCATCAGCACAAGTTTCATGGAGTTCCGACCAAGATCATATCTGACCGAGACCCGCGTTTCACCTCACGCTTCTGGAGGAGTTTCCACGAGGCCCTTGGTACGGAGGTAGTATTTAGCACCGCTCACCACCCCCAGACGGACGGACAGTCAGAGCGGACCATACAGACCTTGGAGGATATGCTACGGGCATGCGCGCTTACGATGCGAGGGGACTGGACGGAGCATCTACACATGGCGGAGTTCTCCTACAATAGCAGCTATCACACGAGTATAGGCATGTCACCATTCGAGGCACTATACGGACAGCGCGTACGTACCCCCGTGTGCTGGGGACCGACCAGCACCATCCTACCGACCATACCAGATCTGATCGAGGAGAGTACGAAGAAAATGAAGATCATCCAGGCGCGGCTCGAGGCGGCTCAGGACCGTCAGAGGAAGTACGCGGATCCGAAGCGTCGAGATTTCAGCATGGAGGTTGGCGAGCACGCACTTCTACGAGTGTCGCCCCGAAAGGGGGTCATGAGGTTCGGAGTCAAGGGCAAGCTAGCACCGCGGTACATCGGCCCGTTCCTGATTCTCGAGAGAGTTGGTCGCACTGCATACCGACTTGCACTACCCCCGACTCTAGACGGCGTACATGACGTTTTCCACGTATCCCAGTTACGGCGTTACATCTCGAGTGGCTCACACGTATTAGATTACGAGCCGCTACATGTCGAGCAGGATCTGACCTACGAGGCACGTCCGATACGTATATTAGACGTGAGGGAGACAGAGCTTCGACGTCGTGTCATTCGACGTGTGTTGGTACAGTGGGAGCATCACACTCCGCGCGAGGCGACCTGGGAGTTCGAGGACGGGATGCGAGAGCAATATCCAGAGCTCTTTGTGTTAGCAGGATAGCTAGTCGTTCGGGACGAACATTTTTATTAGGGGGGGAGAATGTTATATCTCGAATTCTTGACTTGATTAATTATACTAATTAAAGGTTTATATAGTTAAATAAAGTTAATTAAGGAAATTTAAAATTTAATTCAATAACTAAATAATAATCTAAAAATATAATTTGAACTAGCTAAAACTACAAATTCAATAAATTAGTAAATGAAATATCAATTGAGTAATAAAATTTCAGTTTATAATATTTAATTTCGCTCAAAACGTATATACACATCTAAATACAACAATCATGACTATAATCAGAATTTTAGACATAATTAATTGGGCTAACGATTAGTATAATTTAATTCAAAACCTACTGTTAAACTGTTTTATTTATTTATTTTATTTCTATTCTTGTATCTGGACCGTTCCCTTGTATCCTGTACGAATCTTAAAGCGGCCCATAGAGAAATCCCCCCCTTTTTTCTCTCTCTGCCGCATGGGACCGCCCCCCCCCCCCCCTATTTTCTTTCTTTCCTTCTCTTCTTCTTTCTTTTCCCCTTTTCCCTCTTCCCTGTTTCGCCCCCAAAACCCCTCTCTCTCTTCTGTCTCTGACCCCCGCGCCCCACACCCCCTTCGTGCCGCTCCCTTTTCTCTCTTCTGGAGAGAACCCAGAACCCTAAGGGGTTCGATTTTCCCGCGCGAGAAAGAACCCCCGACTCACCTGCCCCCGTCGCGTCGCCTCGTGCGACTGTCAGAGAACGTTGACGAATGTTGCGATGTCGTGTGATTTTGGTTCTAACCGGTTATATGTACCTCTCTCTCTCTCTCTCTCTCTCTCTCTCTCTCTCTCTCGTTGCATTGTTCTGGTTCTCTTTCTCTTTCGCTCATGTGTTGAGGCAAAAATCTCTCTCTCCCTCTTTTCCATTTTCCCCTGTGCTTACTGATACCAAAACCCTAGAGTTTTGGTTGTCCTTGTGCATGCGATTCCCCTCTGGTGCCTGTTTTCGTGTTACTTTCTGGTGCCGGTGGTGCCTCTTTTGCTCTGTGCTTGCTGATTCTGGCGCGGTGCTTGTGATTCCCTTCCACCTGGTAAATTATTCGGAACCCTTGTTTTCCTGGTTTGTGCTGGTCTGTTGTGCTTGTTTGTGCTAGTTTTGTTTGTGCTGGTTTGTTGTGCTTGTTTGTGCTGTTCTGGTTTGTGCTGTTCTGTTTGTGCTTGTTTGTGCTTGGTTCTGGCGTTGCTGTGGTGCCTGGTTCTGTGCTTTGCTGTGATGTGGCATACCAGTACCAGTGGTACTGGCCCAGTGACGCCACTGGTACTGGCAGTGGCCTAGGTTCGAACCTGTACTTGGCTTGTTTTGGTTATGCGATTTTGATTCTGTGAATTGTTACCAGCCTTGAACTGACAGGGACCAATATGTAAATAAATTTAATTTTAGGGTTTGTGTGAAATTATAATCCTTAGGCTAATAAAAATAAAATAAGGGGTTTGTGTGCAAAACTTTAAATTTAGATGTGATTTTGGAAAATTAGGGGCCAAATTGGAAAAATGGTATTTTATTTTATTTTATTTTATTTTTTTTTTGGGGGCCGGCCATATACTAAATTTAAAGAATTGAAAATTTTATTTAGTATAAGTAAATTTTTCACATGTAGAATAGAGCATTAATTAAATTCGTCGCTAATCCGACCGAGTTACGAGTTAGGAAAGGTAATAGTAGAACGCACACTTAGGAGTAGTGAATAAATTAATTAATCAAGTAAAATGAGATAATAATTACTTGAGAGTTTTGAAGCCTCCTTTCAGTTGGCTCGACTCGAAAATGTGACTAAAATATAACAATCAATATGTATTCGATTTTTAAATACAACTACACAACAAATTTTAAAAACTTCTTTCAAATTAAATTAACAAGTGTACAACTTAAAAATCGGAAAAATACGTAAACTTAAAGATCGGGAGATGATTAGACTAGCCCTTGGTACGTTGCCTCATAACATAATTTGAGCAGATACAAAGACCAAAATGGGCACCATATGATCCCGAAACACATTTAATTAAAAATATTTAATTTTCAACTTTAATTTTTAGTTAAAACAATTAACTATTGATGAGAACAAATTTGAATTTAATAATTGATATTATTTTTGAATAACTTGGATGAGATTCGTTGCTAATTAATAAGGACAATTAATTAGCAACGAAGATACCTTCTTTTCATGTATTCCTTAAAATTCGAAACGACAAACTTACGATAGGAATTAAAAAAAAAAATAATAATAATAATAATAACGACCTCGCGCAATTTAATCACTAAATTGAGATAAGCGAATCTGATACGAATGGGAAAATTAAAATAGATAGACGTAAGAAAATTTTCGCGTAGAATATCGTAACTCGCGGTTAATTTGTTACGAATACCTCGACATTCTGAATCACTATCAACGGCCCACTTCATGACGAGTTGTGGAAAACGACGTTAATTCTTAATTTAACTTAATGAAAGTGATTGATCAGTATCCGACAAAACAAATTTAGTTTAAAATAGATTAATGCTAAGCTTGATGGCATGAACGAAAATGATAAAAATCTGACTATATCAGTTCAGTCCGACTGACCGAATCAGAAGTTTTACAAATTTAAATAATCCAGGAGTTAACAAGAACACCTTAATTGGGGACGAGGGATTAGTATAATCTGACGTAGATTCTTATTTAGTTAAATTACGTAATTTCAGATCCACAGATCCCGTACGAGCCCGATCCGTGGGCTGAGCCGACTGACGTGCCGGTTGGAGCATACGCGGATCCTACCGCCTTCGCTGAGGGTTAGTCGTTGCGTCTTCAGCCTACAGGTGTGGGATATCTGAATTATTTTCTTTCGTGGGCGTACTCTTACCAAGTCGTTCCACTTGACCTGACATCCGCACTTTATTTTTTTGTAGATGCATTAAAACTGTAGAGCATGTTTATTCTTTCTGCACTGTAGGTAGAAATTGCATAAACCCCGATAAATAAAGAATTTACTGTTTATTAGGAGTAAGGTAAATAAATAATATTATATATATTATTATTAGAATATTAGGTTATTAGATTGCCTTCTTCTCGTAGAAGGCAATATATATTATTGCATTTTTATACGCATGCATTGGTGAGAGCTGAGTAGAGACTGAATGACTGTGCTCCGGCTCGTGGAATGGGACACGAGTCGGCCTCGCAGCCATTGAGCCGGGGTGTCACTTGACTTTCCGGATGGTCTGCTAGGACTTATATTATATGTATAAACTTGATTATGTATTCATTCGATCATTTTACCATTACGTGCGGGCCGGACTCGAGCCCTGAGGCACGAACGATTCTGGAGTGATCTCCACCTACATTAGGAGCTACATTGCCTAGAACGGAATTCCACCCTTGTGGAATTGTGTGTGGTGCATATGGCCGGACACGAGCTCATATGTACGGGGCCGGACTCGAGCCCCAAATCCTATTGATCTGGCCAGACGGTAGAGTTCTCACCTGCTCATGAGGGATGAGATTGACAACTTTTACGACTTGCATTGTATGATTTCTCCTATTTTATATGTTTGGTTATGGATCGTTTTAGAGCAAGGAACAAACACCGAATTAAGATATGTTCATCGGCTAGCGTGTTATTAACTTGTGAGTAGTGCTCGGTGTCACTAGGCACCGTGTATCACTAGACTCTATGATCGCAGTCCTTAGACATATCTTGAGGATCTTTGATCCTATTAGCACAGCACGGGGTGACAATTATTCGTACTATTATTATATAAATTCTACACTCAGTATTCCGATACTGATTTCTCCGATTTGACTATAATATTAAACTCCGCTTGGATTTTTGTTTGGGGAAACTTTCGCATGTTGGCATAATAGGATATTCGCATCATGATTAAAAGTGTTTTCGTTTTTATTAGATATTGAGATAGGTTCACACATGCGCATATTTACTTACAAGCATAATTGTACTTAGATTTATAAAATAAAAGTGCTTTGACCGTAGAGGATCCCTGAGGAAATAGTTCTGGGTCACATACTGAGCGATTCGTCGCTCACCCACAAGTTGTTTCGTGGGTTTTAGGTACAGAGTCTGGTGACCCGCAGCAGGTGTTGTCAGGAGCTGTTCCCGAAGGCCACTCCGCTTGACGGTTAGGATTATCTCTGACTTGATCTGCGAATTCGTATTTGCCGCTTTTGTATACGGATTGACAGATCATGTATTGCCTTTTTGTTAGATTATGTTTTGGATGTGACACGGACTGTGATATTATATGTATGTGTATTTACTGATATGTGACTGATGTTTGACTTTTGATTTATATATTTATATTTCGCTTCCGCTGCTTACTGATGATTATTTTCAGCCTTGCGTGTTTAATGATTAATAAACACGAGGCGAGGTTGATCACACATTAATCCAGAAATTCTGGTTTGGGGTGTGACATCCTTAGGGTGGTATCAGAGCCAGGTTACCCCGTAATTACCACTTACTGGCCTTGGTATCACTCGAAGGAATGAACGCGAAGCTTAGTCACATATCGAGAAATTAACATATATATATAGATACACAAATGCATGAATCAAAGCACTTTGGCAACATATATTTAGTAGAAATTTCGCATGTGTGTATATTTTTCATATCATGTCTCTCACCACACGTATACTCCGGATTTTATATTTTATTCTATCATTACACTCACAGTTACATCATGGGCGACCGCCGTCGGATACCTCAGCATCGTCGTAGAGCTGCGTCTCAGCCGGCCGAGCCTCATCCTGAGCTATCTGTGGCTAGTGCCTCGTCTCGCCCGCTCGCTGTCCGTTCCCAGCCATCGGTGGTACGAGGTCATGGCGCCGCTTCTGAGCATTCCGTCTCCCTATCACGAGGATTGGCGGGACGCGAGGTTAGCCGAGCTGGCTCCTCGCAGCCTGCTGGACACGCTCCGCCTCCCCCTCCACCTCCATCTCCACCCCATGGGCATGCACCCCCATCGCCTCCTGCTTCATCTGCTCGGCATGGAGCGCACACACCACCACCACCACCTCTCCATGGCGTAGACGCCGCTCAGCTCATGCAGCAGTTTTTCCAGGGTTTGGCCCAGCTTACGGGTCAGGTAGCCGGCGCGGGCCGCGCTGGTGGCGATCCATTCCCTACAGCTCATCGAGACTTTGTTCGCCTACACACACCTCGTTTTGACGGGTGTGGCTCTTATACTGCAGCCGAGGAGTGGCTCGATGCCGTACAGGAGACACTTCGCCTCGCTCGTTCTCCTGTCGAGTTCCATACCGAGCTCGCCACCACCCTCTTAGATGGAGATGCTCGCCACTGGTGGACTTCACAGCGACCTCAGTACGACGGCGGTCCTGATATACCTTGGACCTGGTTTGCCGACTCTTTTCGCGCTCGCTTCATGGGCCAGGCCCGGCTACGGGTCCTACGACAGAGCTTCGAGTCCCTTACTCAGGGCAGTTCGACCGTACGTCATTACGGTTCTACCTTTATCAGCCTGTCCCGCTACGCACCTGACTTGGTGGCAGACCCGCAGAACCGCCGCTTACGTTTCATCGAGGGACTACAGCCCACACTAGCTCTGCATATGGCGGCTTATCCGAGTACTTCCATTGAGCACTTGATGGACAGTGCGGAGTTGCTGGAGAGGCTACACCATCAGCACCGGAGTGTTCGACCGAGGACGGACTTCGTCCCCTCTCAGGGACGTGGGAGAGGTGTTCCATCACAGCAGATAGTGAGACAGCCTCAGTCTCAGCCGTACCGTGCCCCATCAGGGTCAGCAGCACCTCGCCCTCGCTCGGACGCCTGTTACATCTGCCAGTCGACCGACCATTGGGCATACGCATGCCCTCAGCGGACCGGTGGTGGTCGGACATCTGGACGAGCTCCTACTGGTGGACACGGAGGCCGCGGACAGTCTGACTTCGGTCGCGGCCGCGGTACGGCACTTCCTCGTAGCAGTGGCGGCAGCAACACGCAGCGCGGAGGTCGACATGGATCGGGAGGTGCTCGTGACTCTGCACGTGTATACGCCACGATTGGCGAGGAGATCCCTGCGAGTGAGACCTTAGGAGGGGAGGGGGCACTCCCCGATCCTCCCCCTGACGGCGTTCCGACACGCTACGATGCGGACCTCATCACAGGTACTTTATTTATATCGGGATATTCAGCTTATGTGCTTATCGACACTGGCGCCAGTCATTCGTTTGTATCCTTAGCCTTCGTACGTACCCACCAGTGGCCCACCGAGGTTAGGTCTCGGGCCATGGAGGTGCAGACGCCCCTCGGCACGCAGGTACTCGTCGATAGGATTTGTCCGAACCGCAAGGTTCGAATCGCCGATAGAGACCTAGCAGCGGACCTTACGGTATTAGATATGCGTAGCTTTGACGTCGTATTAGGTCTAGACTTTTTAGCTACGCATCACGCCATAGTCGTCTGCGAGAGTCACATCGTACGATTCAGTTACCCGGACGAGATTTCGTTTATCTTTAGAGGTAGGAGACCTGGGGCTGGGATTCCCATTATTTCCGTATTACGAGCGACTTGAGAGGATTCGCTCCACCGTCACGTCTAGGCAGCGCACCCCATTTAGGATAGACGACGAGGGAGCATTGAGGTTTGGTGATAGACTGTGCGTTCCTGATACGGCCTCTTTGAAGGATCAGATCCTCAAAGAGGCACACGACTCGGTTTATGCCATCCATCCGGGCGAGACGAAGATGTATCAAGACCTCAGGAGCTACTACTGGTGGAGGAACATGCGTCGTGAGATCGCACGATACGTGTCCAGATGCTTGGTGTGCCAGAAGGTGAAGGCGGATCGTAGGAGACCACCGGGGCTCATCCAGCCCTTGCAGCTATCGACGCAGAAGTTCGACATCATTACGATGGACTTCGTGACGGGACTACCGAGGACGAGGACGCAGGACGACGCGATATGGGTCATAGTGGACACTTTGACCAAGGTGGCGCACTTCATTGCATATCGATATGGACTGACGGGAGAGGAGATGGCGATACTCTACATGAGGCATCAGCACAAGTTTCATGGAGTTCCGACCAAGATCATATCTGACCGAGACCCGCGTTTCACCTCACGCTTCTGGAGGAGTTTCCACGAGGCCCTTGGTACGGAGGTAGTATTTAGCACCGCTCACCACCCCCAGACGGACGGACAGTCAGAGCGGACCATACAGACCTTGGAGGATATGCTACGGGCATGCGCGCTTACGATGCGAGGGGACTGGACGGAGCATCTACACATGGCGGAGTTCTCCTACAATAGCAGCTATCACACGAGTATAGGCATGTCACCATTCGAGGCACTATACGGACAGCGCGTACGTACCCCCGTGTGCTGGGGACCGACCAGCACCATCCTACCGACCATACCAGATCTGATCGAGGAGAGTACGAAGAAAATGAAGATCATCCAGGCGCGGCTCGAGGCGGCTCAGGACCGTCAGAGGAAGTACGCGGATCCGAAGCGTCGAGATTTCAGCATGGAGGTTGGCGAGCACGCACTTCTACGAGTGTCGCCCCGAAAGGGGGTCATGAGGTTCGGAGTCAAGGGCAAGCTAGCACCGCGGTACATCGGCCCGTTCCTGATTCTCGAGAGAGTTGGTCGCACTGCATACCGACTTGCACTACCCCCGACTCTAGACGGCGTACATGACGTTTTCCACGTATCCCAGTTACGGCGTTACATCTCGAGTGGCTCACACGTATTAGATTACGAGCCGCTACATGTCGAGCAGGATCTGACCTACGAGGCACGTCCGATACGTATATTAGACGTGAGGGAGACAGAGCTTCGACGTCGTGTCATTCGACGTGTGTTGGTACAGTGGGAGCATCACACTCCGCGCGAGGCGACCTGGGAGTTCGAGGACGGGATGCGAGAGCAATATCCAGAGCTCTTTGTGTTAGCAGGATAGCTAGTCGTTCGGGACGAACATTTTTATTAGGGGGGGAGAATGTTATATCTCGAATTCTTGACTTGATTAATTATACTAATTAAAGGTTTATATAGTTAAATAAAGTTAATTAAGGAAATTTAAAATTTAATTCAATAACTAAATAATAATCTAAAAATATAATTTGAACTAGCTAAAACTACAAATTCAATAAATTAGTAAATGAAATATCAATTGAGTAATAAAATTTCAGTTTATAATATTTAATTTCGCTCAAAACGTATATACACATCTAAATACAACAATCATGACTATAATCAGAATTTTAGACATAATTAATTGGGCTAACGATTAGTATAATTTAATTCAAAACCTACTGTTAAACTGTTTTATTTATTTATTTTATTTCTATTCTTGTATCTGGACCGTTCCCTTGTATCCTGTACGAATCTTAAAGCGGCCCATAGAGAAATCCCCCCCTTTTTTCTCTCTCTGCCGCATGGGACCGCCCCCCCCCCCCTATTTTCTTTCTTTCCTTCTCTTCTTCTTTCTTTTCCCCTTTTCCCTCTTCCCTGTTTCGCCCCCAAAACCCCTCTCTCTCTTCTGTCTCTGACCCCCGCGCCCCACACCCCCTTCGTGCCGCTCCCTTTTCTCTCTTCTGGAGAGAACCCAGAACCCTAAGGGGTTCGATTTTCCCGCGCGAGAAAGAACCCCCGACTCACCTGCCCCCGTCGCGTCGCCTCGTGCGACTGTCAGAGAACGTTGACGAATGTTGCGATGTCGTGTGATTTTGGTTCTAACCGGTTATATGTACCTCTCTCTCTCTCTCTCTCTCTCTCTCTCTCTCTCTCTCGTTGCATTGTTCTGGTTCTCTTTCTCTTTCGCTCATGTGTTGAGGCAAAAATCTCTCTCTCCCTCTTTTCCATTTTCCCCTGTGCTTACTGATACCAAAACCCTAGAGTTTTGGTTGTCCTTGTGCATGCGATTCCCCTCTGGTGCCTGTTTTCGTGTTACTTTCTGGTGCCGGTGGTGCCTCTTTTGCTCTGTGCTTGCTGATTCTGGCGCGGTGCTTGTGATTCCCTTCCACCTGGTAAATTATTCGGAACCCTTGTTTTCCTGGTTTGTGCTGGTCTGTTGTGCTTGTTTGTGCTAGTTTTGTTTGTGCTGGTTTGTTGTGCTTGTTTGTGCTGTTCTGGTTTGTGCTGTTCTGTTTGTGCTTGTTTGTGCTTGGTTCTGGCGTTGCTGTGGTGCCTGGTTCTGTGCTTTGCTGTGATGTGGCATACCAGTACCAGTGGTACTGGCCCAGTGACGCCACTGGTACTGGCAGTGGCCTAGGTTCGAACCTGTACTTGGCTTGTTTTGGTTATGCGATTTTGATTCTGTGAATTGTTACCAGCCTTGAACTGACAGGGACCAATATGTAAATAAATTTAATTTTAGGGTTTGTGTGAAATTATAATCCTTAGGCTAATAAAAATAAAATAAGGGGTTTGTGTGCAAAACTTTAAATTTAGATGTGATTTTGGAAAATTAGGGGCCAAATTGGAAAAATGGTATTTTATTTTATTTTATTTTATTTTTTTTTTGGGGGCCGGCCATATACTAAATTTAAAGAATTGAAAATTTTATTTAGTATAAGTAAATTTTTCACATGTAGAATAGAGCATTAATTAAATTCGTCGCTAATCCGACCGAGTTACGAGTTAGGAAAGGTAATAGTAGAACGCACACTTAGGAGTAGTGAATAAATTAATTAATCAAGTAAAATGAGATAATAATTACTTGAGAGTTTTGAAGCCTCCTTTCAGTTGGCTCGACTCGAAAATGTGACTAAAATATAACAATCAATATGTATTCGATTTTTAAATACAACTACACAACAAATTTTAAAAACTTCTTTCAAATTAAATTAACAAGTGTACAACTTAAAAATCGGAAAAATACGTAAACTTAAAGATCGGGAGATGATTAGACTAGCCCTTGGTACGTTGCCTCATAACATAATTTGAGCAGATACAAAGACCAAAATGGGCACCATATGATCCCGAAACACATTTAATTAAAAATATTTAATTTTCAACTTTAATTTTTAGTTAAAACAATTAACTATTGATGAGAACAAATTTGAATTTAATAATTGATATTATTTTTGAATAACTTGGATGAGATTCGTTGCTAATTAATAAGGACAATTAATTAGCAACGAAGATACCTTCTTTTCATGTATTCCTTAAAATTCGAAACGACAAACTTACGATAGGAATTAAAAAAAAAAATAATAATAATAATAATAACGACCTCGCGCAATTTAATCACTAAATTGAGATAAGCGAATCTGATACGAATGGGAAAATTAAAATAGATAGACGTAAGAAAATTTTCGCGTAGAATATCGTAACTCGCGGTTAATTTGTTACGAATACCTCGACATTCTGAATCACTATCAACGGCCCACTTCATGACGAGTTGTGGAAAACGACGTTAATTCTTAATTTAACTTAATGAAAGTGATTGATCAGTATCCGACAAAACAAATTTAGTTTAAAATAGATTAATGCTAAGCTTGATGGCATGAACGAAAATGATAAAAATCTGACTATATCAGTTCAGTCCGACTGACCGAATCAGAAGTTTTACAAATTTAAATAATCCAGGAGTTAACAAGAACACCTTAATTGGGGACGAGGGATTAGTATAATCTGACGTAGATTCTTATTTAGTTAAATTACGTAATTTCAGATCCACAGATCCCGTACGAGCCCGATCCGTGGGCTGAGCCGACTGACGTGCCGGTTGGAGCATACGCGGATCCTACCGCCTTCGCTGAGGGTTAGTCGTTGCGTCTTCAGCCTACAGGTGTGGGATATCTGAATTATTTTCTTTCGTGGGCGTACTCTTACCAAGTCGTTCCACTTGACCTGACATCCGCACTTTATTTTTTTGTAGATGCATTAAAACTGTAGAGCATGTTTATTCTTTCTGCACTGTAGGTAGAAATTGCATAAACCCCGATAAATAAAGAATTTACTGTTTATTAGGAGTAAGGTAAATAAATAATATTATATATATTATTATTAGAATATTAGGTTATTAGATTGCCTTCTTCTCGTAGAAGGCAATATATATTATTGCATTTTTATACGCATGCATTGGTGAGAGCTGAGTAGAGACTGAATGACTGTGCTCCGGCTCGTGGAATGGGACACGAGTCGGCCTCGCAGCCATTGAGCCGGGGTGTCACTTGACTTTCCGGATGGTCTGCTAGGACTTATATTATATGTATAAACTTGATTATGTATTCATTCGATCATTTTACCATTACGTGCGGGCCGGACTCGAGCCCTGAGGCACGAACGATTCTGGAGTGATCTCCACCTACATTAGGAGCTACATTGCCTAGAACGGAATTCCACCCTTGTGGAATTGTGTGTGGTGCATATGGCCGGACACGAGCTCATATGTACGGGGCCGGACTCGAGCCCCAAATCCTATTGATCTGGCCAGACGGTAGAGTTCTCACCTGCTCATGAGGGATGAGATTGACAACTTTTACGACTTGCATTGTATGATTTCTCCTATTTTATATGTTTGGTTATGGATCGTTTTAGAGCAAGGAACAAACACCGAATTAAGATATGTTCATCGGCTAGCGTGTTATTAACTTGTGAGTAGTGCTCGGTGTCACTAGGCACCGTGTATCACTAGACTCTATGATCGCAGTCCTTAGACATATCTTGAGGATCTTTGATCCTATTAGCACAGCACGGGGTGACAATTATTCGTACTATTATTATATAAATTCTACACTCAGTATTCCGATACTGATTTCTCCGATTTGACTATAATATTAAACTCCGCTTGGATTTTTGTTTGGGGAAACTTTCGCATGTTGGCATAATAGGATATTCGCATCATGATTAAAAGTGTTTTCGTTTTTATTAGATATTGAGATAGGTTCACACATGCGCATATTTACTTACAAGCATAATTGTACTTAGATTTATAAAATAAAAGTGCTTTGACCGTAGAGGATCCCTGAGGAAATAGTTCTGGGTCACATACTGAGCGATTCGTCGCTCACCCACAAGTTGTTTCGTGGGTTTTAGGTACAGAGTCTGGTGACCCGCAGCAGGTGTTGTCAGGAGCTGTTCCCGAAGGCCACTCCGCTTGACGGTTAGGATTATCTCTGACTTGATTTGCGAATTCGTATTTGCCGCTTTTGTATACGGATTGACAGATCATGTATTGCCTTTTTGTTAGATTATGTTTTGGATGTGACACGGACTGTGATATTATATGTATGTGTATTTACTGATATGTGACTGATGTTTGACTTTTGATTTATATATTTATATTTCGCTTCCGCTGCTTACTGATGATTATTTTCAGCCTTGCGTGTTTAATGATTAATAAACACGAGGCGAGGTTGATCACACATTAATCCAGAAATTCTGGTTTGGGGTGTGACAATATCCATAGAATAAATGCACGCTACCATTCAAATAATAGCGCCAATATCTGACAGGAGGGGCCCACTTTCGCTGGCCTAGGGTGGGTCCTACGCAAACTGCCCTTGGAAATACTGAGGTGGGTCCCAGGGGCCTCACCCTTGGAAATGTTAAGGTGGGTCCCACATTCTCTCCCCTTGGAAATACTCTGGTGGGTCCCTCCTTTAATCCCCTTGGAAATACTGAAGTGGGTCCCACGATGCTCCCCTTGGAAATAATCTATCTACTCGTAAAATCTGAGAGTATTTCCATGTGCCCTTTTTCCATGAGTAGTCTCATGGAAAAAGCCACAAATGGGTATTTCCAACGGTGCTCTTGGAAATACTGACTATTTCCAAGAAAGGTATTATCAACGGTAGCATTTCCAAGGGTATCGCATGGAAATGACGATTTTTGGGCTTTTTCCATGAGTAAGCCCTTGGAAATAGCCGTTTTCTGGTTCATGGAAAAAGTTAGAATTCTAGTAGTGGTGGTGGAATGAGATCCCCCTTAACCCTCCTTATATCTATCTATGTTGTAATTACAAGTAAAAAAATCTTAGGAAAAAAATAAAAGTATGGACCAAAAAAAATATTGGCCAAAGGCAAAAAAAAAAAAAACAGCCCTAGCTAATAAAGGAATTACATGACCTACAAATAGTCAAAGAAGAGAGCGAATTATCACAACAGGAGGAAGATAATTGGATCTCAATAACCAGTAGGTTAGAAGAACTATACCAAGAGGAACAAAACCAATGGCAACTTAAATCTAGACAAATGTGGTTGGAAGGAGGTGATGCTAATACCAAATACTTTCATACCATAGCTAGTTATAGGGCTAAGAAGAACCAGATTAATAGTTTAGAAATTGATGGGATCACTACTCATAACATGGTAGATATAAAACAACACATTGTAGATTATTATGAGAACCTACTAGGTACTTCTAGTTTCAAATTTGGGCACTTAGAACAATCCTTTTGGGCTATGGAAGATAAACTAACAGAGCTGGAAAAATGGGAGTTAGAAAGACCTTTTACAGAAATAGAACTTAAAAAAGCAGTATATGCATCTAAACCAAATGGGGCCTCGGGGCCTGATGGTTTTACTTTTAAATTTTACCAGTTTTTTTGGAATATAGTTAAGTCAGATCTAATGATCCTTACTAACTTTTTTTAACGAAAATAGCTTAGACTTACATATAATAAACAAGTCCTGTATATGTCTTATACCAAAAGAAAAAGAGGTCTCTCTCATCAAAAAATTCAGACCTATAAGCTTAGTGAATTGTAGCTTTAAGATTTTATCCAAATTACTTATATTTAGATTAGAAGTAGTTATGGATAGACTTATAGATAATAATCAAGCGGCTTTAATTAAGAATAGATATATCATAGATAACATGATACTTAGTCAAGAAATCCTACATTCCTGTCATACTAGCAAACAATTTTGAGAAAACATACGATAAAATTCATTGGGGTTATCTTTTAGAGATACTACAAGGTAGGAATTTTGGAAACAAATGGATTTAGTGGATTACTAGTTGGTTATATAGTTCTCAGTCTTGCATTATGATTAATGGAGAGTTAACTAAATATTTTTATTGTAAATGAGGGGTACGCCAAGGTGACCCTCTATCTCCTCTCTTGTATATCTTAGTAGCCGACACACTTAGTAAAATTTTCTCTAAGGGGCGACAAACTAATTACATTCGAGGATTAGGGCCCCAATGTTTGAATGACAAAGCTATCACGAATTGCTACTACGCAGACGACACAATTCTATTCTTGGAAGCCCAAGAAGAGAATGTGGAAGCTGCCTGGTGGGCAATGTTAGCATTTGAATCCATTTCATGGATCAAAATGAACTATGATAGGACTGAAATGTATTATTTAAATGTAACTGATAATGTAGGTTTACATTCCATCTTTAGATGTCAACAAGGTGAATTTCCTATTAAATACCTAGGTCTACCACTACATTATAAAAAACTTCAAGTAGTTGATTGGAATTTCCTAGTAGAAAAAGCAGAAAGTAAATTACAACATTGGAAAGGAAGATATTATCAATTGGAGGTAGACTTACGCTTTTAAATTCAGTACTTACTGCTGTCCTGTTATACTCTTTTTTAGTATATCGAATACATCTTACAGTCACTAAACAACTTGATAAAATTAGGCATAGGTTTTTATGGCAAGGCAACTCTAAAAAGAAAAAAAATACATACTCATTGGATGGTACACAGCTACCTTAGCCAAACAATTTGGAGGTTTAGGAATTTTAGATTTAAGACAAATGAACATTTCTCTTTTATTAAAGTGGTGGTGGAAATTAAAAAACAATGAATTTACTAGTCTTTGGAAAACATTGGTACTCCACAAATATGTAGATCACATACCACCTTCTTCTTCTCCCTTTTGGAACACACTTTTAAAACTCAACTCTCTAGGTGGTAGTAGTATCTCTTATACACCAGGCATACACACAGATAAGATTCTGTCAGACCATTGGTACCAGAATTGCCCCTTAGCAATTAGATTTCATTCTTTGTTCACCAAATGTACTAATAAACAAGTGGTGCTAGCATATGTCATTCATTCTCAGGGCAGAGATATAAAATTCAGAGGTACACTGGTAGGGGTAGATTACAAGGAGTGGATAGAAATTTTACATCTCATCAGCTCCATTTCTTTTACCTTGCCCACAGATAAAATCGATTGGCGATGGGAACATTCAGGGCAGTTTTCAATTCATTCAATTTATAAATTTGTTAACTTTGGGGGAATTCAACCATTAGGGGTAATGATGTGGTGGAAATTACTCGTGTCCTCCCTAAGATTAGGGTTTTCATGTGGTTACTAGCACATAATACCATATTAACTAAAGATAATCTCTCTGCTAAAGGGTGGGTTGGGGACCTCACATGCCAATTTTGTAGCGCCAATGAAACGGTGGATCATCTCTTTATTAACTGTATGTTAACTCAAAGAAAATGGTTTTGGTTTGATAAGAGTCAACTAGTTATGGATCAATGGTTCACTTGGCAAGATATACTTAACTTTGCGTATTCTCTTTCAAATCTATATAGAATAGGATTTTTGATCACACTTAGTGCTGTTAGTTGGATAATCTGGAAACATCGCAATGAAATTATTTTTAATCAATGTAGTATCAAATCAGCCCGAACTCTTATACTAATGATTAAATCTTGTTGTATGTATTGGGCAGGTACCATGACAAAGAAAGTTAGGAATGCTGTTGGAGAGTAGCTCCCAATTATCGAAGATTCCATACCTCTTGATCAGATCCGACCACTGGATTTGGTGGTGTATCAACCTAGTGTTGGCCATGGTGTCGACAATGCGTAACCTTAGGCATTCATGAGGATTGCTTCACAATTTTGTCGTATATATATAGTTAGCCTTAGCCCTATTCTTAGTGGCTTAGTTATTGCATATCTTGCGTACTTTTGGTCGTTAGCTATATCTAGGGCGTGGTAGATATATGGACTATTACTAGCTTTTGGTGCTGTTTTCTTATGTAGAAGTGTGGTAGTTTCCTGTTAGTGTTATTGGTTGTGGTTGTAAGTGACTTTGCTTAATTAACACGATGGGCACCAGCCTTTAAAATAAAATTAAAAAAAACTATATTATTGCTACATCTCATAATTCATATGGAACGTACCCATTATATAAATCCATATATATTAACTATTAAATTGACTCAAAATATTCTGGTTTGTAGAACATGTTTGTAACAATTATTAAATGGATGTTCGCCATAATTGGAATATTACAAATGGAGAAGAATAATGAGATTACATACTTGTTATATATCAGCCATAAATTTCAATATACATCATGCAATAGAAGAGATAAAATCATAAATTCGACTTATCTAGATATTTTTTTTAAGAAATCAAATCAAAATAGTCAGTTTTGTAAAAAATTAAATAATTAAGAAATCAAATCAATATATACCTTTTAATTATGTTGCATGAGATACGAGTACGCGTATTGTATCGGATATGATACGATATGTGATACATCAATATAATACATATCGAATATGGACGAAAGTAGAGACTAGATATGACATAGCTTTTAATGTATCGAAATTTCTTTAATCATTCTTCTTCCCAACAAATAATTTAATATATATTTAAAAATATAAGTAATGCCTAGAGGGGGGGGGGGGCATATATCGGGTCTGGATTCTTCTAAAGTAAGTAAAATTTTGAGTTTGATCTTCATAACTATCAATCCGGACCCAGTTGAAATGCGATGCGAGTTCTGATCGGACAGGTTCGGATCTAAAATCAAAACTTTAGGTTAGTTTGCATCCAAATTCGTATACGGATATCCAAATGTTACTATAAAAATGCGGCAAACCCTAACTAGGCCCCGCATCTTGGAAATGCCGCCTCTTTTCCTCTAACATTGCCCAACATTCTCAGATCAGATATCTGGCGACACTGTCTCTCTTCTCTCTCTCTCCTCTTCGTCGCCCCACGATCTATCTGACCCCCGGTTTTTCACCTTGTACAATTAATGCATGTATTGTTTGTCTTTTTCTCTATATAAAGATCATCCTGTTAGGCCGTTATCCACAATTGTATTGCTTCGCATATGTTATTTGTGGTTTCCTGAACATCAAAATAAGGTCTCTGTTGACATGTACTAAGTTGGTAAATCTCATGTATCACTAGTCCCTTCTTGGCACTTCATAATTCTGAAAATTTCTAGGCCAGAAGAAGCAATATCTGTTAGATAAACTTCATCTTTATGCCATTTGAATCTACTATTTTATTTATATAGAAAAAAAAAAGGTACGTATACATCTGTAGGTTTCGTCCTTGCTGGTGTTAATTAATTGGTCCTAGGAAAATTTGACAGCTTCTCTGATACTAACATTGGTATCCCTTCTCAAACATTATTTGCGATTTGCACAAAATCATTTGTTCTCGATCTGCATGTAATATGTGGTAAGGTGTTGAATCCAAGTGTTCTAATTCATATCTCATCTGGTACTGTATCCTTTTGAAATTGAGCTTCGAAGATGAATTCTTGAAAAATTATTTTACTAATTTCCAGAGAAACCTCTTCCGCAATCTCAGCCTGCGAGATTCTCTATAATTTTCCTTTGCATCTAGTACTTGCCCATACAAAAATGTAGTTCTGTCCATAGTCTCCAAGGCATTTAATTATTCAAAAGAAGCAATTGTAATAATAATAATTAGCCATGTTCATAGCAGCTTGTATATATGGAACCCAATAACATAGACTTCGGTTGCCCTTATTGTTGTTAGAAGTGTTGAATATCAAGCTAACTTAGATGGTCGATTTTTTAATTAGATAAGTACGAGCCAGTTCCATTCATTATTTTCCCAGTTTGTTCATTTTAACTGAGATTGCAATTTGAATCAAGGACAAATTGTATTACAACCCCTGCAAATTTTTGCTACTTATTGGCGAACAATCAATCAATCAATCATTATTTATGTAATTAATGGTTTTCTTTTATGGCTATTTGTTCAGATGTCAGAAATAAGAACTGATGAAAGTCTACAGGGAGATTTGCTTCAGTTCAATTTAGCATGAGCGGACTAGGAAATGGTATAAATTAATATATAACTAAAAACTTTAATTGATAGTATTGATTAATGGAATCGCTATAGTTGTTGTGGCTTCTCATATATTTAACAAGTGCTCTTTGATCTTCTCATATATTACTGTATGTGAGTACTAAGTATTACATTTTGGATCTATATATACCGGTAAGTACCTTATGTAGGAGATGTTTTGATGCCAAACACCCCTCCTCCTATCCTTTTCTCCAATTCTATCCGATATTTGCTTCTTCATTTTTTTGGGTTTATGAGAGAAGCTTCTGATTATAGTTTGAAAGGAATTCATGTCAACTTCCCTTGTTAGTAGATCCAGTTGATCTGTTGTTACAGTTTAACAAATTCTCTCTTTGATTTTCTTTGATTTGTAACAAGCTTCTTCCATAGTAAAGAAACTTGTGTCAATTTATTAACTTAGATCGATAAAGAAAATTGCCCATACTGTCTTTTGTCAATTACCGCATAGGGTAAATATAATAAAGTGGTTGCTGAGGCCAAGAAAAGAAGGTCCTGATAACAAAGACACAAGTCCACCCATGGGACCTCGTCTTGTCCTTTTTGCTTGGCAATTGTTCCTTTCTGACCATGCTTTCCTGTCCAACCACACATTATAACATCCTTAAACCAACATCGTCACAATGCCAATAAAGCACACAAGCAAGTCGAATTGTTACCAAAGCAACAGGTACTTGAAACCAAAGTAAAGGAAACAACCCAACAAGAGTTCAATTGTATTTAATAAGGCTAAAAATAATTTACCTGAACTTGCAGGAGCCCCACTTTTTTCACTGGGAAGTTGATCCCGATCATCGGCCCCTCTTGGTTGGTGCATGGTTTGACGGTTCTGGATCTCCATCCGGTACTGGATTAACCTCCCTCCATTGGGGTTGTTCACCAACAAAGGGCAACAAATTAAGCAATGTTCCCGATCCACCAATCATTGGGGGGCCCATGAGTCATCACTCAAATGAAAAGAGGAAGTGGGACCAGTTCAATGTTGATACCTAGTACCTCCCGTAAACGTGCACACACTGTGGGTGGATCTAGCAGCAATAAGTAAGTTAAGAGAGAATCTTCTTAAGATAAACTTCTTAGAAATATTGAAGTTTGATGAGTGTTAGTTATTTTCCCTTGAGAGTTTTCAATTGAAGTTGTGTTGTTATCTTTATATTTATTTGGTTTTGAAGAGTTGTCGTTGTTGTTGTTGTAGCATGAGTGGACTAGGAAATGATATGAATATAGCTACATCGAAATTGCTATTGCTTGTTGTTATTGTTGTTGTTTGTAATTTCATTTATTTTTCAGGAAACATTATACTTAAGGGAGAATTTATTATCTTGGAGAGCTATTTTAAAAATGAATGGTGTAATTTTGTGTCACAAAAAAATGGTGTAAATGTATCCCTTCTCTTCTAAATTAAGCTAAATTTAATAGCAATTTTGTACTAGCAAATAAAAAAAATCAATAATTTGGAGAACTAATCTTTCATCTAATAATTACCACAATGCTTTTGGTGTGGTAGATAGCATGTTTGAAATTCGAATGACATATTTCAATAGATATTCATACATAAATAAGAATTGGACTCTTATTCTTTCTCAAATTAAAAAAAAAAAAAACATCGATATAATTAGGAATCTTGCAATATAATTAATAGCCCACTGCATTTTTAGTTGAGGCAGTTGAGAAAGCAACCTGGCACCTTACCTGGAATTTATTAATGAACATGTACTTATTCAAGACACGTGATCGCATTTACGTTTTCAGACGTGGCTAATTGCAAAGAGTTAGTATAGATAGGGTTAAGGGATATATGAATGAGAAATATAAACTTTCATACAAGGAGAAAACGCACACTACGGTAGAAGGGTCTATCTGCGACCGACATCTGTGACCGGGCCTGGCGCCGGTCACAGATGAGTATTTAAAAAAAAAAAAACAGAAAATCATTGGTGACCGAACCTTCAGAGACCGGCGAAAAACATATCTGTGACCGATATAATCGGTCGCTGAAGAGTATTGGGGAAACATATACGCGCGAACCCTCTTTTTTTCGCCATCTCCCGCGTATCTCCCAAATTTTCGACGAACCGCGAAAAATGCGACCTCCGCCTCCTCGCCTCCATCTGTGACCGATCTGATCTCATCCTGCCTCCGTCTTGCCTCCGTCTGTGGCCGACGAACCTGGTCCGTCTCTCTCTCACCCTCTCTCTCACCGTTATTTTAATTTTATTTGTAGTTAATTAAGTTAGTGATAAATTAAACGCGAAATAGTTAATTAAACGTCAAAATCCCGTTCTATGGGTGGTTTTGTAAGCCCTCTTGTTAAATTTGTAAGTTTAATTTTTACTTTTTTTTCTGTTTTCGTTTTCCATTTGGATCCTATTTTTGCCCTTTTTTTTCCTGTTTTAGATTTGCTTTTTTTTTTTTTCTGTTTTAGTTTTCTTTTTTTTGATCTGTTTTTTGTTCTGTTTTCAGTTTACTGATTTTTTCTGGTTTTTTCTGATTTTTACTGTTTTTTCTGGTTTTTCTGGTTTTTCTGTTTTTTCTGGTTTTTCTGATTTTTACTGATTTTACTTCTTCACGGCCGATAGTCTGAATCAAGTGGCATGCATCTGTTTGGAAGCAGTTAATGGTTTCACATCAAAGTACTGAACGTTCGTGTCTGACTGGAGCACAATTGGTATAATATATATTTGTATTTTGGATCATAATTGGTATCACAATTAATGCTGTGATCGATATCCCTTCTCACCAAAAGGTTTTTGACAGCAGCATGAACCAAGTAAAAAACCAACAAGACATGCCTTTGCAAATTGTCCAGATTAACATCATTGTATATACCGAATATAATCATCCGTATAATCTTATGAAATTATGAACTGCATGCAATTAATTCCAACTTCAATTTATCCGACTTACTTGCCATTTCGCTAATGTAGGTGTATTAATTGTTGCTAATACAATTACAACCTCATGTAAGTATCTTACATTTACATAAAAATGATGATGCAATTAATGTACACAATCTATGCAAGCATATATATATCTAGCTAGCCCGTTTGATTCTCAACCATCGATCGTACATGTTTTAATATACTTAGGTACCTAGATTAATGTTTTTATTATATTTCAAGTTTCACATAATATAGTTGTAAATTAAGGTCATCGTATAGGTAATTAATATCTCAATTTTGGGGTGTTTTTGAATAATGGGAAAAACATGAAATTAAATGAATCTTGTAGTTGTTATACATATATATATATAGTGGCAGTGCAAGTTGAAGTGTATTTTTCCAAACAAATATATGTTTGTGTTGATAAATGTTCATTTTATTTCTCCAATTAGGTGCCAAAGAAAGACAGCAAGGTGTCTCCCTCTTCCAAGCTCACCAAGTCCAGTGGTGGCAAAGAAAAGAAGGAAGATTTCGATTAAGTTTATATATTTAATAGAATTGCTTAGGTTAATTTAATTTAATTGAATTGGTTAGGTTAATTTTGTCTAATTGAATTTCTTCGATAAGATTTGCCGAATTGAATTGCTTAGGTAAATTTTGTCTAATTGAATTGCTTAGGTTAATTTTGTCTAATTGAATTGGTTAGGTTAATTTTGTTTAATTGAATTGCTTAGGTAAATTTATTTTAATTTAATTGAATTGCTCGTCGAATTAGAAAGATTAGTATTGTTTTATTATCCAACTAAACCAGAATATTTAGTATGCCTTTTAGGTCTATACCCGTTCAAAATTAATCCAATAGGAATTAATTTTGAATAATTCCCGGTTTGGGACTGCTCTTTGAATGCTTTGTCTCATCTAGGAAGTGACGAAATGTATGTGGATCTAGTATTTAAGAAAAATTTGGTATCATTTTCCCTTATTGTTCCTAACGAGTACGTATTGAATTACATGTCCAAAAACATATGTTTCTAATGCGTACTTGGGGAACTAAGGGGAAATGCTACCGAATTTTTCTTAAACACTAAATCTACATATATTTTTTCACTACTGAGACATAGCATTCAAAGAGTGGGATAAGATGGTACACCGGCCATGTGTAAGCCCCAATTGGTAAAAGAGTTTGTACCTATTGATAGTTAATGTCATTATTTCATTGACGTGTCATTATTTTATTTTATTTTATTTTATTTTATTTTATTTACAACTAATCAAGGCAAGGCAGGGCAAGTGAAGAGTCGCATCCTATCTCTCTCTTTTTGGTATGTACGTTTAAACTCAAAACTTATGTAGATGCCTCTTGTATAGCAGTATACAAGTCCTATTGCATGGATGATGCAACGTATAGATTTGATTTTGTGTTTCTTCCATGACTTGCTTTAGAGGGTCCATTCTCAATTGATGATATCTGGAGGGTCTAACGTATAGATCTGGATTTTTGTTTGAGTCAAAGTTTTAGTGAGAAGATAAGGTATATTTTATAAATGTTCATAAAATAGTTTATAAATGTGTACGTCATAATTAGCAGGAATGGAGGGTGATCGTAGTTGGATGTATGGTCCTCGTTATGTTGACAAGAAGGTCAATCCGGTAATTGAGAATGGTGTGGAGGAATTTTTTAATTATGCATATTCTATTCCAAAGGCTATTTTTGAGTTCGACGAACGCAGAACTGATGGTGAAGCATGGAATGAATTCAATAGTCTACACTCTGATTTTGCAGGAGACCCTAGAAATATTAAGCTTGGATTTTGTTCAGATGGTTTCTCTCCTTTCAATATGGGAGGTCGGTCATACACCAACTGGCTGGTATTTCTGGTCGTTTATAACCTGTCTCCAGCTTTGGTGATGCGCAAGAACAACATATTCCTGTCCTTGTTGATACCAGGACCCAATAGTCCCACTAGAAGCATAGACGTGTACCTCCAGCCTCTTGTTGATGAGTTAAATAAATTGTGAGAGCATGGAGTGCTAACCTACGATAAATTTAAGAAACAGAACTTCACTATGAAGGCTGCTCTAATTGGGACTATTAGTGATTATCCGGCCCTAAGTAGGGGGATGCGGGTAGATAAGGTGCATGGATTAGTAGAGATTAATAATAAGAGGCTTCTTAAAAAAGACGAGCATTTTGTGTTTGCCTGCCAAGCAATCCAAGTGTATTACCTGCCTTACGCTTCTTCAAAGCGAGAGAGACAAGATTGGTGGGTTACTGTCAAAACAAAAGGAAAATTACGACCGCTTATTTTGTTCGATGGAGATGCATCTTCGGAAAACACTCCACATTTAACTGAGTTCTTTCAAGAAGATGGTTCACCCACCCCAATTTGAAGTTCGTACTGGAGATGGATTGAATCAACCACATTTAACTGAGGAAGTAACAGTAGAAGACTTAATTAGTAATGAACCGAAAAATAATAAAAGACCAAGAAAAAAACGTCAAATGACAAATTAGGTTAATATCAATATCATTTAATTTGTTTGTCAATATAAAATTAATTTGTTTGTCAAGATAAAATTAATTTGTTTGTCAAGATAAATTATTTGTTAAACTAATTATTTTACAAACTTTATGCAGGTATGGCGCCGAGTAGAAAGGGTAAGGAGAAGGAGGTATCATCCAGTCAAAATGCATACATTAAACCGCCGCCCACTATGGATAAAAGACCACTCTGGACAAAAAATGTCAACAAAATAATCTCACAATGCGTTCGGTATCACTATTCTGTAGAAACTAACTCACGAAACCTAGCCGTGTGCAGGAAATATGAGGATTATCCTCAGACTACAAAGGAAGAGGTCCAGGCAGAGTTTTTGGTGAGTAAAATATCTTTTTCATAATTGTTTACCTACTATTTCTCCTTTTAACCTAACCAACGACTTTTTAATAACGCTGGCAGGAGCACTATCAGTTTTCTCAAGATGAAAACATTGACAACTGTTGGAAGACCTTCAATGCTATAGGCAACAAAGCCCTCCGGAATCTGTTTAACAAGTGCAGAGATGACGCGCGCGACAAGTATGGAGATAACGTTCTGGAGTGGAAGGACCGAGAGGTGTCAAGCACGTATGATTGGATATCGGCGAATAACTGGCCCAAATTGTGTGACTATTGGTGTTCCGATGAGTTTGCTAAGCGGAGCCATCAAAATCGTGTAAATAGGGCAGCATCAAACGAGAGTTCCTTTGCAACCACGGGCTCGGTGAACATGTTGGTTCACAAACAAAAATTCGTAAGATGTTTTATTTTATCAAAACAATTAAGTTCAATTTCAGTTGACTTGAACTAACATTGATACTTTTGTGTTGAAATGTTTATTCACAATAGGAGAATGAGAACCAGTGGGAGCCGAGATGGTCTGACGAGTTGTTCGTACCGACACATACCAGAAAGAAGACGGGGCAATTTGTTTCAGCGAAGGCGCAAAAAGCACAAGTAGTAGAATATAACAATCTTTTAATAATATTTCTTTTTTTTGTTGTACATAATTTATTATTTTATTTTATAAATATTGCAGGCAGACTACGATCGGGATATGAGTGCAAAGTATGGGCCTGATCGAAACTATTGGCCTCCTTTTGACGCAGACATCTGGTACACAGATAATAATGCTCATGACGATAACTACAGTCTCGGTGCTTTAGGTAATGTGCACAATTTAAATTGTAAATTAGTATTACTATTTGTAACGTACACTGATTATTTTATTTTTAATGTTTCAGGGAAGACGAGATCGATGTATCGTCCAGGGGGGCCCCATACTTCTTCGTCATTGAGATCACAATCGCAATCACAATCGTATTCTTCGGCACCGCCTCATCAAAGGCAAGAAGACATAAATGCAATATCTAGTCAGATGTTAAGCGTGCTTCAACCACAGATGACCCAATTCATGGATGAGATTAGGCGTACCATAGGACGTTCTCCATCTCATCAGGTACGAAATTCAAATTTTGTGTATCTTTGAATCTAATTAAGAGCATCAACAAAATAAGAACACTAAGTAAAGCCACAAATCACAGGGAGGCTCTAGCTCGCATCATGCATCGATCCCTGATGCTGAAAATGATGATGGAGATGACTGGTCCGGCGATGACTTATCCTAGATATTTTGATGTTTTCCATGTAGTTGGTATATGTTTTATATGTCGGATGTTTTAGATATCGTACTTTAGATATTTCATATTTGATACTTCTATAGTATTTAGATATTTGATACTTATGTATTATTTATGAATTGCTTGTAGCGTTACGTATCAATTAAATTGCTTGTGAATTATTTTTTATTTTGTTGAATTGCTTGTTACGTTATTATATTTAAGTTGTTTGTGAATCAATTGTTTGATACGATTCGTCACGAATGGGCTGGGGAAAAATAAATGAATACTACATATTGTACAATTAGTACCAATTGGTGAAAAGAAAAAAAATATTAAAAAAAACACACTTCTGCGACCGATTTATACACATCCGCGACCGATTAGGCGGTCACTGATGTGTTTCAACCACGCCATCATACGGTATCAGGGACGGATTTTAATCGGTCGCTGAAGACTCTTCTGTGACTAGTGACGTCATCATCTGCGACCGATGACATCATCATGAGGGTCGTTAGTGACGGCGCAACTGGGACCGACTCATCTGCGACCGATTTATGTCTTCTGTGACCGATTAGGTCATCTGCGACCGGCGCCCCTATCATCTGAGACTGATTTGGCCGGTCGCAGATAGGCCCGTCTGCTGTTGTGGCAAATAACTTACAACAGCACTGAAACAACAATTTGACAACAGCATATAACTTACGGGTCACAAGCTCTAAAACAATGTACAAATTCTAACTCATTTTGCATATATAACAATTTATCATTCCTAATTTGTTTGAGCAGTTCTGAAAGTCAATTGAACATCATAGCAACAACAAACATCAAAGACACAAGAAGAGAACTATTTTCGGAACGTCAGTCCAAGAAGCCAAAAACAAGGTAATAAACCGTTACACTGTTGCTTTCTCTTTTTAGAAAAATAACATATGCCACTAATTCCACAAACCCATCCATGTAGCACAAAAAAACATAAATAAAGAGATGAACATAAAGCCATGCCAAATCTCAAGTTCCTATTATAGGGCATTACAATTTTCATATCCTATTCACACCATATACAAATGAAAAGTGCAATACCGAGACAATTACCATTTAGAAACCATGTCAGTTAAAAAAATATATTCCCTTCTTGATTTCACAGGCTTTTCACAACCCATCTCTCAAAGTGCTGTAAGTCATGACATAAGATGAATGCCAAGTATACTTTCCCCTTAATCTAAAATGCTTATAAAACCCCCTGCTCATTTAGCAAACAATCCATGACTAATTTGCATGACAAAAGATTTTTTTTAATATTAGTGTTCTTTAATTTGCTTTTTTCCCTTTAATAACAAACTAAAAGGTTTCACAAAAAAGAAAACAATAACAAAAATTCTTCTTTTTTTGTAGTGGAGATTGCAGCAAAGCAAAAGCAAAAGAAAAAGAAGAATGAAGAGATAATAGATGTGTAAAAAGTTTTCCCCTATTATATTAGTTGTAAATATTAGAGTAGAACTAGGGTGCTCCTAGGAGTACCAAGCCTCTTTGTATTCTTAACTTTAAAACCTATCGGATTAACTTCGAACAACGAATCCAAATTGTTGAAATCTTTTTACCTTATGATGCGTCTACATTTGAAAATTTTAAAGTTTCGAATTAATTTAGTATAAAGTCAAGTAGTCAAAAGTTTTTCAAACAACGAATGCATTAAAATTAATTTAGAAACCTTCTAATTTTGACCACTTGACTTTATACTAAATTAATTCGAAACTTTAAAATTTTCACATGTAGACGCATCACTCGTAAGGTAGAAGGATTTTAACGGTTTGGATTCGTCGTTCGAAGTTAATCCGATGGATTTTAGAGTTAATAGTACAAAGGGGTTTGGTACTCCTAGGAGCACCCTAGTTCTACTCTAAATATTATATAACTTTGTGTTGGCAAAACCTAACGAGAAAACCACTAGCACCCGTTTTGTACACACAAAAAACTGTGTTTGGAAGATTTATCACAAAGAGAAACCATGCTTCAATAAAGCCATTATCTCTCTTCCAAACATAGATAATAGGCCAATATTAGATGCTCTCTGTTGTATAGTTTTTGTTATGTCAAAAATATAAACTTTCTAATTTCACATTTTGTAACATGTCGATTGTATAGTTTTTGCAACATGTCTATGTAGCTTTTATAATATCTATAAAACTTTTTGAGTTCAAATGTACACATACATAAACTTTCTAAGTACAATTATCCATGCCTTCAAAAGAAATTGCCGATGCAATGCGAGGCCTCCAGCTAGTACAAACATAATTTTTTAGGGCAACTTGGTTTCAGTGTTATAATATTTTGAGGTTTAACCGGCTTTCAATATCACTTTGTTTAACTCTGTGTAACTCTCCTACACAGTACTTCCATTTAGTTGAAATTCAAGGATATAGGTGGCATAAGTAAGGTTTGATCATTGATGTGTCCTACTTCTGAGAAATAAGCAGGTGAAAGATGCAATATATAGCTATTGTAACCCGACTTAATAAGTCACTTAATAGAACTAGAATTACTTTGGATATGACGAATACCTCCATGTTACTTTTCTTCCCCAAATCATTCAAGAGAAGTTCATGTTTGTAAGTCCCAGTTTCCAACTAATTAGCACAGAATCATTTTGTCGAACACTTTGTGTGCATAAAATTTTGACCAAGTAAACAACAAACTTTGCATCCCAAACCAATAGCAACCAGACATAGAACATGAAATTAGGACTTATCAAACTACTTTTACGAAATTAGGACTCTTAATTAAAATAATTATGTATGCGGTAAATACTTACAAAAGACAAATTGACGATGAATACTATTACCCTAAATTCACATAAACCTTTAAATTTATTATTATTTCACATAATCGAGCAACTATTGAACCAAAATAACATATCAAGAGAGAATGCGTCAAACTGGTAGGTGCTCGGTCCTCAAAGAGGGAGACAGACGGCAAGGCGGAGGAGTGCTCGGAGGTGTGCTTGAGCAAGGCCGAGGTAGAGGTGTGCTCACCGAGAGACAACAAGAAACTCGAGAGAAAGAAAGGGTTTGTCTTAGCGGTGGATTTGGGAAATCAAACATAGAAGGAAAAATTGGACTCAGAATCAAAATCGGTTTTTTGACCAGGGGATCCGAATTGGGTAAATTGGATCAGAAACTCGGACTTTTTAGCCAGAAGCTAATTTTATGCTAAAAAAATAGAAAAAATTGATAAAAAAAATAATTTTGACTGGTTTCCAAGATATATACATGTAGGTATCATTTCTAGTAACAACAGATTCTATGTTATAGTGGTAGTTGTGTTGGATGGTAGAGTAGTCTTCCCAAGTACAAATCCCGCTGCTACAAAAGAAAAAAATATTGACTGGTTTATAAGATATATACATGTAGGTATCATTTCTAGTAACAAATCATTTTATGGTATAGTGGTAGTTGTTTTGAATGGTAAAGTAGCCTTCCCAATTTCGAACCTCGCTGCTTAAAAAAAAAATTACTAGTTCGGATCCCGCTGTTGCAATTTGAACCCTTCTTCTCAATTTATTTAAAGAAAATTTTCGGTAAGAAATCAAATTGTTTAACAACACTGACGGTTTCTCAATAGAACAGTCAGTACAGAACACAATTAGTGACGGCTCCAAACTTAAAACAGTTGGTATATGACTTCAACACTGACAGTTCCTAATTAAAAACAGTCAGTGAAAGTTCTCAACACTGACGATTCCGAAACAAAAACAGTCAGTAAAAATATCATCACTGACGGTTCCAAAATAAAAACAATCAGTGAATACAAAATTACAAAAAAATTGATAATAAAATCAACAAAAAAGGAAATTCGGAATCAGACCGTTCATTTTCACGCCGGAAATCGACGGTCGATCGGCAATGAAATCATTCCAAATCTATTTCTAAATGATCAAGAGAGATCATTGAATGTAATCAACATAAAGTGTTTATGACCATACGATGCTTCAATTTTCAGTCAACTAGATGTATGGGTAAATAAAAACAAATTTTGATCAAACTTGGATGCAAGACAATAAATGTAGTACTCTTTAATTTAAACAGTTTTGATCGACCAACAGACGACATATTCTCGTGCGTCTTCACTCACTCACGAAACAAGAGTTTATATTTCATGTTCACGCATAGAAGATGTGAGTCATATATGTAATATGCATGTAATGCTATATAATTTAATGTGTCAAAATCATTTAATTAAGCAATAAACATGTTATAACATTAATTATTGCATAAATTTCTTTAATATAAATTTCATTATAAAATATTTTCTAAAATAAAAGTCAAATTTTGATGTGAATTGCCTAAATTTCACTAATCACATAAATTACTAATCATACTTATTAAATAGAATATGTTAATTCTAATAAACAAGCATTGCAATTCTTCGATATAACAATTAATTAGTAATTTACGTTGTATTAGGTTTTCCATTCCATCATTAAAAAACTTTTAAACACTATAAAACGAACATCTTACCCCATATAATTTCAATCCTATTTGATAAACTACAATGATAAAATACTTATTACATCTATAAATTCAATTTAAACAAATAAACTTAATTATTAAATATTTTACAAAATATACACAATGCATAAATTTTTATTCTCAAATAGTTATACATCCCTAACAATTTACTTTTGAATATAAAAGTGAAATTACTTTTTTTATGAAACCCAACGTAGCAACACTGACTGTTCAATTGAAAAAAATCAGTGTAGACAAAACTATCAACACTGATTGTTATATTTCAAAAAACAGTCGGTGTAGGCTAAGACAACACTGACGCTTCTTTTAAGAAAACAGTCAGTGTTGGTGACTGCTCAACACTGTCTATTATATTAAAAAATAGTACGTGAAAGTTTAGACAACACTGATGCTTCCTTAAAAAAATAGTCAGTGTTGGTGATTGCTCAACATTGACTGTTATATTAAAAAAAAATAGTTAGTGAAAATTTAGACAACACTGACACTGATATCTCGTTATTTTAGCTACATTTCCGATCTAATCTTGTACCAAAACCTGTGTCCAAAACAGTAAAATCATGTTTATTACATTGATTATCTATAGAATATGGTACTGCTGCGCTTTTGTTTGTTTATTGTAGGAAACGGGCGAAGAAAGGGTGAAATCCAGCAATCTGGACTTCCCACACGGGCCGAGTCACAATCCACACGGACCGTGTCATACCCTACTCGACCTCTCATGCTAGCGCTGCACGACCCAGACAAGAGACACAGGCACACGGCCCTTGTCAACTCTAACACGGCCCTTGTCAACTCTTACACGGCCCTTGTCAACTCTTACACGGCCCGTGTCAGACAAATCCGGCAGTTAATCTAAGTTTTCAGATTAATGCCTAATTAAAGATGGACGGTTATGGAGTATAAAAGGACGACCCCTTGGGCCAGAAAAGGGACAATTCGGACAGAATACAAACCCTAGGAGAGTTTTACACCAACTGACTAGGAGACGAAGTAGAGAGGAGGAAATCGAGAGAATTCCGACGAATCTTCTTCGTATTTTGTGGTCTTGTCATGAATTGCTTATTCTATCTTTACTTTTCTGTTTTGAGAACTATGCTTGAGTAATTACTTTAGTTTCTTGGGGATACGATGTAGTCGAATACTCTGTTTATTTGATAGTTGTTTGATTATGTGTGATGTTTTGTATTTGCTTGTTTGCGTATGATTTTTATTGCTTATCTGCGTTGTTCGATTATTATTTGGTTTTTACCATTAGGCTTGGCCACGTCTAACAAGGTACTGCGTCCAATTTGATCTTTCAACCAGACCAAGGTATTTGAGGTAAGTCGATGAACCGAGAGGGAAGACTAATTAGTAACCGAGAGGTGAACTATTCAGCAATCGAGAGATTCTGAATACCTTTAGTAAACCAAACAAGTAACCTAGGTCCTTCGAACCAACGAACGAGAGTTTAGGTTAGAACCCTAGGAGGATTGAATTGTATTTCCATTATCGAGTTTATTAAGCCAACAAACGAGAGTTGAGGTTTAGGAACATCAGGTATGGTCAGTTCATCCTATACAGAATCAATCAGCACAGAAACCAGACAACTACAGTTTCACTCGAGTCTGACACGGACCGTGTAGGATACTACACGGGCCGTGTGACAGGGGTCGTGTACGAGAGTACACGGGTCGTGTCAGGCAAGAGGCAGAGTTGCAGACGAAGTCAGAAACTCAGGAAACGCTTGTTTTAATTATTTTTAAACTCCAGTTTAGTTTATTTGCAATCTTATATTATCGTCAACCAAAATTTCAACCAACTCAACCCCTTTGAACACTTCTAGTTTAAGGATAAATTAGGTAGAAATCTAGTTAAGTTATTGAACCGTCCTGTGGATCGATACCCGATATTACCAGCGATAGGATTGTACACTTGCAATCCGAATCAAAAGTAGAATCGAGGTTTAAAAGGTACAGCTTGCTGTACTGAAACTTTGTAGTACACTTTTGTGCGAACAGACACTTTCCTTAAAAATAGTTAGTGTTGGTGACTGCTCAACACTGATTGTTTTTTATTGGAATAGTCAATGAAGGATGCAAGAAATACTGACTGGTAGGAAAAAAAAACAGTCAGTGTTGGTTTACCGACAGTTTTTAAAAGTGAACAGTCAGTGTGGAAGTTGTTCTTATTTACAATTTGTCATGTGTTCTGTACACTGACTGTTACATAATAAAACAGTCGGTGATTGAGGATTAGTAAAGGAGTTTTTTTGTACCAGTGTAGGAATCAAGCGGAGGCTTGATGAACTTGAGTTTTACCGAGCATTGATGGACAACGCTAGTGAGATCGCGCTGAGTTACCACTCCAAAAGAAGGCACCCCTTTGGTGACATACCTCGTCAGTATTAAACTGTAAGTTTCATCCCAGTTTGAGTTCTTCTATGAAGATTTTACCATTGCTTTGGGGACAATGAAAGATTTAAATTCTGGAGAGGAGTTTGAACCCTTGTATCTTAGGTTTTTAGGTCTATTTTTTATTTTTTTGGATATAACTAAGCTTTTACCTGACACGAATAGGGTTTGCAGGACTGGGCTTAATTATTTGAAATTGCAAACTTGTCAGGACGTTTACATAGTTATAAAAATATAGTCTTACACGACTAAACATAATTGTTTGAGATTGCATAAAGTATGGTTTAGATAGTGTCATCACTTAAAAACACACGAAATTTGAAAATTTTCAAAAGAAAGAAAATTTAAACAAATTTGTTGTGATAATTCCTAAATTAAAAAGTGGCATAGTCTCCAAGACACTTGATTGAAATTTGAGATTTGGAAAAACTAAGGCAAACAACATATAATTTGGAAATAAATTTTTGAAAGATAATTTTCCTTATGCATTATGTAAATAAAGTTTTCTTAAAGTTGGGAATATTTTCATACTATATCCTATTAATTTGAGAACCAAATATTTTGACAAAATATACAATATAAGTTTTTAGATGTATAATAAATCTAAAGCTTGTGTGTATTCATAGTAGATGCAACTATAGTTTCTAAAAGAGGACATAATAATAAGTCCTACCAAAACAATAAAAAATACTAATTATCAAAAGAGAATGCCAAATAGGTTCCACCATCTTAGACACACCCATATAAATGCTATCTGCTCTTCCCAAGTGTAACATGCCATAATTTTATGAATTCTTATGAACTTATTTTATTTTTATTCTTACTTATTTAAAATTATGAAAAATATGAAGGTTTACAATACAAAAATTCCATCTTATTCTTTTAAACAAAAAAAAGTGAGACGTGGCACTATATGGCCATGTGGCCTATGCATTTGTTGCATTCTGTTTTTACCACCGTTGAAACTCACTTACATATAAGTCTCTCTATCAATCGGATTAGGATGAAAAAGGGGTGAAATATCCAACTAAAATAAAGAGAAATTTTGATAAGAATATAAGAAATATTTTGAAACAAAATTGTGATATTGATAATCTGCCTGATTGAAATTCCAACTACATCGCACTATTATGTACAGTCATTGCAATATGATTTGGATTTCTGGATTGATCACTATTTTTTAATTGGACTTCTCTATTATCTGTACTTTCGATTTGTGTTTTTGAATTGGATGTTTAAATTGGATTTTGGATTATGTGGGCATATTTAATGGGATAGGGGGTCTAGGGTTCAAATTTGATTGTGAAATGATGAGATTGTGTTTTGTGAGAATTTGTGAAATGAAATGATTTGGATATTGTGTGACTTGTTTTACTGATAACTTAGATCAAGATGCTATCTCTGGTTAAATATACAAACATAATTTGATTTGAAATTGTGTGGATTAATCCAGTCTGTTTAAATGGTTGTTTAATTAAGCCAATTATAAAGAAATGTATTGTTAAATTACCGGTTACTGAGCTTTGTAGTTGACTCTTTATTGTTAATTTCTATTTGTTCTTTTCGTTGCGACGTAGGTTGATGGGACGAAAATAGATGCGATGGTGGATCTCTTGTCATGACTCCCGCCCTGGTGGCGGAATCATGACACCAGGGGCGGATTCAATGTTAGTGACATTCATTTTCACAATTTATGTGCTTATATGTGATTTTCAATATTGTATAGAGTAAAATGTTATGAATACTACCAAATTGATGTCCATACACAATATGCAAATTTTATATGATTTCCCTCACAATTTTTTTTTGACCCCATAGCTTAATTGTCCCGCTTCCGCCCATGCTTCACCAATATAAAAGTTCTCTGACTCCGTCAAAACAAGTTATAGCACATTATAGACCTATCGCGTTCATCTGAACAAGTACATACATTGTGTAGAGAGAAATTGATTGAAACAGTAACACAATATTTTATTAAAACTAACAGCATTACAATTTAACTCAAATGACAGACCTAATGACAAATGCCTTCCAGATAAAATGATCTGAAAACAATGTTCATACTGAAATAAAAAGGATAGATGACTGTTGCCAGAAACAAAACTCCAGAAGAAAACATAGCTGAGTGCTCTTAATTAGCTAAGCATCCCAGAACACAATAAATGACTAATTAATTGACTTTATTGTTATCAAAAGAAATACTGGCTTTGGTTGGGTTCCACTAATTGCCACCGGGCTTGGCATTATCATTGCTCCTGTCAAAAGGAATGGCAGCATTACTGGGGTCCCATTGATTACTAGGCTTTGCTAGTGTCGTCGTGGAAACATCTTCAGCACACCACAGGCTAAACAAAGGAACTCATGATCAAGATCTGGGAATTGGTTAAGCGTGATTTATTTATATCTAACAACCAGTTGGGGCATGTAAGTTGCTTAATCACCCTAATTGGAAATAGAAAATACGTACCGGACTGGTGATGGCATAGCTACTAAACCAAATAATCCTGTCTTGCTATTATAGAAATTGTTTTCAAAAACTAATCCTCTCAAAGAATATAGTAAAACCAGAAAGAAATGAATATGCTAAGAAAACGTGGAAGAGACAGATCCGAACATATAAATTATCTTTCTGGTTTATATAGAAATAATCAATCCGAAGCCTAAATAATTGAAAAAGAATGCAAAACAGAAAGTTCCTTTAAACTCACATAATTTCTTGAAACTTCCAATGTTGATCACTTGTTTCATTCCTTGGACGTAATGACAGCAGTGACTTGTTCGAGTCTCGTTCGAGCAGATAATAAGCATGAAAGACCACTGATTTGTTGGTTTGCATTCTTATTTCTTGGAAGCCAAGTTCCTTGCTGCCACTCTCTGTCCATAGAAGAGATGCATCCAAATAGTTTCTGTTGAATGGCGCCAGCTGGACCTGAATGAGAAGGAAGTCAATATATTGTCAAAATTGCGATAAAAATATATTATTTTCTTTTATAAATGACTGTATGTAGCCTAGGGGAGTTCATACTAGATATCCAGGTCCAAAACCATGCTTGATTGCTTGGCCTGTGGCTTTGTTAACCAATGCAAAGGCCCGTCGATTATCATCATCTTTAACTTGCTTACCATATGAAATTTCCTTGATCCATATCTGCAATTGCAACATGCATGTATATGTGTATATACATATATGTATATATATGTAAGATAATAATTTATAAATTTCAATTAAGAAATCAACAGAACTAAAGAAGGAGGTATATGACATGCCTGATTTCTATCTTTGGGATCAGCCAGAGCCAACATAACAGTGTTATCACGAATAGTGAGATTATAGCCCTCTTTCTTATGACAGGAGATGGTGACCGTATGCTGTGTGGTTTCCTGCTGGTTCTTACTGTTCGGTACAAATTTCCACCAATCGCTGATGTGGTCCCCATTAGTAAGTTCCACGATGCTGCCATCATGGAGTATGTGGCTGCTGGGGGTCATGTGCCAGTAGATGAAACTCTCCCTACGTATGTACCTGAAACCCTGGTCATCATTCTTGGACTCGGTCCAAAGCACTGATTTGTCCATCAAACCCGCACTGTACCGAACCAGATTCATCTAGTTTGGTAAAAAAAGTAAATTAAACAGCCAAAAATTCAAGCAGATTTACAAAGATCCTAAAGTCTTAATTGGTCAAGTATTCATAAATTTGCTCTGTCAGCACGATATATATATGTAATGTAACTATTTTTACATAATTGGAAAACTAGAGACTCACAGGACCAATTGTTCCATCGTAGCTCAACGCCTCATTAGTGGCTTTGTTGACAAGTATGAAGGCTGGTTGACCCTCACTGTCCTTTTTCGCAGCATCCTTTCTAATCCATTGCTGCTCTCACATCCGAAATCAAATAAGATTAATACAAATGACTAACCAGTGTGTCTTAAAGCATGGAGACATGTTCAATATAAATATCAGCTAGCTAACCTGAAAGGGATCATGTGGGATGGAGAGAGCGAGTACGACCTTGCGGCCACGGATGGCAAGGCAGTAATCCCCATCTGTGGCTTTGTTGATGATCGTGAATGTCGGTTCTTTGCTCATTGTTATTGAATCAGGAAAACAAATTAAGTAGAAAGAGTATAAAGAAAGAAAAGGCAGGGAATGAGAGTGAAGAAGACTTAGATGTGTGGGATTTATTTATAGGGTTAAAGTAGTTGGGTTTATTTAAGTGCAAGAGTATTAAGAAAGACAAGGCCCGGAATGAGATTGAAGAAGACCAAGAAGTATGGCATTTATTTTAGTTGTAGTTAGGAATTACGACTTGCTTAAATAAATGGAACAGCTCCCATACAATGATGATATGACATTGCAAGTTTGCAACTAGGATAATAATAGTGAATTCAATCAATCAGAAATTTTGTAAATTTTTCTGGTTGTATGTGTGAGCAAATCAATATTTTTGCCGCACTGGAACTAGCTGTACATCGTGCAGCATGAAATGCTTCATGAATATTCCTTTCTAATACTTTGCATTGTGAGAATGCATAAACAGTATGAAATACTTCTCAAAATTGATTTTAACAAGGTAAATGATAGAATAAATAGGCAATATATACGTGAATTACTCAGTAGAAGATTCTATAATGAATAAAGTTAGTGGATTATGCAACTGCTACAGGGTTCCCAAAACTGCAACAATTTGTATGATAAATCATCTAGCTATTTTAGGTGTAGAAGATGAATTAGACAGGGAGAACCCTCTCTTTTTTTCCTCTTTTAACTTGGTTGTTAATTCTCTATGTAAAATGATACGGAGAGGCATAGATGCTCAAGTGATTCAGGGCTTGGTTCTTTCTCTAGATAATAAAAGATTAGTAAATATTCACATTTCTGATTATACAATTATGATTTTGAAAGCATCCCTTCGAAATAATTAATCAATTGAAAGGGCTATATAAAGTGGGATCTAAAATGCAAAAATGGTAAAGAATTCAACTTTATATAGGAGGTTGAGTCACCTTGTAAAATTATGTTCTCTTCACTATTCCTTGCAAGATGGTGGAACAAACAGATAAAATTAGATCCCGATTTTTATGGCAAGGAGTGCAAGAAGAAAAAAGAAAATATACTTTAATTAATTGCAAGAAATTTTATATAAAAAAGCGACATGGAGGTTTGGCGGTATATATGAAAAGGAAAGAGAGTAGCACGTGGGACGATATGCCTTATGTTGCTCCTGATCCTAGGGCCATCATTTGCTAAAACGAATTCAACCTTTGGTACTTTAATTTTGAATATCGTATTTATTTTTGAATGCTCAAATGTATTTATCTTTGCTTTTCACTTCATCTTTTTTAACTTTGAGTAATACTTTTATTTGATTAAAAAAATTGTTGGACGGTCAACTAACATCCAAGACAGAAGATATGAGAGAGTTAAATAAGGATATATGTAAAGGGAGGAAAGAGGCCCTAACAGTACAAACAGGGCGATGGAAAATTAAAGGTTAAAAAATATCATCTAAATATATATATATATATATATATATATATATATAATAAGAATAGGAAAAGAAAAAGGCAAGAAAAGATCAACGTTCTCTTTGGATAAAGGGTAAAGGGGAAATATTCATTTATGCAGAGAAAGTTGCATATTTAGATAAAAAAAAACAGAGCAAAAATATCATATTTCGGCAATTACCAAATAGTCGCCCAAATAGGACATCACATGAAGCATGCAACATCTCTCGCGAAGTGTCGTAATTACCAAAAAGTCCGCTAAGTCAGAAAACCATGTGGCATCCACCATGCTGTACGCGGCATAGTGCAGAGGCCGCATGGGCTAGCAGGCCAAGCCTTCTAGAAGATCTGCTCTCTGATGGGCCGCACTATTTTTAGACCTATTCCTGATAAGATCATTGATGGACCCACGCCCCCCATGTTCTCCATTACTTCCACTAGTGCTTAGGAAGACTATATATTCTTCTTTTGTAATTGGATTTACTTTGTATGTTCAATTGTAACTAAGTCCATAATTATAACTAGCAATCCTCATTGTGGTTAGGTTAGAGAGTTACTTAAAAGAGAGGGATAACCATTAGAAGCCAAGCAAGGAGAAGTCATCTATGGAGGGAGAAAGTTCTTCTATCTTCAATTGGTTTTAATTTATGCTCATTTATATATTTCTTTTATTACCATATGGCCATGAGAAGCTAAACTTTTCATCTCTAGGATGAAGGTTGTACTTGAATTCTTTATTATGTTTTAATATATATTTATGTTATGTTTTAAGTTATGATTTGAATTTTTTTTTGCACTTTAAACTTTTTGTAATATCCTTACATAAATAGTTATTTCTATTATATACCAATGATTTCCAATACCAAAAGGTTGTGTAGTCGTTGCACCCTTGTGTGAGAAGGATAAACATATAAGTACTAACACCAAACCACTAATAGAAAAAGTACTTTTTGTATCGGTTATTTATACACATCAGTATTGGACCTAGAGGCAATACTAATCTAGGAGATACAAAACCTAAACTAATCTGTATCGGTTAAACAACCGATACTGAAAGTTATTATTTGTATCGGTTCTTTTGTTAACTGATGTAGATAGTAGTATCTCTATTGGCTCTTTACATATAGATGATACAAATAATTACTATATGTATCGATTAACTATAAATAATCTATACAGATACTACTATCTGTATCGGTTTTAAGCTAACAAGGTTGGCAGTGGTTCAAAGACTTGGGTAATGAGGTCAACACAAGGAAGTTGTGTTTCATATTCTTAGATATCTAAAAGGAACACCTGGAAAATGTTTTTACTTTAAGAAAAATGGGCATCTAAGAATTGAGGGGTACATAGACTCAGATTGGGCAAGTGATATAACTGATAAAAAATTGGAGGGAAGTTGGTGACATGGACAAGTAAGAAACAAAAGGTAGTGGCATTGTCTAGTGCTGAGGTAGAGCACAACTTGGATACCGGGGCTGGACCTTCTACAGAGCACAACTTGGACACCAGGACTGGACCTTCTGTCGAGAATGATAACCCGAGATATGACAATGATGCCACTGATTATAGGTATGATCACAACCAGGATGTGACCTCACCCCCTCGTGAACCTGTGAGACGAGATAGGTATTTGCAAGTACCTGAGCGCCGTGCTGCATCCCGGGCTGAAACTAGAAGACGGTCATGTGTTGGTCGGATTGGATATCAATTAGTATCTGATCCATTACCTAGCTACAGCCCCTTGAACCTAGAAGACAGTCCGCAATCGATCGAAATAATGTTGACATTAATATTGATGGTATAGATGAGATACCGACAAAGAAAATGGAAACTGGTGATGATTGGGACGGGGATTGGGATTCAGACAAATCATCAGAGGGCGATGATGAGGATATGATGCCTCCTCCAATTGAAGACAGATTTTCGATCAGAGAACGAGGAGACAAGCACCCGTTAAGGACATTCAATGACACTACTTCCTTTAAAGAAGCAGACATTTCTTTTTTTGGGACACACGTTGTATATAACAAAGAGATTAGCCCGGGCAAGCTTTACACCAACATAGAAGAATTGTCGAGAAAAGTTAAGCAGTTCCATTTGAATGGTAATTGGGAGTTTACAGTGGCCAGGTGAGAGAGGACCCGGTATGTTGTAATTTGCAAGGATACAAAGTACAAATGGAAAATGTCTGCCGCGCCTAAAGGCAAGGGAGAGGCATGGATAATTAAGATTGTCAAAGGACCACACACTTGCAAGACTGCGTCAACAAGGAAAGACCATACTGCGCTGACGGCATCAGTTATTGCCGATGTAATTATGGAAGACATTAAGGAAGAGCCTTCGATGAGCATTAAGGAGGTTGCTCGTGCGGTGAGACGGGCCTACCCATATATAACCCCACATTACAATAGGTTGTGGAGGGGTCGGGAAATTGCAGTCTGCAGATGCTTCGGAACCTGGAAGGGGTCGTACAATCTCCTCGCACCATTACTTATTGCCATAACAGGTACAAATCCAGGAACCAGGTTCCAGCAGTGGCATGTACCAACCAATACACCCAGTGAGGTATAATTCAAGGGCATAGCATGGGCTTTCGGTCCATGTATTGAAGTCTTTCAATATGTTAGACCTGTGATCAGCATCGATGCATGCTTCATGTCCGGCCGGTATGGTGGGGCTCTGCTTATAACATGTGCATATGATGCTGAAACCAGTTGTTGCCCATAGTCTTTGCCATTGTTCAACTGGAGGATGGTCCAAATTGGGGTTTTTTCATGTCCTTTGTAAGAAGAGAGGTGGTAGGGAATAGGTTCGTCTACCTGATATTAGACCAGTACAAGGGCCTCAAGCATGTATTTAATAGCCCCAATTATGGTTGGTCCACGACAAACGGACAGTCTGTGCACAGGTACTGCATGCAACACATTTCAGAGAACATGTGCAAGAATACCGGCGAGGGTCAGTGGCTTGCTGACAGGTTCAAAATTGGCTGCAAGAGGAAAAAGTCATGACGTATGGAAGAGATGTTCAGAGAATTTGCAAGAGTATGTATGCATTTTTTTTCTAATTTTTTTGGACATTTGCACGACTTGTATCACTGAGGTATGTTTATCTATTTTTTGTAGATATTTTCAGAGGCAAATGCCTACTTAGCGAAGGCGGGCAAGAGACGTCCGAATGATGAGATGGAGCCGTCAGCATATGAGAAAATATTTCAAGCATGTGATGGAGGTTGGAGATGGGGAATTATGACCACTAATGGATCAGAGTCATTAAACAATGTCTTCAAACAGAGCCGTATGTTACCCATGGTTTCACTGGTGGAGGACACATTCTACAAGTTAAATGCTTGGTTTGTTGAGAGGCATGCTAAATCCACTGCATTAGCGGGTAGGGACCAAGCATTCTCATATAGAGTTGAAAAGAAATTAAGAAAACACAGAGACAAAGTTTCTATCATGCTCGTTGTAGCGTATGGTACCACAGGTACGGAATATGAAGTGCAGGTTCAAAGTGAGATCATTCCACCGATTATGAGCCAAAATAGAATTATAGAAACTCATCAACGTGCATGCAAGTATAAAGTCATTTTAGGCAAGAACAATCAAGTAACGTGCGAATGCCAAGGCCCCCAGTTAGTTCGCATACCGTGTTCTCATGTTATGGCGATTTGCCGAGAACGAAACTTTTCTGAGGACTTATTTGTTGATAACTATTACCGTACCGATTTCCTTCTGCACACCTAGACACCATTATTTCACAGCTACCCCAATCAGTACCAGTGGCCATACTACCTTGGGCCTACGGTGGTTCCCGATAAGAAATGGATCAGGAAGGGGAGGAGAAAACACAAGCGGAGCGTAATGGATATGGACAGGATGCAAGGTCGACGAGTGGGACATGAGGTTCACCGTTCTACTACTGACAGGCAGAGGGCAGGTATGTAGATGATCGTACACAACTTAAAATTGATTTGAAATTAAATTTAAATATTGATACTAATGTTGTACCCTAAAATATTGCTAAAATTGAATAAGCAATGTTTTAATGCTTGGAAAATACCAAGGGTACTTGAAAGCTCTTTAAATTGATCAAGAGCAATGCAATAGAGTTCAAATAATAATTCCTCATGAAATACCATGAATTTTGATATGCTATGCAATTTATAACTCAAAATGGTTGAGGAGTTATGAATTTTTATGAAAATTGCTGCAGTGGCAGTCTCTGATTGGTGCCACGTATGCACAGGGAGCCTAAAAGCTCATCTGAAACACTATGGGGGCATTTTTGGGGATACTCAACATATCTGGCTACCTGACCCCACTTGTCAGTGACTCAAGGATTATTTTGCTGGATCCCTGAGATGGACAGACACGGTTTACAGTGTTATAACTCAGTACACCGGACTGTTGGTGACTTGGCTCATGGTGCACCAAGCTCACCCGAATAACCAGTTAAGTCGCTGGATTTAAACCTAGCGCCATTTGACCCCTTCGTTTGCCTAAACCCAGAACCTATGGACCGCGTTTGGCTCAGTGAGCTGGTTCACGCGATACCCAGTGCACTCGAAATCTTGACTAACCGGATCAAAGCAAATTAATACAACGGGTCAAGCGAGTTGTTTTCTTCGTTGGACAGATCACAATATGAGCTAAACTATCAAATTGAAGCATTCTATAAAAGATAAAACCCTCGATGAATGCTCACCTGAACTCAATCTAACCTATATTCTCTTCTGTTCGGTTCAAAGAGGTGCAAACAATCTCTTCTCTCGAGCTTTGGCTAAGGCCGAGAAAAGGATGAGAGGGAGAGGTGAGAACTTGAACTCTCAATCAAATTGAGTTCTGGTTGACTGTGATGTTCTAAAAGGCTCCACGATCATGTTTAAAGTCTCAATTTCATGTGAGAATGATCAATTAGATGTGCACCATGAACTAGTGTCGTGCCCGAATCGGTCCAGTGGTGACATCCATGTAATCTGTTTCCAAAAGGGTAAATTGAGCCCTGGTATAGCTTAAGCCGTTTGAGGCGATATTGTGTATCATGTTCATGACGTCAGAGATACTATGAACAAGGTGGGCACATGTTTAAGTCCGATATACTGCCGGTGCAACGGGTGCAACCCGTTATAGCTGTTAGTAGCTCAATGGTCCCCATGTACACGTGTTTTCCATCTCTGGATGATGACAAAAGAAAGAAGATTCCGTTTAGAGGCGCCAGAGTCACGTCTTTTGCACTAAGCCATGCACAGCCGGCCGATTGAAGGCCCGGATGCAACGATTCAATGTTTAAAGCCAATCCAAGGGCTATGAATGATCAAGTGATGATGTACATGCACGAACACGTGATCCTATGCTATAGATGCTTCTGGAATGAATGAATATGTTCAAGCCGATCTCGGCCTTTGATCAAACACCTTGATACACGTGTCAAATGATGAATCAAGTTGATGCAAACCCTACCCATGCTCTCTGCCCTATATAAGGCACCTTATACCCATGCTTTAAATACAGACACAGTAGAATATACACAGCAATTATAGGATTAGACACTTTGTTAAGAGCTATATACACTCTCTCTCTCTCTCTTTCTTCTCAAGATCATAGCAAGCTTTGAGCTTTCCTTCTGCAATTGATAGGTATATAGCTTAGATTCTGAAAAGCCTTGAAGGCTATGCTCATGTAACAGCTCCATTGGTGAATAAACTTCATTTGAAAGTATTTTTCTATTGTTTCTTTACTATTTTGGATCTTCTCTCTTCGATTTATTTTCCTTTCTTTGATCTAAGTTCTTAGATTACTGTTTTGAAGCACAATGGAGAGAGCTCTGTGCATTGGCACAGAGCTTGATGATCAAAGCTCTCTTCTTTTCCTTTTTGCACTATTTTCATGAATAAAATGCAAATAATGTGAAAAATATAAGAAATATATTGACATTTAGATTAGATCTGTAAAAATGGAAATAAAACAACATTCTTATGCATTTGCTCTCTTTTCTTTCTTCTTTCCTTCTTTTCTTTCTTCCTTTCTTTCTTTTCCTTTTATGTCTTCTTCTTTTGCTTTTCCTTAATTCATTCTTCAATTCTTGATTAAATAATGAATATGATGATGATATGGAGGTCAAGTCCTATGATTTTCTCTAATATCTAATTTATAGAAGTTATTTAATATAAAGAATTGAAGAAATCAATTTAAAATGTGAAAATAATAAAATCAGGGGCATTGAGGTTAAGTTTGATAATTTCTCTTTGTTTCCTTAAAATAAATGGACTTATATGCATATTAGTACACTTGAATCTCAATGCAAGGCTAAGGACAAGCCATGTGTACTAGATTATACAAGGCAAAGAGAAGAAAATGTATTAATATGCATATAGTGAGAGAATGAGCACTGGGATCTGAGTAGGCATCAGTATATACTGTGTTAGGACACTCATGAACTCAATGCAATGATATCTTGATGATTTGTCCAATGTTCAAGTGAAAAGATAATGTAAAATGTGATTTCCAAGACCTCAGGGGCCTCTCTGCAAATGTGCAGTACCTGACAGTCTATGTTCATGTCCATTTGATGATTTGAATACTTGGAGCTTTGTTTGATCTTGTTTGATCTTGACTGGTACCAAATCAGTGGCTTTCATGCCCTTTAAACATGTTGAAACCTTGAACCAGACCTCATGTCATGTTTGAAAGTCTTCCAATCAGTTACTGGTACTGTACCAAGTCCAAACTCAGCAGCTAAATTCAAGCATAGCTCAACTGGTACAGTGCAATGCACTAAAATACACCAAACAGACCCCTGTGGACAAATCTGTAATTTCTGTCTAGTATAGGTACCAAACTGAAAATCCACAAACACAGTCAAATAAAGGACTAAAAAGCAAACACATTCATGACAAATTTTCCATTTATAGGATTTTTCTGCTAATTTCTATGATTTTTCAAAGTTCATATTTCTGAAATTGAATACTGAACTGTGCACAGTATACTGGAAACATAACCCCAGTTCACTGTTTCACCCTTTTCATGAATCAAACAATCTTGAAATATTAAATAAAAAATATATTTGAAATATACACTCTCTGTACATGAATTTAGACTCAAATTTTGCTCAAATCCAAGTTATATATCTTTCAGAATAAAATCTTGAATTAAATACAAAACTTTTGCCACTGTTGGACCATTATGCCCCTGACACCTTTATAAAATTCTTAAAAATGCAGATAAAATCTTAAAAATAGTAAATCTTCTCCTGGATACTCTTGATGCACCATACTATATATATTTGATCTTGTCCAGTGTGTTTCTTCATGAAAATCTGAGTAAAAATGCTATTTTATAATACTCAAGAATATAAAATTATACATGTCATATGTCCAAATACCAAATCCAATGTTCCTAAACCCTTTGATATACTTTAAAACAGTTTCAGATGATGATTTCAATATCTAATCTTGATCTATACCTTCTGTATCGATGTTGGTACCCTATTTAGTACTGTGCCGATTTCATATGGACTAAATCATATCCGATATGTGAATAAGACTTCAAATTAATGCTCTCCTGAGCTCACACATGCCCATATGATGTCAAATAATCGATTAATCGAAGAAAATCCAGAGTAGAATGATGAAATCCAGTTCATGCTCCAAACTGGTACTGTGATGTTGTTGTCAGACAATAACCACCATTTCCGATGATCACCGATGGCCGACAATGCCACCAATGAACTCCTGACAGCTAGGCGATGTAGACTGCACCGACCTACAGCCTTCCATGGCCGGAATCGCGCTGGAGCAACAGGCCCTAGTCGGGACTGGAGACGTCCGGTGCCAAATCATGTTTATCTGATCAGAACCGCACGAGATTTGATGCTATATAAATCATCTAATATCGGCGCCAAATAAAAAGTTTAAATGATTATCCAAATCTTGATGCAAATATCAAATCCAAAGGCCCATATCTCTCCCTATGTGAATTAAATAATCTCTGATAGATGGGGCCCACATGTCATATTTAATGAGACACATATCTCTATCCGAATTTCAAAGCCCAAATCAAAGGCCCATAAGCCTTGGTGCACATCTCAAAGCCCAAACACATATCTCAAAGACCCAAATCTCTAATACAAAGGCCCAGATTCAATCTCTGTTTATATAAAATCAAATAAATATAATTCTTTTACAAATAAGCCCTTCTGACAAATAATATTCACATCGCAGTCCTTGAAAATTTACAAATAGGTCCCTGCCTGTATAAAAACCTTTCAAATAGGTCCCTGGAATATAAAAGTCCTTTTTGATCATAAACCTCATCAAAAGCCCAAATTACATATCCAAGTCCTTCTAGAATTATAAATAAGTCCCTGGAACATAAAAATATTTACAAATAAGTCATTTTTTTATCATAACTTGCTTATTTCAAGTCTAAATTGACTCAAACCAAAACCAAATGAACCCAAATTCAATTCTCTATCATTCTAAATCAAAATTAAACATGTTCAAGTTTCAGCCATAACCTAAAATGACCAAAATGCCCTTTTCTTAAATCAAATATCATATTTTATAGATAAATCATGAATTTCATAAAATATAACACATGCTTTCTTAAAAACAATTAAATTGTAAATATGCATACAAGTCTTTCATGACCAAAATGTCTTGTTCTATGACCAATGTTCCATGTTTAAATATACATATGTGTATGATTATATGAATGTCTAAAGCAATCGAGAACCCCGAATATATGTATAAAATTATAAAACATGAGCCCTTTAGCCCCATTACTCAGTTCAAACCAAATAAGCACAAATCCCGGGATGAACGAGGTGTTCAGTTAGACCTGACAAGTCTTTCTGATGTAGTTAACGGCGGGGGCTTGCGCCTGTCAGGAGTTAAATATCTCCACAATCAAATAATAAAATCATGACTGACTGATCATGAACGTAGGTCTGGCTAAGGGTGAACCGGAAGGTATGCAAAAAGATGTCCAGTAATGCCCCGAGTTCAGTGCCCTGTTCATGTCTGTTAAGAGACTGGAGCATTGAATCCATGCAGGAGCATTCCCCCACAAATATATCAGCATCGTTAGCTAACCTAACCTTGCGACTTTTTGCGCCCTACAACTGAATGTTCAATGAAATGTATTGGAGAGGCAATAATTGAAGCCAACGAAAGAGAGAATGCTAGGGTGGTTGCCAATGCCGGACCTTCTGGAAGCAGGCGACCCAGTCAGGGAAGCCACTCAGGGATTAGTTAGGGCTTTACAACTGCTGGTGTCGCGCCGTCATCCACTTCCAGAAACCTAAGAAGTAGACTTGGTCTGTTCGGCCGAAGGAAGAGTTAATTCAGCATATGTTGTATTTATATTTCTATCTTATATTCCAGACTTATTTGCTCAATTACGCTATGAACTTATTTAATTAACTTATGTTGTGAATCATTTTCCTTAGATAAATTTTTAAATTATGTTCGATCCGATTACAAAAACTGATAATTACTACAAAACCTGATAATTATTACAAAACCTGATAATTATTACAAAACCTCATAATTACTACACACTGATAGTCTTACACACTGATTGTCAGAGTCTGGTTCAGTCGCAGCAGACAAAGAGACAGTCTTACCAGTATTTTTCTTTCTTTTGACATAGTCGGTATGAGTCGCATCAGGCTTTTTCTTTGGACTAATCGGGTTTTGTTTTTTGTGAAGGCTTTCCTCAAAATCATCATCGTCATTCAATGACCTATGTATTACACAGTTCTTCATAGTACAAGAACCGTTCATCGTTGACCTTTGAGATTTCCTTTTTCGACCACCGGAAGATTCACTTGATGTTTCTCTATTCATCGTTTTTGCCTAAAAAAGGCAACACCACAAACAACAGATAAAATAATAATACAAAAGAAATTCTTCGTTCAATATTAGTTTTTTTATTTATTTCTCAAATTTCTAACATTAAAATTTTTTTTCTAAAAATCACTATTGATCGTAATCGCCTAAAAATCACCTCGGAGCACTGTTTGAGAGCATGATGGATTAAAAGAAGAAGAGTGAGTGAATTATGGTGAGACAGGAGAGAGAAAACAGTCAAATATAGGCCAGGCAGAGCAAACCGCCCCCTGGGGGGGTGTTTTTGTCCCATAGTAAACCTCCCCTCAGTGGGGTGGTCTTGTTTCAGTGTAAACCCTCCCAGGGGGCGGTCTGATTATGGCTGAAATTTTTTCCAAAACTGGGTTATTATTATTATTTTATTTAATTGTTTGGTTATGGAAAAAAATGCCGGGTGAAATACTAAGATGAAATTATTCTTCTGTAACAACAGATTTTTCCAATTAAATAAAACACTAGTGGAAAGGGAGTTTCACGGTAGTTATGTGTTATTTATTCAATTCTCATCAGTTGTCATATATCACACTCATATTGGGACAAAACTAAGAGTTGAAGGACTGTTTGACACTTTCTATTTTAATTTTTTTTGTTTTTCAAATAAAGATGAAAATGAAGTCTTTTAATTTTAAATATTCATAAGGATCCTCCAGTCAGCTTTTTAAAAGTATAACCTTTTAACTCGAAAAAACATGAAGCTTGTCATGTAATGACTAATTCTCGTTTCAAAATTAATTTCAAAATCATTTTCATTCATTTTGAATCAGATCAGCAGTATTGATGCGTGTGATGAGCGATATCGTGCAGCTCATTGATCAAGTTTTCACACAGCTGCTGTTCGCAAGTCAATGCCGCAGATTCCTCGAATAGTCTAATATATATATGTAATCAATTCCGCATCTGGGTCGACCTTATAGTGCAGCCACTCAAATATTCTATATCATTCATTAATTAATGTTAGTCAGTAGTCAGTACTATAATCAGTAGTCAGTACTATAATTATTTATGCGCATTAAATGACGGTTGCAATCTATTTTTTTTTATTCACATCCCTCGAATACTATTTCGTTAGATCTATATAGGTGTATCTCTAGATTTGCTCGTGGGAGAGCGATAATTTAAGTGAGTCTACCCGCGCATGATGCATACTTTGTTGCATTATTTTTCTGGTCACACCACATGTGGGCCTCGTGTCCAGCTGGTTGCCCGGGCAGGAGGTGAGCGGACAACCTTTAATTGAATTTTAATTATGTTTATTGAAATTTAATTAAATTTTAATTTTTTTAAACGTTTTATATTTTATTGAAATTTAATTAAATTTAATTAAACTCCCCTCAATGATGATCAAATGTTTGTTTATAGTCTAATAGTTAAAGCTTTATTTTTTAGTTGAGAGATGGGTTCAAATCCCACCCAACACATGCATTTTTGTATTTTAATTTTAGCCTCCCCTATAAAAAGTTTCTAGTTCTGCCCCTGCCTATGTCTGATTTGAGTTCAGATTTGTGCAAATGAATTATACGGTTCCATGAATATAAACCATCCATGCAAATGTTGGTACAAATAGGATGGTTACACTACTAGAATTTGAAATTTTTCCATGAACCGAAAAATGGCTATTTCCATGGACTTACCCTTGGAAAAAGCCCAAAAATCCTCATTTCCATGCGCTACCTTTGGAAATACTACCGTAGCTGATACCTTCGTTGGAAATAGTCAGTATTTCCAAGAGCACCGTTGGAAATACTCATTTCCATGAGCAGTCTCATGGAAAAAGGACGCATGGAAATACTTTCAGACTTGGCCACTGGCTGGATTATTTCCAAGGGGAGTATCATGGGACCCACTTCAGTATTTCCAAGGGATCGAATGAGGGACCCACCAGAGTATTTCCAAGGAGAGAGAATGTGGGACCCACCTTAACATTTCCAAGGGAGACGCCCTGGGACCCACTTCAGTATTTCCAAGGGCAGTTTATGTGGGACCCACCCCAAGCCAGCGAAAGTGGGACCCACTTGTCAGATATTGGCGATATTATTTAAATGATAGCGTGCAGTTCTTCTATGGATATACCCCTAGAAATACTGCCCACTTTTATTGTTTTGGTAATAGAATGCTTTCATTCGACAATCCTCCCAGTACCCATCCAGTACTTTATTATCCCAAATTCTCATTATAACTGATAACATATCTTACAAATTGATAAAAAACACATTGCGAATAGAGATCGTAGAGTATTTAAGAAGCATAAATCATTAAGGTAGCACAATTAACAGTGTATCCAAAAAAGTGAAAAAAAACCCTTTGCAGCACATCAATGTATACTTGCACACTGCTAATATATCCAAAATATATCCACTATTCTATGAGTTAACAAAAATTCACATAATAAGTTACCCAAAATATACCCATAACCCATTCACATAATGTGTTAGAAATTGTAAATTCACAAAAATATGAGCTTTCCGAGAAGGTCTGGTTCAGTTTGAAGGTAGATTGCTCCACCATTCACCACCCCCCCCCCCTTGCAATTTCATCATTTCCAAGTGGAGCTTGACTCAAGAGTGCTTGAAATGACCCTCTATGATTTGGTTGCATAGGAAAAGGAAGAGCCTATGTATTATATAGAGACAACATGTTACATTTATTATTGTTTGCATGTACACCTATAAATATTGCAATTTAAGCATTGGAATCAGTAACCGTACCTGAAAAGTAGGCAGATGCCCAGCCACCACTTGCTCAGCTCCAGAATTGTTTGGTTGAGCCTAAATTTGACAATGCGGAGTGTCTAATGTTAGTGTTTGGAATGCAGAGTGTTTGGTTGAGCCTATTTATTAACTATCCTCCTCTTTCTATGTATTTTATCACAACTTTTCGCTACTATTAACAATTCAGCTAGAATGACACCAGTTAGCAATTCAGCTAGAATGACCCTATGCACATAAAAAAAAAAGTAAAAAAGATTTACAACAATTACCAAAATATGTTACTTTCATACTTGCTAACTGGTACCTTATAAACCCAACTTTGATTACACACATGTGCAAGTTAGGTGCTAACTGTGCCAGTTAAGTACGAAGTAGTAAAACTAGCACAAGCATTTACCTAAAAAAAGAGTAGAAGGCTTTTCGAGTCTTGATTTAAACTCCGGGTGAAATTGCACACCCACATAAAACAGGCGGTTCTATATTTTTATGATCTAAATTCATCTAAGAGGAAAAAAATAGCATGTTAAATGTTAAAGTACAAGTACAAAAGGAATATGTTTTATGGTTCTAATCAAGACATAATAAGTAATAACACACCTCCTTTCATTTTTGTGTTTCATCTTTTCCAACAAATAACTGCAAAAAAACCAAAAAAGTAAACAACTAGTTATCCAAACCAAGTATAAAACCCAACATGAAGATAGAGAAACCTTGCAATGTACTTGAGACTTGAGGGCATGTTTTGCAGAAGCTAATATACAACCAAATTTCACAATTCAAAGTGACATCATAATGTAAGGCAAGTTTAAGAAAAAAAAAACATATGAATATTCTGCTACCATGTTCAATTCATCAAGTCAAAATAGTATGCTGGGGTGTGGGGTGTTTTGTTACATGAAATGTGGATATGATTGCAAAGGTAATAATTTCTATAATACTAGCAATTTAATGAAACTGGACTCATATGAGTGTTTAGTACTTATTTGCCAGTGTGAGTCCAGTTTTGAGTGCTAGTATTATTTGCCAAATTTATATTGGGTATGGAATTTAAATGAGCTGCTCATAGAGCAACTTACCTAGATCAGTTTGAAAAATATAAGGAACATTTTTTTTTATATATATTAACTTGGCCACTACTTTGATACTTGGTGCTATTTGTAGACAGTCAAAAGATTATTACTTAGAAAGAATGAGAACTCATCAAAATGCTACACACTAAGTGTGATTGAACAACCAAATAAATCCAAAGAAAAAAAAGAAAGCTTACATTTGGTGTAGAGTTGAAATATCCACAAAGAACAACTGGAGTATCACCCCAGCTCTTAGAAACAGTTAGGGCTTGGTCAATAAGAGTTCTAACTGTCTAACATGACAAGCATCAAACCAGCATATAATAAAAACAATAACTAACAAAATTAAAAGTATATATCATTTATATATGGTAAGAAAGTCTAATTAAATTTAGTCTTACAGGTGCTTGAAACTTTCTTTTAACAGAACATGATAAATTCATCACTTAAGAAAAGAAAATTAAATGAACAAACAAATAAGTAGTAAATAACACCCAGCTTAGCCTCAATTTTACTGTGAACATTTTTGCTAACAGTATTGCTATAAATCCATGTTGGTGAAAAGGATTATTTATACAGCAAAAGAAACGCCAAAAGATTGAAATACCTAGTTCCTGTTGAAGAGGAATCATAGTACCAAGACTGTCTCGGTCAATTTACTGACAGTTCAATTCAAGACCTGATCGTTTAATTTCAAACAACACAGGGAAGGAGAATAACTTAGAAAAAAGTGAATTTACCGGATAGGTTTCCAATTAGGCTCGGCAAGGCTTCGCGGTACCAAGACGGTCACGATCGATCTCATCCGCCTTGCTTCTGAGGCCGTGGACAAAGGACCCAATGAGACCCTAACTGGGTTTGAGTATTTAATAGGGAAAAACGGGGTGAGGGCGTAGTGCAAAATTCACCAGAAAGAGAGAGTGAGAAGGAAGGGAGACTGATCTAGGTTACTCTCCCATGCTTGGGTTAGAGACTACAGGGTAGATTTGGATTTTGGTGTGGTTTCGATTTGGGAGTAAGCTCGGCAAGTGAGAGAGAGAGAGAGGGAGAACAGGGGGTCATGGAAAGGTAAAAATTGAAAGAAGGCGGCTGGAAAGAAAATGAAAATTTTGTTTAGGGTTCCTTCTCCCTGGGTAATTCAGAGTAGGTCTGATGTCCAATGGACCTACTTTGGTCCGATGGGTGTAATAACCATCCGATCTGCACCAAAATTTGTGCACGACTGTTTCAATTTTCGTGCGCACATATCTTAATGCTAATCGTACGGTGTTAGAGCTAATTGGACCTAAAAGTAGGTCTGATATCCATCGGACCTACTCATATCTCTTCTCTCGGAGGGAAACGAAAATTTTGTGTGGGAGGGAAATTTGAGAGGAAAATATCAGAGGGAAGTTGTCAAAATTTAGAAGGGAATTAAGTAAAATAAAGTGAGAAAAGTTCTCAAAATTATGGAAGAAATTCAATGAAGTGATTTGTGTATATTGTGTCTCACGTGAAAAATTAGGAGGAAAGCTTAAAATAAAATGTGTATTCGAAGTTTTACATGAGAAATTAAAGTTGTACCATATTTAATTTTATTAGATATTTAATATTTCCAAAGATTAGCCACGACATTGTTAAAAAATGAGTTATTATATTTTTAGAAAAATAAATTAACGCAAACATAATGTGAGAAGGAAATGAAATAAATTTCATTTGAAAATTTTATTATGATTTAATTTACATGAGAAATGAAAGTTGTGCCATATTTAATTTTATTAGATATTTAATATTTTTTTTATTGAGCCATGACATTGTTAAAAAAAAATAACTGCAAACAAAATTAATGAAATTAACGTGATAGTTAATGGAAGAACATGTTTATCAATTACTAAATGAGTTTTAGGAAAAAAAAATTATATAGCATAACATGCTTGTTGCATATATAACTCACATCTTTCAAGCATCAACATAGAACATGAACTCTCGTAGTGTGAGTTAATGAAGATCCACAAGTATGCGTTGTCTGATGGTCGATCAGAACCGTTCAAATTGAAGAATATCACATTCATTTCGTTGTAGTGAAGTTTGATAAAATTTTATGTTCATCTACCTATCCGTCGAGCTGACGGAATATACAAACATCGTAGGGTCTCAAACACTTCACGTCGGATCGAAACTTCGATATACAGAAACATCAGTTTTTTTTTTGTTGGCTGTGTTCAATGTTTTCCCTTGATCATTTAAAAACTAATTTGAAATTATTTAACTAAGAATCGACCGTTGATTGCTCATTCAAAAATGAACGGTCCGTAATTACTAGCTCAATTTTAAGGGTCGAATATTGACACAATTATATGAAATTAACAACTATAAGCATTATTTGGTCACAGGGCATGTATAAATGTAGAAAATATTTTTTTAGGAATTTATTCATATTATTTGCTGTACAAAAATCACTAATTTTATCATCTGTTAATATGAGTCGTCTGATGGGTGATGAAGGGTCATGATAACCAATGGATCTCTCCATTAGAAGGGCTGTAGGCATGAGGTCTATTTCACTGAGGTGACATAAAATTTCTGTTTAGATCCGCCTTAGATGAAATCATCTAGATTCTTGAATAATCGTGCTAATTCTGATCATACGGCTCTGATCTAAAAATAAATATTATGTTACCTCTTGCACTTAGAGGGTCCTTGTTCACTCGCTGGGACTCGGTGTTTTTCTTCCGAAACCAAATCAGAGATGGATAATCCAAAACTCTTGTATCTTTCCTCTCTAGAAATTTTCCCTCCTTCATTTCCCTCCACAAATTTTCCCTCTCCCTCCAAAATTTTGATTCCCTCGTAAACCCTCTATCTCCACAACCGTTCTTGGTTTTTATTTTCTTCTTTCTTACCGCCCTCCCCCCTTTACAAGAAGATTATACAAAAAGATACTCTAGAAAAATGAACTTATAGCAAATATGAAATGGGCACTATTTGAGCGAACTAGACAAGGAGCAATCTCTTACGGAACAGGTACTATTTAAACGTAGCTAGATAGTTAATTCTATAAGAAGCCCCTTAATTTATTTGTTACATTGATGATTTCTTATTTTCCACCTTATTATCTGATTGGAAACTTTGTTGTGCTAATTTTATTGCATTGGGCACTAGGAACGGCTTGAATTTTTGTCATAATTTTGTTGCATGGATGCATGCATTTAAAGTGTTCGACAAAATGCCCGAACCAAAATACTAGAATTTTCATAGCCGAATTGTAGAAATTTTGTTATGTTACCTTCATGTGTAAACTAAATTTTGTTCCCTTATCTATAATATTTTACCAATTAAGGTTGTTTTTTGTATGTTGGAGTGAAGAATTGCAACAAAATCATAGTGACTTGATGATAAATATGTAGAAGTTTGGTGATTTAAGGCCATAAAATCAGAGTTGAGCCACTAATTCATGGCATAAGGTTACTAAGATATAATTTAGTGATCTCCAAATGAAGTTTTACCAACTTGCAATGCCATGCTTCATGATCATATAAGTTAACAAATGCATAGTTCTTTGGGGTATTTTACCAAACAGTTGATGTGCAAAATATGCAAATAGCACAAACAGTGCACTGGATAATTTTTTTTAACTATTTATTATTTTTCATCTTAGGCTTAGTGACAAGGATGAGTATGTTGAGGTTATGCCTGATCTTCATGATGACAATGTGGTCGTCCATGGAGTGGAACATGCTCTTCCCTCTCCCTCCACATCTCTCTCTCGAGCCGCACGAAGAATTTCCTTTGCCGCTGCTGCCGCCGGCATTGTCCTTCCTGCACCAGGCCGAAATTTTTATAAATATACAAAATCAAAAATTAATTTAACAATCTATACATTTTTTTAACCGAATTCGAAAACTATCCATACCGATGAGCAGCTCATCGGTTACAGAGTCCCAAACCGCTGAGCAGCTCATCGGTTTCAGAATGCTTGAACCGATGAATAAGTCATCGGTTTTAGTCTAGCACAGTTTTTGATGCTATCTGCACACTTTTTGAAACAACGAACGGCTCAGATTAAAACAACGAACGATTCAGATTGAAATACATTACAAAATTTTGAAACCGATGAGCTCTTCATCGGTTTTGAATTAAAATATTTTTTCATTTTTTTTTTATTTAATTAGAAAATATTATAATTTATTTATTTTTTATATTAAAATATTAGAAATATTTTTATATTTTTTTTAAAATTAGATAGAATATAATATAATTTGATCTATTAGAAAGACTTAAACAAATAACCCGGATCAATATTTTTCAGATCGGATTTTTCATAGCTGTAAGAAAAATTAAAATATTTCTTTGTGTGTTATTAGAAAAAAATAAAAATATTTTGAATCTGAATTATTGATCCCGGTTCAAAAGTCACTTCTAGGTAAATATATAAAATATTATGGTCTTTCTATTTTTGAAAAAATAAAATTTTTCAAAAGTTTAAAATATTTTTTTATTTTTGAGTAATGATTACATGTATGAAAAGTTTTTGAAAAATTTTATTTTTTCAAAAATAGAAAGACCATAATATTTTCTGTATTTACTTAGAAGTGACTTTTGAACCGGGATCAATAATTCAGATTCAAAGCACTTTTATTTTTTTTCTAATAACACACAAAGAAATATTTTAATTTTTCTTACAGCTATGAAAAATCTGATCTGAAAAATATTAATCCGGGTTATTTGTTTAAGTCTTTCTAATAAATCAAATTATATTATATCCTATCTAATTTTAAAAAATATATAAAAATATTTCTAATATTTTAATATAAAAAATAAATAAATTATAATATTTTCTAATTAAATAAAAAAAATAAATGAAAAAATATTTTAATTCAAAACCGATGAAGAGCTCATCGGTTTCAAAATTTTGTAATGTATTTCAATCTGAATCGTTCGTTGTTTTAATCTGAGCCGTTCATTGTTTCAAAGAGTGTGCAGATAGCATCAAAAACCGTGCTAGACTAAAACCGATGACTTATTCATCGGTTCAAGCATTCTGAAACCGATGAGTAGCTCATCGGTTTGGGACTCTGTAACCGATGAGCTGCTCATCGGTATGGATAGTTTTCGAATTCGGTTAAAAAAATGTATAAATTGTTAAATTAATTTCTGATTTTGTATATTTATAAAAATTTCGGTGCACCAGGTGGGTCTCAATCTCTATTTTTCCTTCCCTGAAGAGTCACTTATGCTGATTTAGGGTTCATTGATTTTCTGACGATTGAGAAATTGTATAGGATTCAGCATTTTCTTAATTTAGGGCTTAGGTTTTAGTATAGATTTGATTATACAAATCATTGATACCTCTGTAGATTGATAGATAGCTTAACAATTTTGAAATCATTGATACTTTTGTAGCTTTTCGAAAAATGATTTCTGGCAGATAAAGCAAAACAATTGTAATAAAGTGGACAAGATATTGAGTAGCCTTTCTTGTTGAAGTTCACATAAAACAAGGGATAACAATATATGATTTTGAGAATACAAATACATAATTTTGAACCATTTATCTCATACCAATACTGGCATGACCCTCATAGTAGGCTGGAATTACGTTTGGTATTTGTTATTTGCAATTATTTTATTTTCTTGTTTTGTGCCTAATTATTGCATTTGTATGTTTCTATGTGAGGCTTGATTAGAAAATAAATCATGATTTCAATTATCTTACTCAAATGTAGCCAAATTTCATTTAATTTGTTCACCAATATCAGCCCCCTATATACTGCATTGATCTGTCTGTTCAGCAAACAATACAACTAAATTTTTTTGTTGCATTTCTTCACTTGAAACAGATTGCTCGGACTTTGTCTGTTCAGCAAACCAATTTTCCCTTTTTCTTCTTTATTTTTCTTATCCTTTGTGTGTGCTTGAGGTTGAAAGAATAATACCTCCGTCAACTCAAGAGTAGCTGCCGATTTGGAGTGGCTCTTTTTGTTTCAATACAGTAGAGGAGAAAGAGTTCCTGGACCTTGTCAAACATAATGTAATAACCTTTACAGAAGCGTTCTCATGTCTGGAGTAGTATATATGTTTGATATATATTGGATGATTATTTTGTTGTTTAATTTTTTAGTGCTCAGCTATTTTATAATTGAGTATATAATGGTTGTTTTCTCATGTTTGGAGTAGTATATATGTTGATATAAATTGGATGAATCAATAAAACATTTTCAAGGGCATTGTGTTTCAGCATTTCCATGAGCTTTTTTATAAAATAATATAAACAGATATACCAAAATATTTCCAAGGGTAATGTGTTCCACCATTTCCATGAGCCTCACAATAAAATAATATAAGCATATCTAACACAACATTTCCAACGGTAGTCTCATGGAAATAATATGTCTCAATGCTTCCATATTATTTCCATGCGCTGGGGGTTAGCTATTTCCATGGGATCTCAATAAAATATAGTATTCGGTCTGCAAAAGTATTTCCAAGGGCGGATAAGAACCATTTCCAAGGGCAGACGCTGGGCATTTCCATGCACTGCTATTTCCATGGGACTACCGTTGGAAATAGTAAATGTGTCAGCAAATCCGATTTTATTTCCAAGGGCCCTTCCTCTCCTTGGAAATAGGGTATGATCCTCTTGGAAAAAGTTGGAATTCTAGTAGTGTTAATTTAGACTCGGTATTTTTCACATGAACAATTTTTACTATTTGCAAACAAAATTGTTCAATTTATTTCTCTTTAAAGTTACTTATTATTTTTATTCAATTCATTCAATATAAGCGAGAATGATATATTTTATGAGTTGAAGTGGTGCCCTAACTACACCGAATGCATATCTGGAAGAATTAATTTTTGTCAGACCGTGAGACTAGGGGTGTCAATGGCACCCTTTTTTTCATTTACCCGACCCGTACTGTATCCGATAAGACAGGTACGGATAGATTTTTTTTCGTAAACTTAACGAGTAAAGATTTATTTATCTGCTACTGTTTGGAACAATTGTACACAGTTCAAAATTAATGAACCGTGTATAAATAAACATCACCTACGGACACAGTTTGAACAATTTTGCTAGCTGATCTCGTCATTTATGACTTTATATATCAGTTAGCTTAACCGGCCCTGTTAGCACATCGCGCAGCATGAAATGCTCGCTGAAATATTCCCTTCGAGCCACTAGGTTCCTTTGGGAAAACGAAAACAAATTGGAAAATCAAAAGTCATTGCATTCTGCATCTCACGATCTGACAAAAATTAATTCCAACTATGCATGCCGTGTAGTTAGGACGCCATTTGAACTCATAAGTCTTATTCAAAGCCAGATCTATACCGTCCTATTCAACATTCACATGGTCGGTTTAGATTCAGTGTTAGGACAATACTTAATTCTAAAGTTTCACATATAGTCCAAATAAAAAAATATTGCATCAATCCAGTGTTAGATGTAATTAATTATAGTTTGTATACTGTTCATTTTTTGTCCAATTAAAATTGATCAATTCGGTTAAGATTATTTTGGAGTTAAATTATAATATTTAATGTCTTTTTTGTCCAATTAAACATACAAGTACTGTTCATTTTTTGTCTTGTTAGATGTAAATATTTAATGTGTAAAATTTAAGGAGTTAATTTATAATATTTCAGTGATGGACAAAACCCAACAATTATAAAATAAGGTAACCAAGGGATTATATGGCTTTGTTACAAAATAAGGTAACCCCGGGGGGGCGGTTTACCCTCATACTAGACCACCCCACTGAGGGGCGGTTTATCCCTTGACAAAAACGGCCCCCTAGGGGGCGGTTTACTATTTTTGCCTATATACTGCTGTTTTCTCTCTCCTGTCTCACCATAATTCACTCACTCTTCTCCTTTTAATCCATCATGCTCTCAAACAATGCTCCGAGACGATTTTGAGGCGATTGTGCTCAACAGTGACCGAGGTATATTTTTTTTAAATTTAATTTTTTTAAAATATTAGAAATTTTAGAAATAAACCAAAAACTCATATTGAACGACGAATTGTTTTTGTAATGTCAAAAATAAACCAAAAATGTTCATTGCATTGTACTTGGGTGGAAAAATCACGAAAGGGGAGTTCGGATGTCAATACTCGAAAGATGCGACTTACGGCTTGGAGGTGAATGCCAATACTTCAATTTATGAAATAAAGGAAGCAATATTGTAAAAAAAATGATTTACCGTAGAAATCAGTACCCGAATTAACAACCAATCCCTCGGTGCCAAACAACCTTACTATGTAATATATCCTATAGCAGAGCAGGATATATGGACAGCTATGTACGGGTTTTTTGAGTCCAATTCAATCCCGATAATGGACCTATTTTGCAAAAAAATTTCGATTCAACTAGTTGGTGCCGGGGTAGGACCTTCTACCCAGAACAACTTGGACACTGGTGTTGGACCTTCTACAGAGCACAACTTGGACACCGAAGCTGGACCTTTTGTCCAGAATTATTTCTCGAATTATGATAACCTGGGATATGACAATAATGTTACTGATTATGGGTATCACAACCAGGATGTGACCTCACCCCCTCGTGAACCTGTGAGACAAGATAGGTATTTGCATGTACCTGAGCGCAGTGCTGCACCCCAGGTTGAAACTAGACGACGGTCATGTGTTGGTCGGATTGGATATCAATCAGTACCTGATCTATTACCTAACTATAGCCCCTCCTGAACCTAGAAGACAGTCCGCAGTCGATCAAAATGATACAAACATTGATATTGACGGTATCGATGAGATACCGACAAAGGAAATAGAAACTGGTGATGATTGGGATGGGGATTGGGAATCAGATAGATTATCAGAGGGCGACGATGAGGATATTATGCCTCCTCCAATTGAAGATAGAATTCCGATCAGTGGTCGATCAGACAAGCACCCAGTAAGGACATTCAATGACACTACTTTTTTTGAAGAAGCAGATATCTCTTTTATTGAGACACGTGTTGTACACAACGAAGAGATTTGCCCGAGACAGCTTTACACAAACATCGAAGAACTGTCGAGCAAAGTGAAGCAGTTCCATTTGAAGGGGAATTGGGAGTTTACAATGGCCAGACGGGAGAGGACCCGGTATGTTGTAATTTGCCCGGATAAAACTTGCAAATTCAAAATGACTACAAATCCTAAAGGCAGGGGAGAGGCATGGACAATTAATAAACTCGAAGGACCACACACTTGCAAGAGTGCATCAAGAAGGACAGACCATACTGCGCTGACGGCATCAATTATTGGCGATGTAATTATGAAAGACATTAAGGAAGACCCTTCGATAAGCATTAAGGAGATCGCTCATGCGGTGAGACGGGTCTATGAACATGTAACCCCACATTACAATAGGTTGTGGAGGGGTTGGAAACTTGCAGTCTGCAGATGTTTCGGAACCTAGAAGGGGTCGTACAATCTCCTCGCACCATTGCTCATGGCCATAACAAGTGCAAATCCAGGAACCAGGTTCCAGCAGTGGCATGTATCAACTGATACACCCGGTGAGGTAAAATTCAAGGGCATAGCATGGTCTTTCGGTCCATGTATTGAAGCCTTTCAATATGTTAGACCTGTGATCAGCATTGAAGCATGCTTTATGTTCGGGCGGTATGGTGGAAGTCTGCTTATAGCATGTGCATATGATGCTGAAAACCCGCTGTTGCCCTTAGCCTTTTGCATTGTTCAAAAGGAGGATCGTCCAAACTGAGGTTTTTTCATGTCATTTCTGAGAAGAGAGGTGGTAGGGGACAGGTTTGTCTACGTGGTATCAGACCAGCATAAGGGCATCAAGCATGTAATGAATAGCTCCAACTATGGTTGGAACACGAATACCGGAGAGGCTATGCACAGGTACTGCATGCAACACATTTCAGAGAACCTGTGCAAGAATACCGACGATGGAGAGTGGGTTGCTTACAGGTTCAAAATTGGCTGCAAGAGGAAAAAACCACGACGGATAGAAGAGATGTTCAGAGATTTTGCCAGAGTATGTATGCATTTTTTTTGTAGACATTTGAACGACTTGTATCACTGAGGTATATTTCTATTTTTGGTAGACATTTCCATAGGCAAATGCCTACTTAGCGAAGGCGGGCAAGAGAGTTCCGCGCGATCCGATGGAGCCGTCAGCATATGAGATGATATTTCAATCATGTGATGCAGGTTGGAGATGGAGAATTATGACCACTAATGGGTCGGAGTCATTAAATAGTGTCTTCAAACAGAGCCGTATGTTACCCGTGGTTTCACTGGTGGAGGAGACATTCTACAAGTTAAATGCTTGGTTTGTTGAGAGGCATGCTAGAGCCACTGTATTAGCGAGTAGGGACCAAGTATTCTCATATAGGGTGGATGAGAAATTAAGAAAACAGAGGGTTAAAGGTTTTGTCATGCACGTTGTAGCGTATGGTACCACAGGTACATAATATGAAGTGCAGGTTCCAAGTGAGATCATTCCAGCAGTTGTGCGACAAAATGGCATTATAGAAACTCATGAACGCGTATACAAGTACAGAGTCGTTTTAGGCACGAACAATCAAGTAACGTGCGAGTGCCAAGGCACCTAGTTAGTTCGCATACCGTGTTCTCATGTTATGGCGGTTTGCCGAAACTGGAATTTCCTTGAAGACGTCTTTGTTGACAACTATTATCGTACCGATTACCTTCTGAACACCTGGAGAGCATCATTTCACAGCTACCCCAACTAGTACCAATGGCCATACTACCTTGGACCTACGATGGTTCCTGATAAGAAATGGATCAGGAAGGGGAGGAGGAAACACAAGCGGCGAACAATGCATATGGACAGGATGCAAGGTCGTCAAGTGGGACATGAGGCTCACCGTTCTACTACTGACAGGCAGAGGGCATGTATGTAGATGAACGTACACAACTTAAAATTAATTTTAAATTAAATTTAAATATTGATACTGAATGTTCAATGAAATGCATTGTATAGGCAATAATCGAAGCCAACGAAAGAGAGAATGCTAGAGTGGTTGCCGATGCGGGACCTTCAGGAAGCAGGCGACCCAGTCAGGGAAGCTACTCAGGGAGTAGTCAGGGCTCTACAACTTCTGGTGTCGCACCATCATCCACTTCTAGAAGCCTAAGAAGTAGACTTGGTCTGTTCGAACGCAAGAAGAGTTAATTCAACATATGTTGTATTTATATTTGTATCTTATATTCCAGACTTATTTGCTCAGTTACGCTATGAACTTATTTTCCTTAGATGAATTTTTAAAATATGTTCGATCCAATTACAAAACTAGATAATTACTACACACTGATAGTCTTACACACTGATTCAATTAACTTATTACACAATAATTGTCTGAGTCTGGTTCAGCCGCAACAGACGAAGAGACAGTCTTACCAGTATTTTTCTTTCTTTTGACATCGCCGGTACGAGTCGCATCAGGCAAAGAGATAGTCTTACCAGTATTTTTCTTTAGATTAATCGGGTTTGGTTTTTTGTAAAGGCTTTTCTCAAAATCATCATCGTAATTTAATGACCTATGTATTACACAGTTCTTATTTGTACAAGAAGAAAACAACTCTTGCGATTTTCTTTTTCCACCACCAGACGATTCACTTGATGTGTCCCTGTTCATCGTTTTCGCCTAAAAAAACAACACCACAAAACAACAGATAAAATAATAATGCAAAAGAAAGCCGTCATTCAACTTGAGTTTTTTGTTTATTTCTGAAATTTCTAACATTTTAAATTTTTTTTTTTTTTTAAATTATACCTCGGTCACTGTTGAGCGCAATCGCCTCAAAATCGCATCGGAGCACTGTTTGAGAGCAGGATGGATTAAAAGAATAATAGTGTGTGAATTATGGTGAGACGGGAGATATAAAACAGCAAAAATAGAGGAAAAGGGCTAACCGCCCCCTGGGGGGGGGGCGTTTTTGTCAAGGGGTAAACTGTCCCTTAGTGGGGCGGTCTAGTAGGAGGGTAAACTGCCCCCCCGGGGGACGGTTTGGTTATGGATAAATTTTTTTTGAGATTATGGTTATTAATATTATATTATTATTTTTTTTTGGTTACGGTAAAAAATGTCGGTTTGAATTTACCTGTACCGCTTTTCATTTTTTAATTATAAAATAATTACACGGATTAAAGCATTTATATTAATTGGGTCCGTTGGATATATCATGGAAAAGAGATTCATAAATAGGCAACAGGCTCAGTATAAGCCCATAATGATATTTAATCCAAATCAAATCGAAAGATCTCGAGAGAGAGAGACAGAGAGAACGAGTCTCAACCGCAAAATAAGTGTCGGCCTGGTTTCTGAATTTATATATACCTGCCATATTATAAACTCTTTGGCTCACCAAGACGCTTTCTGAATTTATTTGTGCAATTTCTCAAAAGAGGATCTTCTATGATATAAATCCCAGAGAGGAACAAGTTGCGAGTGAAATGTAGAGAGAATCCGGGTCAAAAAATTAATCATTACATTGATCTTGTGCGATACGGTCATAGGAAACCAAAAAGGAGGAAAGAAATAGTTGGGGCTTAATTATGTGCTTATTGAGATCAGTTGTGGCCGAATTTCTACAACTATTTGAGTTGAAGTTGATATATAGTCTATTCCTCATCCGCGACACAATAAAAATACAGCTATAGTGGCAAAATACTTCCAATAAAGTAACATTTCCATTCTATATTATGCCCCTGATTTCGTATTCCAGATTGGGATGTTACAACTTACAAGTACACCTCAAATAAAGCAATAGCAAGAAAAAACAAAACAGAAAAAAAAATACAAGCAATATATAGTATATTGAAATACTTGAGCAAACCAAACATATAGTAGTAAACATAATAGTAGTATAAAACCCAGCACATCGGTACTATACTCCCAAGCCACAGAAATAATGAGGTATGTCAATTCACAACTTATGCATCCACAGCCAACCTGCTTCAATCCTTCTCTGGTTCTTCCCCTAGCGCCCATCCAGTGAATTTTGATTTGAATAACTCAGTCTCATATCCTTCGATCACCCTAATAACACGGGATTTCTCATGCTTGAGATCATGAAGCAATTCCTGGTACATTGACATCATGATGCCATTAAAAAAGTACACATCATATGTTGTATAATGGAACTTAGAAAGGTAAAACAGGCCTCACTCATATACCAATTGCATAAAAGTGAAAACATACCTCAACAGCCTTCCTAGCATCTTTCTTGTCAGCAAGAGATGTGCCTTTACCCATCCAAATATAGATCTCAAGTCCCGACTCAAGCAAGTAACACTTGTTTGTCTCCAGCAAGTCCATTGTTAAGTTTTCCGTATCAAAAGGAATTGGCATCCCTTGCTGAACACTGTATGGTCGAACACAAAAAAATGTTGAGAGGTAAATTGTAGGGTTTATTACCAATGCAAATACTGAATAGCCAAACGAAGCATTTAAAATTCCAACACAGATGATTTCTCACTTATCCATTTTAAGTTATCTATTTGTCTATTGTTTGATTATTAGCTGTTAATGTGAGAATTTATACCATACACCGGCAGCATCTGTTTACTTTGGTTTTTGGGTTTGTTTTTATTTTTGTTTTCTCAAATGTGCTTTCTGTCTGCTTCTGATGAAAATTTGTTAGTAAATAAAATTGGAAATTGAACTTCATTCATGAATGTTCTTAAGGCCTCCCTAATATGAATTAGGAAGAATTTTGAGAGGATTTGAAGATTTAGTTTATATGCATAATAATTCCCTTCTATGCAAAAGCAAGTTGGGCTATGCTTCAAATATATGTGCATTTTCAAGAAATGAAAAGTACAAAACAGAAAGGACTACATCTATTATATATATTTTTTGTCAATTAATTTAAGGTAGCGAAGCTATCACTTACATTACTGAAACAAGCTATATATAAAATTGTCCCTACCAATAAAACTTATCACAAAAAAAAAAAAAAAAAATTCAGCCCCTAGAAATAAAACCTATGCTGCCCTTTGCTACTACACCAAAAGCTGGGTTCTTATGTGTAATATATTTTAAAACAAAAAACATTTCAAGTCCAACCTAAGATAAGCGAGTAGTGAAACACAAATATAAAGTTCGTATCAAGACAATGTAAATGCTTACTTGTACAACTGTGCACTTGGGCCCTCCTCCTTTGAATTATGTTCATGACTTGCCTTTTCTGAAATATTACCAAAACCTCCAAAATATTCCCAAAATTTAATGGCCTCTGCATCGTCAGGCACCTCAGTATCCTCTTTTAAAAATCAACAACAAAGAAAAGTTAACAACTATAAATATGGCCCGGTGAGGTACTAGCAGTATTGTATGTATTTTACCAATGATGGCAAGGTCACACGAGCCTTCATGGTACAAATCCTTGATGTGTTGAACCACGTGCATGGCCTTGCCTTTCTCCTGAATTGATGAACCAGAGCCAGTGAATTTATATATCTTTGACTGGGTGTCAAGTATGAATATGTCACCATGGTTCAGAGAAGACTTCTCGACCGGGACCTGGCACATAAAGGAAATAAGTTGATTCAACAAAGATAGTAAACTATGAAACCAAACAAAGAACTTTTGACATTATGTTTCAAGTTTAACCTGTTCAAGAAAAGAGTTTATTGGTCTGATTAACAAAACAAATTAGGTTAAATCGCATTATGTTTTATTTGTTTTTCTTGACATGGATTCTGCTCAAAATGCACTCATCTGTGCAAATGAAGTAAAGAAATGCTAGGAGATTTCTGCAAATAAATTAACACATTCAGTGCAATGCGCGCAGCAAGTTAACTTGAAAAGGCTAATTAATTTTGTAATTGCATGCTTGACATAAACTGATCCTCATTATTGTGTTGTTATTGCAAATAATTCATTTCCAATATGAAACAAAAAGAATCCAATAAAAGAAACTTTCTAGTATAGTAAATTGTAATGAGAGGGACCCATCTAAGCTGAGCAAATCAGAATTAATGGATTTAAATATATGTCAGGATATAATTGAGGACAAAATGGTCAATTTTTCTGCACCCGTTTAGATGTCATGTTGGCTATGGTATTTTTGTGAACAATATACATAATGGGTGAATTTTTGCAAAACAATAAAAATGAAAACAGTCAAAACTTGCCTCTTGGACACGGGCATCCTTGCACTGATACAACCGAGTGACATGCTCATGGGCATTGATTTCGGTGTGTTTGAAACCTGAAGCAATGCCACCAGGCTGTGTAATGATGCACGGCTTGAAATAAGATTGGAATTTCTCAGACTCGCCTCCGTGCACCTCTCTGTACTCTACGGGCCCGCCACCTAGTGCCTCATCAAGCTCATATGTCAGAATAGCTGCACTCCCTACCTCATCCTGAACCAAAATGTTTGTTACACTGACATTCATTACAAGTGTAGTATTGGCATTTTGAGAGTGTCACGAGGCCCAACCAACCTAGTACAGGGGCATGCCAACTAAAAGGGCCTTTCTTTAACTCTTTTATTTTGTTCTCATTGTAAACCTTTTTTTGGTAACTCCTTTATTTGATAGTTGTTGATTAATAGTTAACTGAAGATAACAGAAATATCGTTTATACTAGGCGCAAATATGTTTTGTTGCCTATTTGGTTCATGCGGACTGTTTCAGGTTTTTTATTTGAACAACTTTTCAAGTGTTGTTATCATGTTTCTTTGGTATTAAAAGATTCGAGATGTTTAACGAATAACAAAACCAAAAAAGCTAAAATTTATATATTATACAACTTGAGTCGGACCTGGCGAGTGTCTTTTCCAAGCCAATAGTGGATATTATGCCGAAGCGCACCACCACTTTTTGTGGCAGTATATGTCTGCTTGAATAGAAAACAAATGTTATATGGATATCAAATATGTGTTATAATATGCATCTGTAAACATCATCAAGGAAATGGTTGGCAAAAGGTTGCATCAGATAGGCAAGTATTATAAAGAAATGCGTTGGATGACTTGAATCTATACTGACACTACAGTTGGACGACAAATATTATTATTTCACATTCAAAATCTTCAAATTTATTATATTTTTGTTCCTCCTTATATATTTCTAAGGGCTACACGAGAGTTTAACCTCCTTAAAACAAAACGTTAAAAATAATATGTGGAAGAATCCTGATTGGAACCTTTGTTAAATGGTTGGCAAAAGGTTCTTGAACTTTTGTTATCCTTTTTGAACTGGCCCTACCACAAGTTAATTCAATAATTAAATAAAGTTCACTAGTTCAGGAGTATGGACCAGTCTCCTGTTTAGTTAGTAATTAAATGAAGGAGCTCTGGCTTTCAGAAAATTAATACAAGGCCTGATTGAACAAAATTAAAATCTAGGGATTCATAAATCATATGATTATCACTGATTTCCTGTCAAATCTAACAAACAATTCAGAGGAATGAGTATAGGTTGGTTATTCTTTCTTTTCGGAACAGTTTCGGAAACAATTGAAGGCATTGGGAATTTGGGATCATATATTGAGACCTATGTCAAACAGAATTGTCGATGGCAAATCATGAATATTATAATCATAAGGCACAATTATATTTCAAATCAATGTTCACCTTCAGTACTATGTAAGAATCGCCCATGAAAAATTTTCCATACGAGGCTTTTGGAACAGGTACGGGACGAAAGTTCTCGATACGCCAAATCTGCAACCCTCTGAGATCAGTTAAGGCCTAACAGATTCACAGAACGAGTCTGAGAAGTAATAAACCTTAGTAATTGCATGCATTCCTTGATCATATGTTCAAGTGATAGCTTAACAATTTTTCTTTTAAATATTTTTTTTTAAAAAGGATACGGCTCCATTCCAGCTTCTTGAAAGGCAAGATCCAATTTTCCAGTGCATGTAAACATTCTGTTCGAAATAAAGCCGAAAGAAATATCATCATTAATTTAAAACATAATTAAAATACAATGAGGTTGTCAGGTTGAACAAAATTGCCAGTACTAAGGTTTCGAATTGGAGGGATGACCTTACGCAATTACAAAAATTATCCGTTGACCCAAGAAAAAGCAGGTGATTGCCAAATTTTATCTTTATTTTTGACGAAGGTTAATCTCAATACTTTGCAGTGAATTAAAGTGATAGAAATTGTGGAGAGGCTGGCTGACATAGATTGAAGAAAAATAATGAGAACAAAATTATAAATTAAGGTCTATATCTCACCTCCCCGTGCTCCAATTGATTGGAAGAAAGGAGAAATCAAGTAGCGTCTTCGATCTACCGCAAATCAAATCTCAATATAAAAGAGGAAGAAGTACTCTTTCTTTCTGTGAAGGTGTGTTTGCTGTGGTGGGATACAGGTCTTAGGTACCACATTTATAGCGCGCCTCGAGTTTCACAAACATGTTTCACATGCATGGTTGCAAATTGCATCCAAATTTTAAAGAGTTATTTTATTTAATTTGTTGAGCTTTGATCTTGTGTCACTATATAAGTCTAGGTTTCGATATATTCATTTTTCAATCATAATTATGCTCTCTATTTATACATTTTCATTATATATGTATAACAAGCACGACTAAAAAAAAATTAACCATACATGGCATTTCAACAGATGCAAGAAAGTTCCTATTAAACAAATTGTATAAGAAGGCATCGGTCGCGTGAAGGGATGCCTCAGAAAAATACGTGTACACCGAGGAAATGCTTTAGATATTAGTGAAATATCTTAGAAATAATAGATGAAGATGCATCATAACAAGAAGGGATGGATCCATGACATGGGAAAATTTCATGTATTTTTTTTTAATAAAATATGACGGTGTGCAATTATTGGGTCATTTAGATACACACTTCCGAAAATACGCTACAATATTTATATATGTTTTTAATAATAAAAAATGCCAAATTTTACATGTTTCTTTAATAAAAAAAATCGCGTATAAATGCTAGAGTACATTTATGCACGGTCATTTATTAAAAATCATTTATAAGTCAGAAGCGCTTTCTTGGGAAACAAATTGAATGGACTTTTCTAGAAAATAAGTATGATGTACCATGTATTATTATGATGTGAGTATTATATATTCATAATTCAAGAAATATTTAAAACATATAACGAACAATATTTAACATTTTAACACAAAAAGATAACATTCCAGTAACAACTAGCAGATAATGTTTCTAGATATAACACAAAAATATATAGAGAGAGATAGATAGATAGATAGACAGAGTTGAACTATGGTAAATTAGAAAGTCACTCTTGCTTTACTTCACACTCATATATTCATACATTCTATATTGAAACATAGTTTAAAGAGCGACATGACATTTACCAGCTCTGTTAATTCGAAATATTGTGCATACATAACCTCAAACCTTCATGCATAAGAAAATAAAAATGTTAAATTTCAACAGAGCCCTTGCATTATTGAATATTTTTTTTCTGAAATAAAGGTCTAACAGTGAGCCACGAATTGTACAAGAAATTCAGAAAAAGTTAAGTCTTCCAAAATTCATAACTAAATTCTTTTCTTAACTAGTTTTTGGAGAATGTGGTTCTGGAACTAAATTTCTTTCATTATATATATATTTTTGCTTATTTTCTACTACTTTTAGTATTGATTAGAGGACACCTTTCTGATGAGTATTGCTAAGAGTAATTTAACATACATTTATCATTATTTAATAACCCCAAAGAAATGGTTCATTATGGCCTGCACGGGAACTATTAAATCAGACCTTCGATCTTGTCAAAAAATAAAATGTCGCAAGAACAATATCATCAAGATATTTTGCTATTACTTTGAGGACATCCAGGAAGAAAAATAAGAAAAAAAAATGTCGGAAGTAGTGCTTAAAATTAAACTATAGAATATTTTATAGAATCATTCAATCAAATTAACCTAAGCTATAAATAAAAATTTAGTATTTATGTTTAAATTAAACTATATAAAACTAGAAATTGTTGATGGGATTTGCTTTCGAAAAAATTATATCTACTACAGTATAAATTATGTTATATATTAATAATTTCTATTAAACAATCTTAATTAAGTCAAGTAAATTTCATAATATCTTAAAATTGCAGAAATTTATAGTATCTTACAAAATATTTTGATGCACGCCTTCAAATGATAAAATTTTATCGTTGATTTAAAACAACAAATCTGTAATATAAAAAAAATTAAAAAATATATTTTATACATGTGAACAACTTTTAGATCACTTAATAAGAAATATAAACTAGTTTAATCTAAAATAATAATGTTTACGAAATTTATATGCAGGACGAGGAAAAAGTTCATAATTTTTTTAAATGTTAAAATAATCTACACATATTTAAAATGAATCCTATAGTTAGATATATATCATTGAATTCTTCGCAAAACAAAATGTAATAGTCAACCAATAAAAGTTATTTGTACAGTTTTTTCCTTGTGTTAAATAGGTTTTATTTCTTAATTATGAAAGCAATTGTGCATACATATTATATTTTGGAATTCCTAAATTTAAATTTTACTTGCTAATCACTACTACAAAAAGGTGCTTCTTACACTGCAGTTGTACACAAATTTTCTCTGTTTTAAATAAAACCATGTACCAAATAAGATTTTTCCAATGATAAACGATTTCTCTAAGAATTCTCCACAGATTTTTCATTAAAAACCAGTGTGGAGAAAAAACCGTGTGAGAATCACTCTTCTTACACGGATATTTAATTCTGTGTTGGAATGTTAGAGAGCTACACGGATATTTAATTAAATATCCATGTAGGAAAGTGATTTGTACACGATTTTTTATTTAAATGGCCATGTATATATGTTGAGAGAGCTACACGGATTTATAGTTAATTATCCGTCTAGGAAAGGTCATTTAAAATTCTTCTCTTCCAGCGCCGTTTTGATCACTCTCTCTCCTCTGGATTGGCTGGAATCTGATTTTTGCGCAGCTGGGATCTGAGATTGCAGATTTAGTTGTGATTTGCTCCTCTTTTTCTTGCTAAGGTTAGTAATACTTCTCTTTTCTTTCAATAATTTTCTATTAATTACTTTTTATTGCTTATTTAGGGTTTAGGGTTTGATTAATGCATGCATGGTTGTTTTGTTAATTAGTGTATTGTTGTTCAATAACCGACCTATTAATATGCTTATAGGTCCATGCCTGTAAAAAATTAATCCAATAGGGATTAATTTTGGATAGTCCCCGGTTTGGGACTGCTCTTTGAATATTGTGTCTCATTTAGGATGTGAACACATATTAGCAAGTTTAATTAGTATTTAAGAAAAGTTCGATAATATTTATCCTTATTGCTCCTACGAGTACGTGGTCTGTACGCATACTTGGGGAGTTAAGGAGATATGCTGCTGAATTTTTCTCAAATGCTAATTAAATCCCGCTAACATGTGTTCACATATGAGACACAATATTCAAAGAGTGGGTAAGGATTGTAAACCGGTCCTTTGTAAGCCAAGAATTCGGTACAAGTTATATATATGTCGACCATCCACCATGCCTGATTAATTAAAATCATTTTTTTGAATTTAATTTACAGATGGATCGAAGTTGGATGTATGAATTGCGACATGACGATGCATAATATTTGGTCTGCGTTGAAGAGTTTCTACAATTTGCCGAGAGTTAAAGAGTTCTGCAAAAGGAGGCCGACATTTTGTGTCCTTGTAGGGATTGTAAAAATTATATAGGATTTGGGGACTTGGAAGAAATTAGATCTCATTTAATTTGTCGGGGATTTAAGAAGAGATATACATATTGGTTCATGCATGGTGAGAAAATTAGGTAAAACAGTGGTACTAGTAAAAATTGTGAAGAAATAAATGAGAATGCACAAATTTCTGATAATTTTGAATTTGATTGCAACGATGATTATGAGAATTTAAAAAAAAATTATAATGTTGAAGTCGATTGTAGTGATGATGATGAGATGACAATGAATATTGATGAAAACATAGAACATGAGTTTACTAAAAACCTACAGGACATGTTACGTGATGTGGAAGCTGAAATTGGTGGTGAAAATTATGATAAATTTCAGTATTTGTTTGATGGATCCAAAAAGCCGTTGTATCCCGGGTGTACCACATTTACCAAACTATCAGCTGTGTTGAAATTATTGAACTTAAAAGCAGACAATTGTTGGAGCGATAAGAGTTTCACGTCCTTACTACAGCTTTTATGAGAAATGCTCCCAGATAACAACGAGTTACCATGTACAATATATCAGGCGAAGAAGTTGATCTATTGAGTGGGATTGAAGATTGAAAGAATACATGCATGTCCGAATAACTGTGTATTGTACTGTAAAGAGTACGAGTCCATGCATGTATGTCCTAAATGCGGTGTTTCACGTTATAAACGTAAGGGCAAGGAAACTGACGATTGTAATGATGAAGAAAAAAAGGACCGGCCTCCGGCCAAGATGCTGTGGTATATACCGATAATACCGAGATTCAAACGGTTATTTGCAAATCCCAAATATGCAAAATTATTGCGCTGGCATGAAGAAGAGCACAACAAAGACAGAAAACTAAGACACCCGGCTAATTCTCCTCAATGGAGAAACATTGATAGACACTTCAAAAAATTTGGTTCCGACCCCAGAAACCTTAGGATTGTGGTGAGCACAGATGGAATGAGTCCATTCGAAAGCATGAGCAGTTGGCACTAGGGCTGTAAATGAGCTGGCTCAGGCAGAGTTGGGCCTTAGCGCAGCTCGTTAATTCTGAACCGAGCTATTAACGAGCCAGCTCGTTAACAGCTCGCGAGCTAAAATCTCAGCTCAAACTCGTGACGAGCCAGCTCACAAGCCATGACCTGGCTCACTGGGTTTGGTTGGACCTTGTTTTAAGAAGAAAATAAATTTTACAAATCTTTTTGGACCGAGCTGGACCGAGCTGAACCGAGCTGGACCAAGTTTGATAGTATAAAATACACACAAATTCATACAAATTCACAAATTGATGCCTACTCGAGCTAGCTCGTGAGCTAGCGAGCGAGCTAAGGCCTTAGCTCAGCTCGTTAATTTTGGCCCGAGCTATTAGCGAGCCAGCTCGCTAACAGCTCGGTCCACTATCGAACGAGCTGTTACCGATCGAGCAAGATGTGAGTCACGAGCGAGCCACGAGCTACGAGCTTTTTGGACAGCCCTAGTTGGCACAGTACTTGGCCAGTTATTTTATCCATCTACAATCTTCCTTCTTGGTTGTGCATGAAATGAAAGTATATAATAATGTCATTACTGATCCTAGAGCCCAGACAACCCGGAAATGACATAGATGTATATCTCGCACCATTAATCGAGGACCTCCAAAAATTATGGAAGACTGGTGTCCCGGTATGGGATGCGTATAGCAAAGAGGTCTTTAAATTGCGGGCCATGGTATTTTGCACAGTAAATGATGTCTCCGCGTATGGGAATTTGTCGGGTTACAATACAAAAGGAGCAAAAGTGTGCCCTATCTGTGAAGATGACACGCAGGTGCTGAGATTGAAATATTGTAAGAAGAATGTTTTTATGGGGCATCGTAGGTTTCTCCCCGTTAATCACGTCATCCTTTGGATTAGAAAGGTGTCTTCGAGCGGGTTAAAAACTTTGATATTGTTTTCAGAAAATGTGCCAAAGCACCACTGAAAAATATTTAGAAAAAGAAGTCAATATTTTGGGAGCTACCGTATTGGGAATATTTAGCGGTGCGACATTGCCTAGATGTCATGCATGTTGAAGAAAATATATGTGACAGTTTAATTGGCACCTTATTGAACATTCCTCACCTGACTAAAGACGGTACACCCAAGATCCGATCCGCGCCGCCTCATCTCCGCCTGCTCCTCCACTCGCCGCCGCCCTTCCTCTGTGCCACGTCGACCCCCCTCCTCTCCGCCGATCTGCGCCGCCGCCTCCGCCTTCGTCTCTGCCGCTTCCCCTCCAAGGTAAGCATCTCTCTCTCTTCCCTTTTTCCCTTCCATTTTCCATTTTCTTCCTCTCTTTTTCAGATCTGGTGTTCTCCATTGCTCCGCCGGCCGTCACCTCCACTGCCACCGAAACCCTAACCCATACGGTCCGTACAACCTTCCATACGGACCGTACATCCCTCTGCTATCAACCAGAGAAGGATTCATACCCATACGGACCGCATAACCCCTCATACGGACCGTACAAACCCCCTGACAGTGCCATGGACCCCAACCGGGAATGCAGAACCAAGCACGCCCAAGCGAAGAGGCCCCGAACAACACCGCCTAGGAGTCCTCAACCACCACCACCATCCTCTCCGGGACCCTATGACTCTGGCCCCGAGCAAACTCTATTTGGCGAGTACACCGACCGCGCCAATAGCTTCGCGAAAAGTTACTTCACTATGCCTACTCATCGCATGTATGAGAATTTTATGACTTTGCAGAAAAAGACGGTTGAGAACACTCAAATGGTGGACCTTAAGACACTCTGCAAACTCGGAGTCGAGCAAGAACTCCTCCATCTAACCTCTCGAGTTGGTTTCTCTCCCGAATTCTGGACCCTTGAGGACAACTGCTATGAGATGGACACAAGAGAGTTTCTCTCGTCCCTTCAGCTCAAACGAGACGAAAATGATGTCCGTTTCATCAAGTTCCGCCTTTGCAATACCACTCAGCGGGTCTATTTCAACGCTCTTCGCAGCTGGGTCGGTTTCCACCCTTCCCCTAGCACTGAGACCCTCAGCTTCTGCGAAGGTTGGGATAGAGACATCTTCTGGGAGAAGATCACGGGCAACTCCAAGGCCCACAATGATGAGTACCATGCACACTTCATTTCTCACCCCGTTCTCCGCATCATCTAGCGTGCCCTCGCCTGTACCATCTTTGCACGCGGTGAGATCCTCAACCGCGGCAATCAGACCGATCTCATGTTGATGGACAGCATGCTCAACCCTAACCCTGATCTCCCTGACTTGGTTCTTCTCATGGTCCAGCACTGGCTCGATCTTCAAAAGTCCAAAAGATCTGGCAGCAAGTTAAAGATTGGCTTGTTTGTTCAGACCATCAAGTCTAATCTGGGACTGAATGTTTTTCCTGGACGCGGTCTCTGCAGTGGACCTGCCTCTCTCAACCCCGAGAGTTTGCAGCTGCAGCATTTCATCAAAATTCACCGCGGTCCCGCCGATCACAGTGACCTTTACGATTGGCGCTTCGCCAATGGCACTGACCGCCGCCTCCCATTTGCTGCTCCCATCGATCTTGAGGACCACTCTACTTGGCTCATCGACGCCCCACTACCTCCTCCTCCTCAGACACGGCGTGCGAGGGACATTCCTAGCTCCTCCACCCAGCCAGCAGCAGCTCCATCTCCTCAGGGCCCTTACCCAGCTGACCCCTCTATCCGTGATCTTTACATGCTTATGTCCGACATCAGGGACACACAGCAGGAGCAGGGGGCCCACATTCTTGAGATCCAGCGCCAGACCTCCCTCCACACTGAGCACCTGGATGAGATGAACGAGATGATGAGCGACTATTACTACCGCATTAGGGACATTGAGGACCAGTTTCGCAACTGGCGCTTCGACTCCTCTTCTGACTGATCAGGTTTGTTTCCGCTACCCCAGCTTTTATCTTACTTTTACGTCTTGAAGCATTGAGGACAATGCTCAGACTAAGCTTGGGGGGGTGATAAGTTGTTTGCATTTAGTTATGTGCATGTTTATTTTTATTTTTCTTGTGTTTTGTGGATAAATTTGTGTGATTGCGAGAATTAGAGACCAATTTGAAAATTTTTGGTTGTGTTTTGGACGAATTTGTGAAATTGGAAATAACCCCATGTTTGATTGAAAGAACCACATAGGATAGATTGTTTTGGAACTTTGTGGAATCGAAAAAAAAAATTGAATTGTACCAAGAAAAGCATTTGGAACACTGTACGGACCGTATGGGAACCTATACGGGCCGTATGGAACTGAACTGTGCCTTTTTAAATAGGGAAACGGGGTTTGAAAGAAAAAGAAAGATTGGGATATTCACTGGTATGAATGAATACCTTTGAATGTGTGTAATCATGGTATCGTAGCAAAAACATTTGAAAAATGGGAAAAATTGAAAATTTTGAAAAATATAGGACTCCGCTTGCCTATGTTACGTTGTTATGAGGTACTTATGGTAATGAGTCTTTGACACTCTGCTCCGCTAGTTCACTTGATAAAATGGCCGAGTTTACATCAAAAGTGTGAGCTCGTGTCATGGAAAGGTCGAACCAAGAGCACGCAAATGCGCTTTTGAATTAAATCGGTTGGGTATGGTTCACCACTTATAGCTAGCCGAACTTGTACTAAGGATAAAGAATCAAAGTGTCACAAAAGCAACAATCAAAAACAAACTTTGCATGATACCAACACACGAGGTCTACAACTTTCTGACCTAAGCTTGTTCCAAGCTGGGGGGGGCTCAAAAGAAAACAAATCACCACAAATGAGGGCATGTGTTTAGTAGAAAAATTAGCTATTGGTACGTTTGGTTGATTAGTTCTTGCAAATAACAATACATTCTTGAATATGAGGTTTAATTGATTGAATTGTGGAGTGAATCAAAAATTGACCGAAGGAAAACCAATTCACTATCCAAAATGACCCTTTTAGGTTTCTAATGAACGCAAGATCATGCAAATTTTTCTCTTAGCAGTTTAACTTACATTTAGGTAAATCCAAGTACCAGAACCACACCTAAGTTAGAATTTTTGCTTGAGGACAAGCAAAGTTCAAGCTTGGGGGAATTTGATGTCTCCTTATTTTGCCTAGTTTGCGACCAAATTTACACCAGAACTTGTGCCTTAAAGCCTACAAATATGAACCTTTTTACTTGATTATTACTAGAATGTGGTACTGCTATGCTTTGTTTGCTGTTTTGCAGGAAATGGGCGAATTTCCTCTCCATACGGTCCGTATAGGTCTCCATACGGTCCGTATAGGTCTCCATACGGTCCGTACATGATCAGCCCAACCACACATAAGGTTCCATATCAGAGGCAGTAAGTCTCCAAGACAAGGCACGGGTATACGGTCCGTATAGGATTCTATACGGACCGTATAAGCTATTTCGGAAACCCAGGCTGAAATTGGAAACAGAGACAGCTGGGGGGACTGAAAAGGAAGGCATTCAGTACGCGATTTGGGGCATTAAGGGGGATCATTCCAGATCTGAGAGGCATCTTGGATCCATTCTTGGTGCTTGGGAGACAAGGAAGAACTTGGAGAAGAAGAAGAAGAAGTTTTGCAACGGATCTTCGGATTTTCTATTGTCTTTCTATGAACTCTTTCATAAACTTTTATTATGCTTTGTTTTGAGAACATGAGTAACTAAATTTACTGTTTCTAGGGTTAAGATATAATTGACGTTTGGTTTTACTTGTATGCTACTTGAATTTGTGTTGAATGCTTAGTTTTTATCTTGTTGTGTAGTATTTTAATTGCTTGGTTTTTGCTTGCTTGAGTTTGATTAGTCATCCCGTTAGATTAATGCGCACATCTAATTGTTAGGAGCCAAGTCTATGATACTCAATCCAACTAGACCAAGTATATGAGGTAGGTTTTCGGGCCAAGGAGTACTGAAAGGGAAACTTTCCTCGAGGCGAAAGTCCTTGGATATCTTTAGTAAACCGACAAGTAACTTAGATAACTTAGTCCAAAATTACGAAAGTTGAGGGTTAACGAATCTAAGAGGGGAGTAGTTGAGTCCGGTAAATCGGGTTCTAAGCCAAAATTGCGACAGCTGAGGTAAGGAACTTAGATCTGGTCGATGGAAACCCTAGACAAAAGTACCAACACAGAAACAGTAGCTGCAGTATTCACTCAGGGGCCTATACGGACCGTATAGGATTCTATACGGGCAGTATACCCTGGGGCCAGACAGATACGAAATCTGAAACCCTGGAAACCCTTTTTATAAATTGAAAACAACTTTTAATCTTCTTTTAAGCACTTTAATATTGTTATTGATCAGTAGAATTGTTAGAACAACCAACAAATCAACCTTTTCTTACTTCTAGAATTTTAGTCGATCTAAGTAGAGTCCGGTTGTTTTATTCCGTCCCTGTGGATACGATACCCGACTATACCAACGGTAGGACTGTGCACTTGCAGTTTTGACCAGAGGTAGACTCGAGTTTTAAAAGGTACAGCTCGCTGTACTGAAACTTAGCAGTAGACCTGTGTGCAAACAGCACACTCGTGACTGAATGGATGAACAAAGGGAAGAGTCCGATCAGACACTATCGAGGGTTGACCCAGGAGATCTGGGACGAGTTTGTAGCGATGAAGCAAACCCCCGAGTTCCAGGTAACTAAATTTATAAAATTATAACTCTATTTTTTGTCAAGGGCTGACCCAAGACCCAGGAGATCTGCCTTACACTAATTGATTGGCTTTGATTAATAAAGGAAAAAAGTGAAAGGGGCAAGAGGACAGTTGCCAAGAACAAGTACCGGCACCATTTAGGATCAAGCGGGTACGAGCGTAAGTCGACAGAATTTAAGAAAATACTGGAGGCAAACCAAGATTCCGACTCACCGGTTGTAAATATCACCAACCCTAGGAGGAAGGATTGGTTCATGGCAAGATCTGAGATAACAGCCGACGGGAGGATTCGACTGCCTGAAGAATTGCGGCACGTGGCTCAGAAAATGGTACTGAATTCTTGTTATAACTTGCGTTAATCAAACAAAATTATAACTACCTCCATTTAATTACTCTTGTATTTTATTCAATTTTTTTAACAGTTGGAGGTGGAGGAGGAGGTCATTTCAGGTGCCCGCACAGTCTCGAGGCAGCATGACGCATTGTCTCAAACGCTCGAGAATCCGGAACACCCAGGTCGGGTAAGGGGTGTGGGGTCCATGTGGGCTTCAAGGATGTCTTCGGTAAATCGAAATCTCAAGGAAAGCGTGAAAAGAAGGATGACAAAATGGAGCGACTCTGTCAGCAAATGCAAGAGGATTACGATGCAAAGCTGGCGGAGATGTAATCAAGACTCTTCCAACGCATGACCTCTCATTTTACGCATCCATCCGAGCACCCACCTTCCATTTCGCCGGAATTTTGGCATAGTAGTCAAGCATCCAGGACCTGGGGAGACGAGTTTGATAATCTAAAGGTAATACTAGTTCGTAATCACAATTAATTAATTACTACTTTTTTATTTGTTGTTAGGTAACATTTCCTCTTAAAACGACTACTTCCTGATAATTGCAGAGCATTGCCGCATGCGAGTTGGTTATTTGGAGCGGTATTGTGCCCGTTACCGTTGCTAAGGGCCTCGTACATCCAAGATCGACACATATGCACCTTGATCATCTCGGGCTCGAAAATGCTTTGGTGGAGCTCGACTCAGTCATACCGGGATGGACGCACATACCTCTTCTTGTCCTGAGCAAGCAGATGCACACTCTGGATGATAGCCGGCAGTCATTTATCCCATGACCCAAAAGTCATATCATTTTGGATCAGTAATATCTAAACAATCAATATCTTTTGTTACTTTCAAATCCGCTCTTTTGAAATACTGAAATTGATTTAAAATTTGATACTAGCTCAAGAGAGCCATTTGTCACCAGTACACACGGAGAGAGAGCTGGAGGTCGCAACTGATGCGCCAGGATCATGACACCGCTCTCTAATCACCGCACAAGAATACAGCCTTTTGCCCAGTGGTTGTCGTCGTCTCCATGACAAATTGATCACAGCACCCGACGGCATGAGGGACACCACCGAATATGTTTCTACATGAAGGCTGGACTGTATTAATATCTTTCAAGGACTTGAATGATCATTTTCATGCCTCGAATAGCGATAAATGGCTTAATGTGTCTCCCATCACCATTTTCGCAATGTAAGTGACCAAAATTTATTTATATCAGATGTGTAGCACTGAAATATATGTTCTAATTTAATATTATGATTTTTCAGGAAGCTAGTCTGGACCGTTGAATCATGACCACTTGAACATAAAAAGAACTTGAGTCTATTTCTGGATCCCGGCAAACTCAATGCCACGGCAGTGGAATTTTCGCCCAAAGAATCTATCGAGTACCTGCGCTAAGCGATGCACCGATGTGTCGCGAATCGAAAGAAATTCATTCTCGTGCCATACCACCAGTGGTTAATTAATTCTAACCTTTAATTTTTAAATTATGTATTATTTATATTTTAATTTAAATAATTACAAAAATGAAATAAATGTAATTATAATTGTGTTTATATTTCTCATGCCACAGCAAACGCTGGTGTTTGCTCATCATCATCCCGACTGCAAATCAGTGCTATGCCATGGATTCTTCAAGGCCCAGAGAAAAAGTCTCCAAGCACATTTAAATATGGAGAATATTTTGAGCGGTTCGGATCAGCTATTTGAACTTTGGAAATAGCAATATGAGCGCGAATTAAAGCACCCCCTTTAATTCGCAATGCATAATAGCCTTACTCTATATATATATATGTGTGTGTGTGTGTTAGTAGAACTAGGACTCTCCTTGGAATACCAAGCTCTTTTGTACTCGATCTTAACTCTAAAATCTATCGGATTAACTTCGAACGATGAATCCAAACCGTTGAAATCCTTCTACCTTACGAGTGATGCGTCTGCATGTGAAAATTTTAAATTTTCAGATTAATTTAGTAGAAACTCAAATAGTCAAAAGGCTTCCAAAAAATGAATGCATTAAAATTAATTTAGAAACCTTCTAATTTTGACCACTTGACTTTGTACTAAATTAATTCGAGACTTTAAAATTTTCACATGTAGACACATCACTCGTAAGATAGAAGGATTTCAACGGTTTGGATTCATTGTTCGAAGTTAATCCGATAAATTTCAGAGTTAAGAGTACAAAGAGGCTTGGTACTCCTACGAACACCCATATATATGATATATCTTCTACTAATATGTTTTTTTTTTTTAAAGTGAAAACTCCACCGATTTTCTATTAAAACAGAAAACCATTACAATCATTCAGGTATTGAGAAATACCTTGTAAAGTCGGACCACCTAAACCTATTTATGACAAAATAACCTCTAAAAGTATCATCACCACATAATGGATCTCTTATGGACCCTAACATCCTATCGTTACACAAGCATGAAAACCTGAAACCAAACACATCCACAAACATACTTACCCTACACAAAACATAACAATAATGTCAAATAAGCACCAAAAACCCTAACCTTTTTATTAAACTGCCATAATTGCAGGATGAGTAAGGATGTCCCCATTTGCACTTGAGTCTTCTTCCTCCTCGTGCCCTCTAATCCCTGTGCCAAGCGTATGGGTTGAAACCGGTGGAACCCCTGTGAAATTGGCCAGTGTAAGTCCTGTCAGATTCTTCAAATCACAAGGAAAAATAAGACTCAATTGAGCTGTTAAATTCTGTTTTTGATGTAATGCCCAAAATTTTTGCGATTGACATTATTTTGGACCCTAAAACTCTCACATCATGAACCTTTCCCTACTAAAATATAATTCTATTATGGTCAAGCCAGACACACCATAACACTGCCCCTCTGATTATTTCAACTATTCCTGGTTCTTTTAATGAAATACTATAATCTAATTCCCACAATGACTCAATATTATCTAAATCAAAATAAAAGTTATTAAACCAGGCAATCCAATACCAGATTGACTATACATACAAACACGACACAAATAAATGATTAACTGTCTCTAATTGAGAATAGTAAACACATCTAGTGTCACCTGTCCAACCACGTTTGCTTAACCTGTCTCTGGTAAGTACTCTTTTTTGTTTGACTAACCACAAGAATATTTTTACTTTCAAAGGTATTCTAGCCTTCCATATGCTCTGAAATGCATTAGTAAGAACTCCCCCCTCTGCCAAATATTTGTATAAAGAGTGTACTGTAAATAGACCATTAGTTGTCCATTTCCAAACTATTGTATCCCTATCATTAGATAGTTGTACTGACCCAAGAATGGCGGCTAAAGTTACCCATTCCATACGGTATATACCTATTAACTGCCTAGCTATAGGAATACACAACCTGTCTTATGAGAATGCATCTGTTACTAAAATATTTTTATCGTACACAATAGAAAAAAAATTAGGGAAAGCTAAACACAGTAAAGAATCCTCCCACCAGTGGTCTACCCAAAATCTAATTGATTGTCCATTACCAACTAGCCAAGATATACATTCCTGGAATGTATCTCTTAATTGCAAAATATCCTTCCACAATACCAACTTATCTCGTCTATCTCTTGTATAAGAATATTTATCAATTATGATTTCTTTCCATGTACCTTTTACTCTCATATCATAAAACCTAAATAACTATTTAGACAATAAAGATTTATTCATGCGGTTAAGATCTAATACTCCAAGTCCCCCTGGACTCTTACTCAAACACACCTTATCCCAAGCTATCTTCTACTAATATGTTATTGCAGTCAATAGTTAACATATATATATATATGTAGGAAATTGCTAATATGCTACGCGTAGCATAGAGGGCCTCCATGCAACGGCTCAAAATTTGAATTTTCAAATTCCTAATGGTCGATCCAAACCATTAGATGTGTTCTACATATTGAAATGTGCTTGGAGACCAAATTTTACATTTTTTGGAATTTTTTTACTATTTGTTAAGCCACTTTGAAAATCGCTGATCCAACGGTTTCACTGTTAGTTAAGCCACCGTTGGATCAGCGATTTTCAAAGTGGCTTAATAAATAGTAAAAAAATTCCAAAAAATGTAAAATTTGGTCTCCAAGCACATTTCAATATGGAGAACACATCTAACGGTTTGGATCGACCGTTAGGATTTTGAAAATTCAAATTTTGAGCCGTTGCACGGAGGTCTCTATGCTACGCGTAGCACCGTAGCCACGTCCTATATATGTATATATATGTATATGTGTGTATATATATATATGTATATATATATGTATGATCTATCTTCTACTAATACGTTATTGCAGTCAATAAATAATAGATGGGCCTATATGTAAAATATTTGTCCTTGTCAGCCAATACATTATAGCATGTGCGTTTTTATTATTAAGTTATAACATTTGTCCTTGTTATCCACCGTTTTAGGGACGTCAATTAATTAATGTCTGTACTAGAATTAGTATCAAGAAGACTTAGCTAGAATCAACACTCGATACAAGAGGGTAGTTCGACATTATTGCAAAGGTACAATTATTGGTGTCCAACTTGCTTTTCATACATGTTTATGGGTACAAGTAGGAAATTGAATCCCCTGTGTTTCTCCATACAAGAGGAGGGCGCATTTGAGTAAGTGAAGAATAATCACTAATATGAGTTAGTACTATTTTGAACTATTATTTTCAATTTGAGTATATTTGGATTAGTAATATAAATTATTCTTTGTTTTTCGATGTGAGTTATCTCACTATTCTACTAACTCAACAAAATATCTTGTTAGTTACTATTTTAATCTTAGAATTAGCTTTATTCCTTATTTTATCCAAACTGTCTCCAGAGAAAAATCAGTTTGTATCCTCCGGTACCGCACTGATGAATTACAAATAAATATGACACGATTTCATTCTTAATAATACAATCACATAATATATAAATAAATAAATATTGACCCAAACAGGATAGAAAAAAACTACAAAGTGCCACAAGAACTACAATGGGCATGATTAATTTGTGAATATTGCCTCAAGAAAAACAATATCACCTGAAGTGACATAATATCTGTTAGAGATGAGGAGCGTCGGATCTAGTTGGTCAGGAACAGCATGCACATCGAACGTTATAATCTACACTCAAGTATTGTTTTACCTGAGAGTAAACAACTTTATTTTTTCCTCTCTTGTCATGCACATGCAGATACACGTACCCTCATATTATTACTTATCATGTGATAAGATTTCGAGTATTGTTATCAAGTAATTATGTAAGTATTTATATATGTATTTACTTTTAAGCTTAAGTCTGAATACTTGAGTTTTCAAGACCTTAAATCTGAAATTCTGAATACTTAATCTCAAATCTAACCAGAGCAACCATAAAAAAAATATATGTTTTGTGGGTTTTTGAAATGGATATTTTGCTTGACTAATCTACAATGCCATGTGATATTGGGAATGGGTTTCGCCACATTTTTAAAATTTTGAAATACATCACGACATCTTTTTTAAGTTTGCAATAACATAAAGCAATCGTGTACAATTAAAACAGTCAATGCGTCAATAAAACGTCCGCATTGTGATTCGTAGGAACCATTAAAATTATAGACTTTCAAGTTGAATGCACGAATCTTGACAATTAAAATGAACGGACCTAATTTGCGGGCAAACTTGCGTTACTTTAGAGGATGTGAATAAAATTATAGAATTTAATTGTACAATTAGCTACAGCTTGAATTGAAAATTAGTCTATAGAGAGAGAGAGAGAGAGAGATCACAATCGATTAATTTGATATATAGAGATCACTATTAGCTACCGCTTGAATTGAAAATTCAAAGTCCAAAAAATGTAAAATTTGGTCTCCAACTACATTTTAATATAAAGATCACATCTAACAGTTTAGATCGAAATTCTAAACTTTAAAAATTAAAAAAAAAATAGTTTCACAGGTCCTCAGTAACAATCGATTTGAAATTAGCCAAATATAAAATATAAAAATCTTAAATCTACTCATTTAAAATATAAAAACCTGAAATCTACTCATTAAATTTGAAATTACTTGAATAATTTTAAATAACCATTTGGAATCCACTCATTATACGCTACTGGATGCATGTTGCGCGACAGAAGATCCTAAGTGTAAACAATCACATGGAGGGAATAATTCAAGGCAGATCTGAGGTGTATAAGTTTTAGTTTATTTGTTTAATTAATTTAGTTGATACCTTGATATTTAATTTATGGCGCACTGCCAAATGCTCATTTTGTAGGTAATTAATTGATTAGTCAAACTCAAAGGCACATCTCGAGGTCTACTCAATTCATTTTTATAGTTCAGTTTATTTAATCGAGTTCAGATCTATAGAATTAATTCACCTGCTCATATGTACTAAATAATAATAAGAAACGACTAACTAACATAGTTGTTGGAAGGGAAAATAATATTTACCTTCTGACCAATGAATTAATTAAGTACTTCATAACTTCTGTTCATTGTTTGTGCAATAGATTTCACAATACCAAAGAAAGAATTATTGACTTTGTTATCATCCGATGGTACGTCGCTTTCTGATATCTTATTGAGTTACGTTATGACACTTTTTTTATCGCGCACTTTAGTTTAATCTGGAGATATATATATTTACCAAAAAGCAAAAAAAACAATTTTTTTGCTATACGACGGTGTAAAAATTAGCTTTTTCTTCGATTTTATAAATTTGGTTGTAATGTTAACCGTCCACAACTTGCAAAGAATTTGTTGTGTATTTTACGATTTTGCCATTTTATCAAATCAAATGGTTTGATTTCTGATATAAGAAACCAATAACTATGATGGTACATAATATCGTAGTAAATTTTAAATCACAATACCATAATAATATACCTCAAAAAAAAAGTCAGAAAAAAGTGATGTGTTGTCCGTAATTGATACAAACATGCCTGGTATATATTTGAAGGCATCTATTGCTTAATAATTAATTTAAAAACATTGCATAGAAAAAAAAACACACAAAGAAAAAAATTAAATATATCCCCAACAAACAAAATCTACTAAAAATAAAAATAAGATAGTAATACACATGATAATAGATCATTGTAAAATTGGTGAAAATTTCTTGGCAATGGTTAATATTTTAATGTTTTGGACCTAATCAATAAATTAGAATGATATATAGATACGAAAAAGAAAATTCTGCACTCTTTCATAAGATCAAACAGAATATTATTACATTATTAATTAGTAATAATAGAAAAAGTATCACATTACTTGTCTTGTGAAAGGAGACATTGACTTTATATATTTAGATCTGTTTAAAAATAAATAAATTACCCAAATCTGGATTCCATGAAATTAGTTGCAACATTAATTTCAAAAATTATAAAACTATAAATACATGTGCCATGATGCAAGATGCCTTTAGATGAAATGTGCTTTCAAGCCCAAAAACTAACAAATTAACCATTTTATTATGTTATCTACTAAAATCAAATTTAAATTTATAAAATATCCATTTTACCCTTTATTAATAAAAAAAAAACTATGTACCATGTTTTACAAAAACACCAGTCTTCTAATTAGCCGGTTTTCGAAGGCAAATGGGTTATTTTCGACTTCTACCACTAATTAGCCGGTCTTCTACCACTAAAGTATTTTCATACCCATACCCGTTATAAATTGTTCTTACCCGTACCCTACCCGTATCCGATACCAATTATCTTACCCGTACCCTATCCTTATCAGTTATGGTTGTCGGATAACGAAACGGTAGCCGATAAATAACGGGTAATACTAATATAATAATTATTTTTATTATTTATTAAATAAGACATTAAAATATATACATTTATTTGACACATGCATAGTACTTTATTGAATCTTACCATGCAAAGCGCAAGTAAATCAATTAAAGTAATATTTTCAATGCTTATTAATATATATAATATATACAATTTTTCTTTTATAATTACCCGATCGAATAACGGATACGAAATAGACTTCATCCGTACCCTTACCTGTTTAGTATAAAGCCACCCAACTAGATTATTGTGTAAAGAGTCATTTGAATTGAGATACGATTGTGCAAAGCCGGATCTACACTATGCCCAGTGGGTGCGAAGCCACCTCATGATTTTGAAATTTTTAATCACGTACGTTGAAATTTAATTGATTTATTATTTTTTTGAAACTTTTTATATAGTTTAGCCCCCGTCATAAAATGCTTGATATGTACTAGTAGTCTATTGGTTAAGACTCTATTTTATTCTTGGGAGGTCTTAGGTTCAAATCTCATTAGCTGCAAATTAAAAATTATGTATTTTAAATTTTAATCCTCCTGACTAAATTTTCTAGTTCCATGCATTCATTTTTAAATTTAACACAAAACGATCTTGACAGCCGTTGATGAATTTTTCGCTGATCTCGGTATTTATGACTTCATTTGTTAGCTTGAACCGCTCTGTTAGCATGCATGTTGGTGCAATTCGTTTGCCCCACTGGAAATAGCTAGCACATCGTGTAGCCTGAAATATTCCATTCGAGCCACCATGTTCCTTTGGGAATTCTAAAACAAATTGGAAAATGAAAAGTCAATGCATATTATACGTCTGACGATCTAACAATAAATAATTTTTCCAGCTATGCATGCCGTGTAGTAGTTAAGTCGCCACTTCAACTCATAAAATATATCATTCCCACATAAATAGAACGAATTGAATAAATACATTAAGTAACTTCAAAGAAAAATAAATTAAACATTTTTTTTTCGAAATAGTAAAAATTGTTCATGTTAAAAATGTGATTACGAAATTGGTTTTTATTTCTAGCATACCCCAACTTGTTTAGGACTAAAGGCTTAGATTGTTGTTGTTGTTAAAAATATGACCTTAATTAGATTACGATATACACACAAATCTATCGAAATAGTATTAAAGGGATGTGAATAAAAAAAGAAGAAGATTGTAATCGTCATTTGATGAACTTTAATAGAACGTGATTATAGTATTAAAGGAATGTGAAGAGGGTTCTTTACTTCCCGCTCGTATCTCCATTTTCGAAGTTCAAATAATCGATCCGAACCGCTCAACATGTTCTCCATATTGAAATGTGCTTGGAGACCAAATTTTACATTTTTTGGAATTTTTTTACTATTTATTAAGCCACTTTGAAAATCGCTAATCCAACGGTTTCACTGTTCAAACAGTGAAACCGTTGGATTAGCGATTTTCAAAGTGGCTTAATAAATAGTAAAAAAATTCTAAAAAATGTAAAATTTGGTCTCCAAGCACATTTCAATATGGAGATCACATCTAACGGTTCGGATCGACTATTTGAATTTTGAAAATAGAGATTTGAGCGGGAAGTAAAGAACCCTCTTTACTTCCCAAAGCAAGTTAGCTCAACTCTATATATATATATATATATATATATATATATATATATATATATATATATATATATATATATATATATATATATATATATATATATATATATATATATATATATATATATAAAAATATATATTGTAATCGTCATTCGATGAGCTTAATAGAATCTGATTATAGTATGACGAACATTAATTTATTAAAGACATAAAATATTTGAGAGGCAGCATATTATTTGGTCAACCCAGATGCGCCGCTGATTACATATAATGCAAATTGAGACCACATGGTTGCTTGACAGAAAATAATACAGATAGAGTACGGATCGGGATCTGCGCTGATCTTAATGAACTTGGACGATCGCTCCCCTCTGCGTTAATTAGACGTGCACTTAGATCCACAGTAACAAGATTGGCGTTTAATTCGCGTTTTATTCGCGAATTAAATGTTTTTGAACCATTGGCAGATCAATCCGCGTTTAATATATACAACGATTCGCGAATTAAACGGTTAGTACGCGAATTATTCGCGGATTTGACGAATTTTACGTATTAATCGCGTTTTGTTCAGAAAAGTTCGTCCCTCCGACTTTGCTATTCGCTCCGTCATTTTTCTTCCAAAATCGTCTTCGTTGATTCCCTCAAAAAATCTAGTTTCTATCTTTCTTCAACAGCAACGACGAAAAGAAGACGACGAGAAGAAATAAGAAACTGTCGCAAGTCGTAACCTCAATTTCAAGCTCTTAGTGGTAACATCCCTTTTTCTCTTTTGATTCTTTCTATTTGGTATTAAAATATACTTAAACCATGTGGTGCATCATCAAATTCACAGTTAAATCGAATAATGTCTTTTGATTCTTTCTATTCGCAAAAAAAAAATTGCCCCTTTACAATGAATTACATGGTCTCTAAGGAATTTGGAGCAAATCTTGTGATTGAGCTTGAAATTAATGAAAATAAAAAAAGGAGAGAAGATTTTGCAGTAAATGTTGTTGGATTATTGAGTAAACAGAGGAAGAAGTATTGACAGAAATAATTCTACTCTTCTTAATAATTCAATTACAACATGCTGAATTTATATCCCTACAACAACTAAATTTGGACTATCTAAACTTAGTACCCCACTACCTATCCTCCTGTTACAATACTGCCATATTTAGGCATCCACTAAACCCACTACACACATGACTCATGACTAAATTAAATATAGAAACTAAATTCAGCAGTACACATAAATATGGAAACTAGTTTTGTACCCCACTAACTCAGGTACATGCTAAAAATACATCACGTCAGATTTATGCTAAAAATATATTACAACACATTCCATCCAGATTTGTAAATCTGGAATATCCGGACAATAATTTTGTATCAATATTCAACACTTCCCCTTGATACAAAATTTCCAACTCAAAGTTTCAACATCATCTTCTTCTTCTGAGTTATCATTCTAGATCTTCGTATCCCAATTATCATCCTCACATGTCGATTTCACCTCTTCTATCTGCTCCTTAGCCTCTTCGATAGTAGCTACCTGAGATTGTGACTCGGCTGATTCATCATCCACCGTGGATTCTTCTACATCATTATCAACCTCCATGACCTCCTCTATGACCTCATTTTCAACCACCTTGGGCTTTTGCTTCTTTGTCTCATATTTCGGCCTCTTTTTAACCTCAGTTGTACCAGACCTTTTACTGCCCAAACCCTCAGCACTTCGTGCAATGAACTGCCGTCTCATAGCTTCCAATTTTCTCTGCTCCTCCTTTTGTTTCCCAGTTAGAAGCTTGCCCTCTAGCATCTTCTTCAATTGCTTATCCTTTTCTTTCTCCTTCATTTTTGTCTTTTCCTCCTCAGCTGGCAATGCACCATATACCATTTCTTGCACTGACACATTGGTCTTCTTTATTTTCTTCTTAGACTCCACCTTGGTCTCGGTTTCCATCTGCACATGCTTCTCATCAGATTCTGAGGCGCCAATTTCACTCCCAGGAGCTTCAGTTTCCTCCTCTGTGATTGTTGGCTCTTGCTCAAGATTGACTTCTACAATATGTAGTCTCATCAAGGAAAGTCCCTTTTCTTCTTTCTCTGCCTCCATCTGTACAGGCTGGTCGAGACATGACTCTGCCATCCTCAGCACTTGTGTATCAATAATGGTAACCTGATCCCCATCAGAATCCTTGTATTTGATCAGCATAGCTTTTAATGAGGGAAACCTCTTCGTCACAATATCTCTCAACACCTTGAAACTACATTTTTATGGCATCTGAGCCAACCGTATATCATGGTTGTACACCAGCTTCAACGGCCTCTGACGAATGAGCCCTACATTCTCCACCTTGAGGGCCTTCTCATCAAACAAAATATTTCTACTCACCATGATTTTGCCACTTTCTGGACTGCTGCCACCATTTTCTTTTATGTGCACTCCTATTGTGCCCTTGTTGCTTGCATCAATCTTGCTTTCGGTGTATGCCATGAAGAGTGACGGTTGCTCATTTTCTTCTACAGCATAACTTGCTTGATTCTCCTCCCTTTGCTTCTTGTAACACTCAGATTGGTAGTGCCCAAACTTATTGCAGTAGTAGCATTGGATGCTTTTCTTGGCTTCATAGCACTCAGATTGATAGTGCCCAAACTTGTTGCAATAATAGCACTGAATGTCCTTCTTGGATTCATCATATGGTTGACTATTTTCAGAAGTGTTGCTGCTGCCTCTTTCTGTTCCTCTTCCTCCTCTGCTGGAGTTACTTCTTCCTTTGCTAAAATTGCCTCTGCCACTGCCTCTGCTTCTTGATGTCTCCCTCTGCATGTAGAACGCCTTGTCATCGCCTTTATCTTCTGCCTTTGACATCCTTGCTTCATGAGTCTGCAATGATCCCATGAGTTCATCGAAGGTGTAGGTTGCTAGATCTTTGGACTATTCAATTGCTGCAACCACATGATCAAACTTGGGTGTTAGGCTCCTTAACACCTTCGCCACCACCGTCTTCTCTTCCATGGTGTCTCCAAATGCTTGAAATTTGGTTGACCACCTCTTGTACTCTTGAGAGGAAAATTTGCACGGATTCCTCCTTGTTCATCTGCAATGTTTCAAAGTCCCTGCGTAGGCCTTGAAGTTTGATTGCCATGACTCGGGAACTTCCTTGAAATGCTGTTTTCAAGGTTGTCCATGCCTCCTTTGCGTTGGTGGCTGCTGCAATTTTCGAGAAGATGGTGTCATGCACTGCTTGTTGGATGAAGAATAGCACCTTTGCATCTTTCTTCTGATTTTCTTGCAGATTTGGATCTGGGTTAGGAACTCCATTTGCTATCAAGTCCCATAGACCATGTGACTTGAACAAGGTTGTCATCTTGATGCTCCAAAACTGATAATTCTCACCTTTGAACAACGGAATTGCTGGTTGCGTCACATTCACCATGGTGCTGCCGTTTTCTGCCATGAAAACGCCCCAATGTTGATCGACCTACTCTGATACCAATTTGTTGGTTTATTGAGTAAACAGAGGAAGAAGTATTGACAGAAATAATTCTACTCTTCTTAATAATTCAATTACAACATGCTGAATTTATATCCCTACAACAACTAAATTTGGACTATCTAAACTTAGTACCCCACTACCTATCCTCCTGTTACAATACTGCCATATTTAGGCATCCACTAAACCCACTACACACATGACTCATGACTAAATTAAATATAGAAACTAAATTCAGCAATACACATAAATATGGAAACTAGTTTTGTACCCCACTAACTCAGGTACATGCTAAAAATACATCACGTCAGATTTATGCTAAAAATATATTACAACACATTCCATCCAGATTTGTAAATCTGGAATATCCGGACAATAATTTTGTATCAATATTCAACAAATGTGCCGCACTCTATCAGTATATTAGACAATGAGGCATTCCTGGTTTAGCTGTCTAAGAAAATGGAGCCATTGCAAATTTGCAATTGTGAATCGAATCCGTAAGCAGTTCAGCCAATTGCTGTTGCATGTTCGTCAGTTGAAGAAAAGTTTAATTCTATTAACACTGGAAATAAGCTCTTAATTATGGCCTGGGTTGTGCCTACCTGATGACCTTGCTGCAGGTGAGTGTGCGAACACAAACACAATTCCAGAAGGCGCATAACATACTCATACAGAGACAAATTAGCATTTCATGCTGAATCACACAAACTAGTCTGCACACAATACCTGAAAATATATTGGCAATCACCACAATCCAGTACCTTCAAATTAATTGTAGATAGAACCTTCAATTACAGATAAATTATACAATGCAACATGCTTTTCTTCCCAACAAAAAAAAGACAGAGAGATAAACAAAACGAAAAATACAACGGAGAATTAAAAAAAATATGGAATAACTGATGGAAAAATATCAGCCTATCAGAAACACGAGCACCGAGTCTTGTCACGTTTCACACTTTCTCTCCTCCCTGCACATCTTGAGGGGCTGGGGCTGAACTCAGGCCATACTTTTGGCGAATATTCTTATAGCAGCTTATCAGGAAGTGGTCGGTAAGCACAAACAGCAAAACCCGCGCTGCAAGCCCAATTACATAAATAGAAGTGGAGAGTCTCCTCGCACATCCGGCTGCGTAGGCAATCATCAGGCTGACCAAGTCGAGCACCATGGTTATATACATCACTATGAATCTAGACCGATGATTAGAAACATTCTCATTCATTATAAGTATTATTATTACCAAAGATGCCATGAATGCGGTCCCATTGGCATAGAAAAAGGTTGTGTATCGATCCGGAAATTTGTCATGAAGAATTGAAGACCCCGCTCTGTGACTGTTGAGGTCGTCTTGCCATAATCCACCAGCTGGGCTTAGACCAGTTGTATATGTTACCGATGCGGCTAGAACAGCAACGACCATGATTGCATCACGCCTCTTATCAAACCACTCTTTTCTTTTTGCTATTATTTTTGGGAGATTGTTGGTAGAAGCCGCCTCAGCTTTTTCATCTACCTTGTTTGATTTAGGGTCATTTGGTGTTGATTGAGCCATTTTTAGCTTGGAAGTAGGCAGATGCGAAAGAGGAATGAAAAGAAGGGTTGTTCTCACTGAGGAAGGTAAAAGGCTTTATAATCACTGCTCTGAGCTAAATATATATATATATATATATATAGTTTTTTTATGTAAGTTTAACCCAATTTGACATATAAAAATGTTTTTGTTGATTTAAAGATCAGATGTGACATTGAGTAATATTAATTAAAGACTTCAAATAGATGAGCCATCAGCAGATGAACCTTCCCGGAGCTCTCTCCATTCTGGTCCTCTCTGATCACAACACTAATATGTAGACGCATAAACACGCCATTGAAATAGATATATAGTCAAACTGGTTATAAGACTTCGCACAAACACACCATTAATTTAATCATGATGTCTATGGAACTAATTTGAACTTAAAGTCTTTTATTTTTTTATTTTGTTATTTAACCTTTCCTTGAAGTATACTAGGAATTGTTAATATAAGTGTTTGTAACCGTTTTTAGATTTTTTTTTTGTGTAGTATTTTTATTTTTAAGCTAGCAATATATAGTTGTAAGTGGTTCAAGTCTGTAGAATACTGCGATATTTTCATACTTAATTTATCTGTGATTTTGTGATTGTGATTGTGATTGTTAATACTTTATTTGTAATATTCATGATCATCAACGAAGAGTGAAAATTTTCCACGCCAACGGGCAAGTTGCAATAATTTAAGAAATATAGCTGTCATCCATGCATGTCATTTTTTCTTCACTAATATAAGCTTGATCTATGCAAATTAGTTGGCACTTCGCTAGGACTTGTTAAAATAAATAGATAAATATATGGTTAGGTAAATTAATAAACATCTAGTAATGTTCTTGGTCTATAGAATAATAATAAAGGCTGGCATTAATCATGTGCTATAAAAAAATAACAATAGAATAAAGCAATGTTTGACCCAGCTAGCTTAGCATTAATTAGGGTGTTTTAAAGTTCACCAAGCCATTTAGTGAGTTTAACTTAAAAAGTTATATGATTGACTTCAAACGGCAAATTCAAACAGTTGAAACCAATATACTTCATGAATGATAGGTTAACATGTTAATTTTTCAAATTAATTTAATATAAAATCAATTGGTAAAAAAAAAAAAAAAGAGATGATTAATGAGTTAATTTTAATACGTTCATTTTTTATCATTTTTTGACCGCTTGATCGACTTTATACAAAATTAATACTAATAATTATACTATTATTAATAATCTTGCCTGGGCCGAATACAAACATCACCATATAATTAACAATTTCTTATACGAACCTCCTCTCTTCTCTCTTCTCCGATTTTCTCTCTGCTGCTTAACTCTTCTCTTCAGTCTTCAATTGCCTTTTCTTGACCCGACACATGAGTAGGAATTCGAAAGAAACATAGATTAGGAATACGAAAGAAAAAAAAACAGAGAAGAGTCGAAAAGAAGGCAAGAAACTTCTGACAGTGGGACCGACCATGTTAATTAACTGGTTCAAATTGCCCCAAGCGGACTTGAGCCCTGAGTTGGTTAAAGAAATAAATTAAGAGTCCCATACAGTAGAAAATAAAGGTTAGACTGGGTCATTGCATTGCTGTTGCATATGTTCGTCAGTTAAAGAAAAGTTTAATTATATTAGCACTGGCAAATTGCCCTTTGTTTGGCCTGGGTTGTGCACTTGTGCCCACCTTTTGACCTTGCTGAAGGTGAGCTTGCGAACACAAACACAGTGCCAGAAGGCGCAGAACACACTCATACAGAGACAAATTAGCATTTCGCAAATCACACAAACTACTCTGCACAATACCTGAAAACATATTGGCAATCACCACAATCCAGTACCATCAAATTAATTGTAGATAGGACCTTCAGTTACAGACGAATTAGACAATGCAACATGCTTTTCTTCCCCACAAAAAAATCAGAAAGATAAACAAAACGAAAAATAAAAAATGGATAATTCAAAAAATATGGAATAATATTGATGGAAAACACTGCCTATAAGAACCACGAGCACCGAGTCATCTCACATTTTTCCTGCACATCTTGAGGGGCTGGGGATGAAGTCAGGCAGCAGTTTGGGCGAAATTTCTTAAAGATTGATATGAGAAAGTGGTCGGTAAGCACAAACAGCAAAACCGCCACCGCCAGCCCAATTACGTAAAAAGAAGTGGAGAGTCTCCTCGCACAACCTGCCGCATAGGCAATCATCAGACTGACCAAGTCAAGCACCATGGTGAAATACATCACTTTGAACCTAGACTGATGATCGGAGACATTCTCATTCATTATAAGAATTATTATTACCAACGATGCCATGAATGCAGTCCCATTGGCATAGAAAAAGGTTGTGTATCAATCTGGAAATTTGTCACGAAGAATTGCAGATCCGGCTTTTCGACCGTTGAGGTCGTCTTGCCATAAACCTCCAGGTGGGCTTAGACCACTTGTATATGTCACAGATGCAGCCAGAACAGTGACTACCATGATTGAATTACGCCTGTCATGAACATGTTGGTTTTACTTTGTGGGTTTTCTTAATTACTTTAAATCCTAACCAAGATCTACTCCTTTGTAAGAAATTAAATTTAATACATAGCGGAACTTACTTTCCATCTTCAAAGGCCTCTGTATGCTATCAATCAGACAGCTTCCAAGGCTTTGGGTTGATACGCTCCTGGTCTTGACTTGAGTTGTTGGCTCTCGAGTCATTCCAAGAACTTGCAATCATTTTCTCTAGCTATCCTAAATATTATGACAGAGTATCTTGTCTTCAATGGAGCAGACAATTGTGATGGATGATTGCAAGCCTTGGAGACTCAGTCCCTTTATGGCAGTGCAAAACACTAATCCTAGGGCAGCCGAAAATTGGCTAATACTTGGAAAACAAGTTTGCCAAGAAATCTTGATTTCGAATTTCAAGGATCTGGAAATCAAGAACCTCCAGAAAAAACAAAATAAATCAGAATAAATTCTGATTTCCTTATTTAGCCTATATTTATTATTGTTATTATTTTAATCAACTATAATCGGTCCATTAACAATTATATTGATTAACATTGTTCTATATGTATTCGTATCCAAAACCTTATATATAAATACGTATAATGCCATGACTTAATTAATCACATTATTTGGCATATTTTAATCATTACATAAATGTAATCTTGCGACAGTATTTGATATCATAATCATAATGCACGCATGTCCAACTTAATTATTGTAATTAGACGTCTCTAAATCCAACAGAACAGCAACCACCATTCGTGTTGATATAGTGCGAATGGATCTTAAAGAAGAACGGTCAGTATATATAGATGAATAAATTTGAGTCCGATGGGCGTTTCATACTTTTAATATAGGGTAAAATAAGTATTTTATAAGTTTCAAATGAGTTTTGATATAAGAAACAATAAAATAGATAAATTTGTGATTTTTGAAGTGTAGAAGGGGAAATACGTAATTTTCAATTACAAACAAATTAGACAATGCAATGTGCTTTAATTTCTCTCCAACAAAAAAAAAAAAGACAGGAACATAAACAAAACGAAAAATGCAATGGAGGATTAAAAAAATATGGAATAATTAATCAAAAACAGCAGCTGATCTGCCTATCACGTTTCACACTCTCTCCTCCCTGCGCATCTTGAGGGGCTGGGGATGAAGTCCAGCAGCAGTTTGGGCAAATTCTCTTAAAGATGGCTGAAGGAAAGTAGCAGTTTGGGAAAAAATTATTAAAGATGGTTATCAGAAAGTGGTCGGTAAGCACAAACAGCAAAACGGCCGCCGCAAGCCCAATTACATAAAAAGAAGTGGAGAGTCTCCTCGCACAGCCTGCCGCATAGGCGATCATCAGGCTGACCAAGTCGAGCACCATGGTGAAATACATCACTTTGAACCTAGACCGATGATCAGCCACATCCTCATTCATTATGAGTATTATTATTACCAACGAAGCCATGAATGCGGTCCCATTGGCATAGAAAAAGGTTGTGTATCGATCTGGAAATTTGTCATGAAGAATTGAAGATCCGGCTTTGTGACTGTTGAGATCGTCTGGCCATAATCCTCCAGGTGGGCTTAAACCACTTGTATATGTCACGGATGCGGCTAGAACAGCGACCACCATGATAGAGTCACGCCTCTTATCAAACCACTTTTTTATCGGGTCAACTTCTTCATCGGCCATGTTTAAGTTAGTGCCAATTGGTGGAATTGTTTCATCCATTTTTAGCTTGGAAGGAATAGGCAGATGGGAAAGAGGAATGAAGACGGGTTGTTTTCTCTGTGAGGAAGGTTCTTGGCTTTATAATATCACTGCTAGCTCTGATATAAATATTTTTATATTTTTATACAAGTTAACCCAATTTGACATATAAAAAGTTTTGTTGATTTAAAGATCAGATGTGACAATGGGTAATATTAATTAAAGACTTCAAATAGATTCAGCAGATGAACCTTACCTGAGCTCTCTCCTTTCTGGACCTCTGATCACGACCCTAATAGACGCATAATTAACCCGCCATTGAAATTGATAGTCAAACTGGTTATTCGTGCATTGCACATTGCGAAATCATAGCTGTCATGTCGTCCATGTCATTTTTTCTTACTAGCTAATATAAGCTTGAACTATGAAATTAGTTGCGAAATCATAGCTTGAACTATGTAAAATAAAAAAGATAAATAAATGGTTAGTTAAATATTAAACGCTATTCACCGAGAAAAGTTAGACGGGAGAGACAATTATAAGTCAGGTAGTGTCCATGCGCGTCTCTCTTTGACAATTATAAGTCATCTTGAATTGACTAAAGTTAAACGGGAGAGACAGAAAAATGAACTCAATGAGAACCTCATCAGAGATGTCATAATTATGCCCTTTCAAGGCACATTGCAGTCTTGTCATCTCAATAACATGCTCTCTAACCCCTTCTTTTCCCTTGTATTTTATTGTTGCCAACTTCACAAAAAGTGTACTAACTTCAGTCTTTTTACTCTTTGTGAATTTTTCTTCAAGGGCCTTAAGGAATTTAATAGCATCTATCTCTGTATCAGGTATGATGCCTCGAAAAGTCTCATGGATCGTTTGCTTCATCACCATTATGCACATGCGATCTGAATGCTCCCATCTAGCAATGTCAGCCGTCTCTTGGGGAGTTTCCTCACCCTCTTTATTAGACTTGGGGCGATCAAATCTTAGTGCAGTGTCCAATTGCATGATCCCTAAGACTAATTTCAGCTTTTCCTCCCACTGTTTGAAATTGTTCCCCATGAGGGGCCTAATCTGACTTAGACTTGACATTATGTTTAGATCTGAAAATTCAAGAACAAAGAAATAATTTAGATATATGCTTCACGATTTGATCCTTAATCATAATTCTAAAATCTATCTAAAGGCCTGTGTAAAACTATTTTCTCCATTAAATCTTTAGCCAAAACATCATTCAGTAATGAAACACCTTTGGGTGCAATCATTACCTTCAGGCACTTTGGTGTAGTGAATAAAGTACAAACATGTAACATTTTTGTCAATCAACCTTTGGATCAAATTAACATATACATGAACTAACGACCAGGCCAGTCAATGGGGGGAGGAGGATCACAGACGGATCGCTTATGTTCCAAGCCCCTGATTCTTTTCTAGACATCGCTAGTCCATGTGTGTTGCAACTTATTTTTATACACTACCCTTATGCACCAAACAACTTAGTAGGCGCCAACCCTCCTTTGGGAAAGCTAACACCCACGTCCATTGTCAGCACGTCATTTCAACTTGTCATGAGTCATCCTTGCAATCGTCTTACAAAGAGCGGTTCGTTTGCGAACATCAATGCTTGACTCATGCGAAAACAGCACATGTATACCTAAAACGCCTTTAGTTAGATTCCAAAATTATGCCTAAAACCTAATCTAGGACGTACCTATAGTATCTACTCGTCCTAAATAGAATACAGTATCTTATAGCACTTTTAAATTAGAATATACTAATTTTATATGTCAACTATATTCTGTTAGGTTACGGACGGTCCAAATCCATTGATTAGCTCAAGCTGCAGAAAGAATGTAAAAAAAAAATTTTACTTCTAACTTAAGCCAAGGATTAAACAAGGTATGTCAGAATACTTTCCAAGGCGATCCACCTTCAATATTCCTTGTCATCAAAACCCAATTTAATCCTTTTACAGATCTACTCCATAATTGATTTATAAAGCTTTAATATATTTACAAATTAAATAGATTAATATAACATATTTATACCTTGATCCAAATTCCAATTGGATTGCAGCAGACCGAGAAGATCGAATCTGAGGAACGTCTTGCCTCGGAGTATCAGACATCTGATACCTCTATCGGTCGTCCACCAGGAACCACCAGAGTGCTGGCTTTCTACTGCCACGCTATACTGACCAGCGGGATTCGCAAAAACACTATTCACCGAGAAAAGGACAAAATAAATATACCGCGACTTTCGCAAATATATTATTTCCTAATCCTGTAAACACTATTCACGGAAGGCGTGAAAACACTATTCACCGAGAAAACGACAAAATAAAATACCGCTACTTTTGCAAATATATTATTTCCGAATCCCGTAAACACTATTCACGACACCCGTAAAAACACTATTCACAACTGGCAAGATTATACGTGGATTACGTATATCTTTCTTTTCTAGCCCAACACTATTTGGGAGAGAAAAACCGAAAGTTCTAAAAGTCTGACTTTCATATCGATCAGATTTTGATCGGATTTTTGGAATGGATTTTTCTCTATCCCTACCCCTCTATTTATAGACTTTTGAGGAGGTTTAAAATTACCAAAATACCCTTCCAAAACCGACCTTACAAATTACCAAAATGCCCTTTGGGCCCAAAAATCAATTTTGGGCTTTTAAATTAAATTCTAAATTTAATTTAGGCCCAAAATATTAATTCATAATTAATATTTATAATCCACTTTATATCTGATCTGATCAATTATAATTCTTGCGACTGTTGTTGCGATAGCTTTTACACAACGTGTCGTACACGCTTGTAAATTGAATATGTTTAAGCTTGTCATCTTTATGACATTTATATTAATTATATTTTTTACAATTAATATAAATATCTTATTATTAATTATAACTATCTATAATTAATTATAAGATTCTCTGATAAGTCTCCTTTACGGTGTGACCCAATAGGATCTGTGTTATGTTGGTAAATAGAATTAAAACCATTTTAACTTCTATAATCATAGGAGGCATCTGACATCTACACTATGACCATCCAATTACACAGATGATGTTGTACTATACAATACCACAATCCAGTAAACTATTTTATTCATGTTAATTCTTATGTCTCACAGTATCAGATAAGTTTCAAGGTAGGTGTGTGTCATCCTTGCAAACTTAATCTTTTCTTGATCTTGAGCAGATTATTAAATATAATTACTCTTGTAATTATACTGCTAGCAGATAATCTTACTCTATCAAGGGGCCCAGTGATACCGTAACTTGTATAGAGATACGAGGGACAATAGTACTTTTGGTAAACCATCACTACCTCAGCTAAGCTATGTATACCGAAAAGCTACCGTTATGACTGCGTTTTACCGACAGCGTTAGGTAACAATCACACATACACATCTCTTAGTAGGAAAGATGAATATCTCATACTTTAGAACATAATACTGAATGAAAACATTAATGACACGTACACAATTCCATTTAATGTTTCATTCGGGGTCTGTCTAATACCATGTTCCTAGAACATGTATCTATGTGATTAAAATGGCATCTCATGTCAATGGTCTGTAAAACTTGACCATCTTTTAATCCACATTCTAACCTTGTAACGGTAAATTAGTGTTCCTGCTAATTACCTCGGTTAGAGACTTTTAAGAGTATATATATCATTTATTTTATGGAGTTTCACAATTCCAACTATTGACTCTAGTTCAGATAAAGGAATGATCCATAAATTCAATAATACTCAAGGTAACAAAATGACAGTTTATTAATCATTCAATTCATGAACAAAGCTTTATGATAATTTATCGTATTATTGACTTCTAGATTATTACAAACTAACAATCTCCCACTTAAGCTAGGAGCCAATCATCGTAGGCCCTACTTACACAAATCTCTAATTTTCTAAAAATCTCATAGATCTAAAGAAAGTCTCACAGCCAATTGCCTATGTGTCTCTCAGACCCATAGCAGTATTATGCATCATATGCTTAGCTTGAGAAAGATGTTTTGTGAGTGGATTAGCTGTGTTGCTGACTGTGTCAACTCTACATATCTTTACATCACCTCTATTTACGCTTTTTCGTATCAGGTGATAACGTTTATTACGAGCTCGGAGTCACTACCATAGACGAGAAACATATCCTTAGTTCTTCTTAAGTACTTAAGGATATTATTTGCAGCATTCCAGTACTCCAAGCCTGGATTAGCTTGATATCTACTCGTCACACTCAAAGCGTATGAGAAATCAGGACGAGTGCACAACATGGCGTACATGATAGAGCCTATAGCCGAAGCGTATGGCACTCTACTCATTATGCTTTGCTCATCAGTTGTCGAAGGACACTAAGTCTTGCTAAGCTATGCAGCATGATTCATTGGCAGGAATCCCTTCTTGGAATCCTACATGCTGAACGATTCAGCATTTTGACAATGTATGTGCTTTGACTTAATCCTATAAGTCTTTTCGATCTATCTTGATAGATCTTTATGACTAGTATATAGATAGCCTCGCCCAAGTCCTTCATCGAGAAAACTTTCTTTAATTAAGACTTAGCTTGTTGCAACATAGGAATATCATTTCCTATTAAGAGTATGTCATCTACATACAATATTAGAAAGGTGATGGCACTCCCACTAGTTTTCCTGTACACACATGGTTCTTCTTCGCATCTGACGAAGTCAAACTTTTTGACTTCTTCGTCAAATCGAAGATTCCAACTCCGTGATGCTTGCTTCAATCCATAAATGGATCTAAGAAGCTTGCATACATTCTCAGCATTCTTTGGATCTTCAAAACCCGAAGGCTGTATCATATACACGTCTTCTTTTAATTTCCATTTAAGAAGTCAGTTTTGACATCCATTTGCTATATTTCATAATCATGAAATGTGGCAATTGCTAGGAGTATCCGAATTGACTTAAACATAGCTACGGGCGACAAAGTTTCATCATAGTCAATTCCCAGAATTTGTTTGAAACCTTTCGCTACAAGCCGTGCTTTGTATACAGTCATATTACCATCCATGTCTGTTTTTCTTTTAAAACTCCACTTGTTAGCTATGGGTTTCACCCCATCAAGTGGTACAACTAGGTTCCAAACCGTGTTGTCATACATGGATTGTATTTCGGATCTCATGGCCTCCAGCCATTTATCAGAGTCAGGCCTATCTATTGCTTCCGCATAGGTCAGAGGATCTTCAGTATCAAATACTAAGACCTCGTGCAATCCCAAGTACCTCTCAGGTGCATGGACTGTCCTTATTGACCTACGTAGCACTTGACTTTCGGGCTGTCGAACATGATCCACAACTATCTGCGGATTCAGTTCTACTTCAACTTGCGTCGAAGTTCTTGAGCTCGGGACTAGAACCTCCTCCACAACTACTTGTGGATTTGGTTCTTCCAGATGCTCTTCAGCCGAAGCATCAAGTGATGGGTTTATCTGATCTAGTTCAGATATTATATTGTGTGATGTATCTTGAATTTCTTCAAGTATTACATTACTCCCACTACTTCCTTTTGCGAGAAACTGGTTCTTCAAAAGTATACCAAAACGAGCAACAACTATTTTGTTCTCGGACTAGTAATAAAAGTAATATCCTTTCGTTTCCTTAGGATATCCTACGAAAAAGCATTTGTCAGATTTGGGATCAAGTTTGCCAGACGTCGGACGTTCGACAAATACTTCGCAACCCCATATTTTAAGATAAGACATATTTGGGTTTTCTCCAAACCATAACTCATATAGAGTCTTTTCTACTGACTTAACCGGAACCAAATATATTGTTCGTGTGGCAGTTTCTAGTGTGTGTCCCCAAAATAATTTTGGAAGAGTGGCATTACTCATCATAGATCGAACTATGTCCAACAGAGTTCCATTCCTTCTCTCAGAAACACCATTCCATTGTGGTGTCCTCGGAGGCGTGAGTTGTGAAACTATCCCACATTCTTTTAAGTACGTAATAAACTCAAAACTCAAGTACTCGCCTCCACGATCAGATCGTAAGGCCTTAATACTCTTGTTTAATTGATTTTCTACTTCAGCCTTAAATTCCTTGAACTTTTCAAAGGATTCAGACTTATGTCTCATCAAGTAGACATAAACATATCTACTGTAATCATCAGTAAATGTGATAAAGTAAGAACAACTATTTCTTGCACAAGTACTCATAGGTCCACATACATCAGTATGTACAAGACCTAGTAAGTCACTTGCCCTTTCGCCCTTCTTGGAGAAAGGCGCTTTGGTCATTTTTCCACGTAAGCAAGATTCGCATGTGTTAATTGATTCAAGATCAAATTTACCAAGAAGTCCATTTTCATGCAACTTCTTGATGCGTTTCTCGTTTATATGACCAAGGCGACAATGCCACATGTAAGTCGTACTTTCATGAGACGTTTTGAGTCATTTGTTAGTTATGTTGAACATGGGTTTTTCTATTTCCAGTATATACAGACCATTCATCATACAAGATGATCCATAATATACCTTATCTTTATATATAGAACATCTAATGTTCTTGGAAATGCTAGGAACAAAATATATATTTTCAAGTTCCATTACAAAGCCTGCTGGGCAAGTACAACTCTACACTTCTAGTTGTTACGGCTGCAACTAATGCTCCGTTTCCAACTTGGAGTTGTACTTCCTTGTTACGTAGCTTCCTTCTATTCTTTAGTGCCTACATATTCGAACAGATATGAGCACATGATCTGGTAACTATTACCCAATCATTAATAGAGGTAGCAACGTTAACTTCAACAACAAACGTACTTGAGACTGAAGCTTTTGAGACTGAAGCTTTTGAGACATTCTCAATTTTCAGATCATCAAGATATTTCGGGCAGTTTCTCTTTCAGTGACTTTTGCCATCACAATGATAGCAGTCAGTGTCAGCAGAAACATTTATCATGGGAGTGTTCGCTATCGGAACCAACTTCCCTTTGCCTTTGTACTTGGGAGCCCTTTTCGCTTTCGTTGTCTGTTTCTCGAGTAGGGAGCGTAATGAGAAAGACGATTCTTTAACCATATTTCTACAACGTTAAAAGTAAAGATTTTAGCTTTGTTCATGTAATGTTTTATTCAATTAATAAAACTCCCACTGCAAATTTGTTCTATTCCCTTTTGCAGTAGGTCCAAGATCCCTATTTTCACCAATGTACAAGCCAGCTGTTACGCATGACTCGGCCATTAGTTATTTTAGGTAAGCAACATTGCTAATCACACATTGCTTTGTGATTCTTGGTTTCGTTAAAACATCACGTGTTTTTAACGAAGACTTTGCCCCAAGCCCAAAACTTTTTTGGAAATCATTGGTAAGTAACCTCACTCTATTTGGTTTGATATGTCGTGCATAACCCTTGACCACCAAATGTAAAAGGCTACGCCTACTGAGTAGAGAACCGTCAACCAATGAAAAATAGTGTGAGAAGGATAGAGTAGGAAGGGCATACTACTTAATTCGTATGGGTTTGTGTTTATGCTTAACAGTGCAAGCAGACTTTAAAAGAGGTATGTCAGATAAACAACCGAGGGTGTCCACCTCCAGTCTATCTTTGGCATCAGAAACTCTTTCACATGCTTGCGTTTGTTAAGCAGTCAGTTCTTTAAACTGAATGTAAGACATTCTTACAGACACGTGAAAGTCGTCTGCCAGAAAGATTGACGTGAGTTCCTTCACAAATCTTTCTTTGACATCACATTCTTTCACGGTTCTTTAAAAGCTATAAATCCAATTTATACTTTTTCATGCTTAGGTTTGTTTAAGCAGTTAGTTCTTTAAACTTTTAAGACATTCTTACAGACACGTGAAAATCGTCTGCCAGAAAGATTGACGTGAGTTCCTTCACAAATCTTTCTTTGACATCACGTTCTTTCACGGTACTTTAAAAGCTATAAATCCAATTTATACTTTTTCATGCTTAGGTTTGTTTAAGCAGTTAGTTCTTTAAACTAATTTTAAGACATTCTTACGGATATGTGAAAGTCGTCTGCCAGAAAGATTGACGTGAGTTCCTTCACAAATCTTTCTTTGACATCACGTTCTTTCACGGTACTTTAAAAGCTATAAATCCAATTTATACTTTTTCATGCTCAGGTTTGTTTAAGCAGTTAGTTCTTTAAACTAATTTTAAGACATTCTTACGGATACGTGAAAGTCGTCTGCCAGAAAGATTGACGTGAGTTCCTTCACAAATCTTTCTTTGACATCACGTTCTTTCACGATTCCTTTGAAAGTGATAAATCCAATTTATACTTTTCATATCAAATCAGTAAATCTAATTTACTTATATACGGGACCTAGTTGGGTATATAATTTATCAGTTTCTAATTCTTTATTTTGCAGCAATGCTTAGTTCTTATTTATACTGTTTAAAAGCACATAAACAATTTATATGTTTTTCAAAAGGCGAAAGAGTTACATTTTGCCATTTCAAAAGCGTTAGAGTAATTTGGTAACGTGACAAAGTCCCCGTTTGGGCCTGCTGATCAGGACACGTAAAAGAGGTTAGTCGAAAGAGTCCTAAGACACCTTTCTTGACATAACCTTTATCTTTTACGAGTGGAGATTAACAGCTCTTACTTTAGGTACTTTATTGCTTCATCACATTCTTAGATATACTCAAACGCAGTTGAAAGTTTCTGAATACGAAAACATAAAGAAAGCATAAAATTCTATTTTATCTTTCTCGGTCGGAAAATCGATCCAAGAAATGTAAAAATTTACATTTCATAAGAAAGCATAAAGAAAGCTTAAATCTAATTTAACTTTCTCAGTCGGTAAAACCGAACCAAGAAAATCTCATTTCTAATCGATTTTGGACTTAAGCTGCAACTCTAAGAATTAAACCGATCTGCGGTATATGCACCTTATTTGCATAAGTTATAACTTTTAGAAAATCAATTAGCAGGAGAGCCTTGTGCTCTGATACCACTGTTGGGTTACGGACGGTCCAAACCCATTGATTAGCTTAAGCTGCGGAAAGAACGTAAAATAAAAATTTTACTTCTAACTTAAGCCAAGGATTAAACAAGGTATGTCAGAATACTTTCCAAGGCGATCCACCTTTAGTATTCCTTGGCATCAAAACCCAATTTAATCCTTTTACAGATTTACTCCATAATTGATTTCTAAAGCTTTAATCTATTTACAAATTAAATAGATTAATATAACATATTTATACCTTGATCCAAATTCCAATTGGATTGCAGCAGACCGAGAAGATCGAATCTGAGGAACGTCTTGCCTCGGAGTATCAGACATCTGATACCTCTATCGGTCGTCCACCAGGAACCACCAGAGTGCTGGCTTTCTACTGCCAGTAATACTGACCAGCGGGATTCGCAAAAACACTATTCACCGAGAAAAGGACAAAATAAATATACCGCGACTTTCGCAAATATATTATTTCCTAATCCCGTAAACACTATTCACGGAAGGCGTGAAAACACTATTCACCGAGAAAAGGACAATAAAATACCGCGACAAGCGTAAAAGCACTATTCACGGGAGGTGTGAAAACACTATTCACGAAGATCGTAAAAACTGACTGCATCTTGCGCAAAATCAGATTCACGAAACTTCGCAAAAACACTATTCACAACTGGCAAGATTATACGTGGATTACGTATATCTTTCTTTTCTAGCCCAACACTATTTGGGAGAGAAAAACCGAAAGTTCTAAAAGTCTGACTTTCAGATCGATCAGACTTCGATTGGATTTTTGGAATGAATTTTTCTCTACCCCTACCTCTCTATTTATAGACTTTTAAGGAGGTTTAAAATTACCAAAATACCCTTCCAAAACCGACCTTACAAATTACCAAAATGCCATTTGGGCCCAAAAATCAATTTTGGGCTTTTTTGGGCCTTGATTTGGACTTTGGATTTGGGCTTTTAAATTAAATTCTAAATTTAATTTAGGCCCAAAATATTAATTTATAATTAATATTTACAATCCCCTTTATATCTGATCTGATCAGTTATAATTCTTGCGACTGTTGTTGCGATAGCTTTTACACAACGTGTCGTACACGCTTGTAAATTGAATATGTTTAAGCTTGTCATGTTTATGACATTTATATTAATTATACCTTTTATAATTAATATAAATATCTTATTATTAATTATAACTATCTATAATTAATTATAAGATTCTCTGATAAGTCTCCTTTACGGTGTGACCCAATAGGATCTGTGTTATGTTGGTAAATAGAATTAAAACCATTTTAACTTCTATAATCATAGGAGGCATCTGACATCTACACTATTACCATCCAATTACACAAATGATGTTGTACTATACAATACCACGATTCAGTAAACAATTTTATTCTTGTTAATTCTTATGTCTCACAGTATCATATCCGTTTCAAGGTAGGTGTGTGTCATCCTTGCAAACTTAATCTTTTCTTGATCTTGAGAAGATTATTAAATATAATTACTCTTGTAATTATACTGCTAGCAGATAATCTTACTCTATCAAGGCGCCCAGTGATACCGTAACTCGTATAGAGATACGAGGGACAATAGTACTTTTGGTAAACCATCACTACCTCAGCTAAGCTATGTATACTGAAAAGCTACCGTTATGACTGCGTTTTACCGACAGCGTTAGGTAACAATCACACATACACATCTCTTAGTAGGAAAGATAAATACCTCATACTTTAGAACTTAACACTGAATGAAAACATTAATGACACGTACACAATTCCATTTAATGTTTCATTCGGGATTTGTCTAATACCATGTTCCTAGAACATGTATCTATGTGATTAAAATGACATCTCATGTCAATGGTCTGTAAAACTTGACCATCTTTTAATCCACATTCTAACCTTGTAACGGTAAATTAGTGTTCCTGCTAATTACCTCGGTTAGAGACTTTTAAGAGTATATATATCATTTATTTTATGGAGTTTCACAATTCCAACTATTGACTCTAGTTCAGATAAAGGAATGATCCATAAATTCAATAATACTCAAGGTAACAAAATGACAGTTTATTAATCATTCAATTCATGAACAAAGCTTTATGATAATTTATCGTATTATTGACTTCTAGATTATTACAAACTAACATATTCATCAAAATAATTATTATGTTTTAGCAAAACTTTAACAATTTCTACAATGATTATCTTTTAGAAATGCTTCCATACTTAGTATAAATTTTATGCCATAATAAGCGTTGGCATAAAAGGTAATCTTAAAATTATGGCAGAAGGTATTAACGTTAATAATTTTTTTTTATACCATAATAAGCATTATTTTTATCAAATCAGAATTTAGTATTATATCCTTTAATTGGTGTTAATACCAATTTTAAATATCTAAATTCTAATAATTAGGCTAAATATAGCATAATATATAGTAATTATAGTAATTATAGCAATTATAATTATTATAACCTAAACTACAGCATTTTTAGGCCTGAAAAATTGTCTTTAACGACGTAGTGGTTAATGGGCTGGCTAGATCCTTTTTCAAGGTTTCTGAATTGTGGCCGTGCGTCCAAAACGGAGTTACGAGTCAAAAGTTTGGTCTGTTTTAAGATCACTACCTCAAATCAATTGTTTCTGACCAGATCTGAAAATTCAAACCTAAATTACTTTCTCTAATTCAAATTTAAAACCTTAAATTGTTGCATAATTAATCCTTTCTTATTTTGAAAATTAAAATTTTAACAATTGCTTTTGCAACAATTAAATTCGATATGAAAAATAGAAAGCAATTAAAACCGAATTAAACTGCAATTCTTACATAAGGGTGCTCTGATACCACTTGTTGGTTTTACTTTGTGGGTTTTCCTAATTACTTTAAACCCTAACCAAGATCTACTCCTTTGTACGAAATTAAATTTAATGCACAGCGGAACTTACTTTCCATCTTCAAAGGCCTCCGTATGCTATCAATTAGACAGCTTCCAAGGCTCTGGGTTGATACGCTCCTAGTCTTGACTTGAGTTGTTGGCTCTCGAGTCCTTCCAAGAACTTGCAATCCTTTTCTCGGGCTATCCTAAATATTATGACAGAGTATCTTGTCTTCAATGGAGCAGATAATTGTGATGGATGATTGCAAGCCTTAGAGACTCAGCCCTTTTATAGCAGTGCAAAACCCTAATCCTAGGGCAGCCGAAAATTGGCTAATACTTGGAAAACAAGTTTGCCAAGAAATCTTGATTTCGGATTTCAAGGATGTGGAAATCAGGAACCTCCAGAAAAAACGAAATAAATCAGAATAAATTCTGATTTCCTTATTTAGCCTATATTTATTAATGCTATTATTTTAATCAACTATAATAGGTCCATTAACAGTTATATTGATTAACATTGTTCTATATGTATTCGTATCCAAAACCTTATATATAAATACGTATAATGCCATGACTTAATTAATCACATTATTTGGCATATTTTAATCATTACATAAATGTAATCTTGCGACAGTATTTGATATCATAATCATAATGCACGCATGTCCAACTTAATTATTGTAATTAGACGTCTCTAAATCCAACAGAACAGCAACCACCATTCGTGTTGATATAGTGCGAATGGATCTTAAAGAAGAACGGTCAGTATATATAGATGAATAAATTTGAGTCCGATGGGCGTTTCATACTTTTAATATAGGGTAAAATGAGTATTTTATAAGTTTCAAATGAGTTTTGATATAAGAAACAATAAAATAGATAAATTTGTGATTTTTGAAGTGTAGAAGGGGAAATACGTAATTTTCAATTACAAACAAATTAGACAATGCAATGTGCTTTAATTTCTCTCCAACAAAAAAACAAGACAGGAACATAAACAAAACGAAAAATGCAATGGAGGATTAAAAAAATATGGAATAATTAATCAAAAACAGCAGCTGATCTGCCTATCACGTTTCACACTCTCTCCTCCCTGCGCATCTTGAGGGGCTGGGGATGAAGTCCAGCAGCAGTTTGGGCAAATTCTCTTAAAGATGGCTGAAGGAAAGTAGCAGTTTGGGAAAAAATTATTAAAGATGGTTATCAGAAAGTGGTCGGTAAGCACAAACAGCAAAACGGCCGCCGCAAGCCCAATTACATAAAAAGAAGTGGAGAGTCTCCTCGCACAGCCTGCCGCATAGGCGATCATCAGGCTGACCAAGTCGAGCACCATGGTGAAATACATCACTTTGAACCTAGACCGATGATCAGCCACATCCTCATTCATTATGAGTATTATTATTACCAACGAAGCCATGAATGCGGTCCCATTGGCATAGAAAAAGGTTGTGTATCGATCTGGAAATTTGTCATGAAGAATTGAAGATCCGGCTTTGTGACTGTTGAGATCGTCTGGCCATAATCCTCCAGGTGGGCTTAAACCACTTGTATATGTCACGGATGCGGCTAGAACAGCGACCACCATGATAGAGTCACGCCTCTTATCAAACCACTTTTTTATCGGGTCAACTTCTTCATCGGCCATGTTTAAGTTAGTGCCAATTGGTGGAATTGTTTCATCCATTTTTAGCTTGGAAGGAATAGGCAGGTGGGAAAGAGGAATGAAGACGGGTTGTTTTCTCTGTGAGGAAGGTTCTTGGCTTTATAATATCACTGCTAGCTCTGATATAAATATTTTTATATTTTTATACAAGTTAACCCAATTTGACATATAAAAAGTTTTGTTGATTTAAAGATCAGATGTGACATTGGGTAATATTAATTAAAGACTTCAAATAGATTCAGCAGATGAACCTTACCTGAGCTCTCTCCTTTCTGGACCTCTGATCACGACCCTAATAGACGCATAATTAACCCGCCATTGAAATTGATAGTCAAACTGGTTATTCGTGCATTGCACATTGCGAAATCATAGCTGTCATGTCGTCCATGTCATTTTTTCTTACTAGCTAATATAAGCTTGACTATGAAATTAGTTGCGAAATCATAGCTTGAACTATGTAAAATAAAAAAGATAAATATATGGTTAGTTAAATATTAAACGCTGCCCCAGTAATTAATATTCTTGGGTCTGTAGAATAATACAGACTGGCATTACTCATGTGCTATAAAATAATAACAATAGAAAAATCAATGTTTGACCTAGCTTAGCATTAATTATTGTGCTAACACTTCTGAAAGTCTCAATCTTAGTAGATAGTGAAAACCACGTTTTCGCCTATGGGCTTTCGACCAATAAAAACAAGAAAATAATGCATCTTGAGCAGTCCATGCAAGTGCTAATTAACGAGGTCCAGCAATTTACAGCTGAGCGCAATTATGGAATTGTTAAATAAAATTAAAAAGGCCGGCTTTAAAAGGAAGCGGGTTCAATGCCAGCTTCGAACTGTCCAATTCGCTTCATGATTCATGCGTGCTTCTTCAATATTCATGCGGATTAAGCACACACGAATCAGGAAGTGAATTGAACGGTTCTGAGCTGGTGCATATGGGCTTATGGGCATGAGCCAGAGCAAAGCCTCTCTTGCAACTCATTCTTTTCTCGGCCTTGAGAAGGCGTGTATGTGTTTATGGGATTGTTTATATTGTACCTCTTGTATAATTAGTTCTTTTTATATTTTCTTGTTTGCCTGTGATCTTAGGAAACTAAAAATTTCTTCACGACATGCTTCTCTTCGGTAAAAATTACCATCTTTATATCTGGTTTCTTTTTTTATACTAAGTTCAAGATCAATATTTTTCTTTATCTTGAACTAGACCCGGCAGAGAGTGTGTTGTCACTTGTCAGTAGCAGCTGCTAATGGGCCCTGGTTTCTTTGGTTAATCAGGTTGACAGTGGTTAAGTTGTTCATATAGCACATAATTATGCGGATGCACAGCCTCCCCTCTGTGCTCTGTTTTTTTCGAATTTCAAAGCAGATATATGCTTTTTAATGTGCTTGAATTTGGTCCACATTTTGTTTGTAGAAATGCCCCACTGTATCTCAGTGAGAATTTTGATCCAAAAAAATTAAATTTACCAGTTATAGTGCGCAGAAGATATTGTCAGATTTGATAGCCAGATCACCTGAGCAGAACCCTTGTTTGCCTCGCCAAACTGCAACGAAAGAGCCCATGAATGACCAGTCTCCTCAGATTTGTCACACAGTTGGCACAATTGATTTGCCATTGACACTTTTTTCTGGTTTAACACCGAAATCTGGATATAATCCATAAAAGAATTGAGCGCATTCAAATTCGCTTGTCAGAGCCATTTTCTCTCCTGTCATTTTCACCTTTAATGTTCATTTATAATGATCTGACTCAAACCTTCATTTTTCATCTTAAATTATATTTAGTTTAGTGTTTTCTTTATCTGAAATTAATAGCCTACCAGAGGTTTGTAACCGAACCAGCCTCACCTTACCATAGGTACCAAATGCCATTGGTGCTAACAGAGCTGTTGGATAAACTTGTCATATTCTCTGAAAAGCTTTTTCATATTCATAGTTAATTTTGTGAAACACTGATTTCCATTTGAGACTCACAACTGTCCGGTACCACAACTTTTGCATTAAATGTGGAGCTCATTCTTAGCTTCATAGAAATAATGTTACCCTTCGAGGAGACTTAACAGCTAGCTTCCCGTGTGCATTTCTGTACTGTTAAAACCAACTACTATTTTCAAAACAATAGATGAGATCTTGTTGTTTCGATCTTTTAAATCGGAATAAGAATAAGGCCTTGAAGGACCTGGAAATATGACAAACTTTTCAGAGATTCGGTGCCCCGTTAACAAGTAGTGGAACCATCCATTTACAAAATTGACTAGGAATAACATTTGCTGATAATACACACATATATAGGCAGATGTTGGAAATCTGTCATAATTCCTTATGATTGCATAGATAAATTAAGAGCAATAGACTACCTCAATCGAAGAATTAGTGAGTACTTTATTTTGGTAAGCGAGCTATATGGTTAACAAACTTAATCTGGTGTTAGCTTCATTCAATTATCATTAAAACGTCATATATTCCAATTTTGTATTTTACATTATTTATGTCATATCTCTTTGAACCAAATTATTGGCTTAATGCAGGGATCTAAAAAAGTCGTGCTGAATCACACCCCTGCAGAGTTAAGGCTCAGAACACACACCTACAGTCTACGAAGACAAATTAGCATTTCACATGCTGAATCACACAACTACTGTACACACAATACGTGATAATATATTGGCAATCACGACAATCAAGTGCGTTCAAATTAATTGTACGGGGAATTTCACTTATTCCTCTCAAATATCTCAAAATTATGTTTTTTTCTCTCTAGAATTTGAAATTACATATTTCTCCCTTTAAACTTTAAAACTCACAAATTTACCCTTTTTTGTGTTTTTATATTCAAATTCATTTTAAAATTATAAAATATCCATTTTATCCTTTATTAAAAGCATAAAAAAATTAGCATATTTACGAAAAATGTCGGTCTTATATTTGACCGTTTTTTTTATAGAAAATAGTTTAGTTGACGTCTACACGTGACATTTAAGTATGGGGAACAAGTTGCGTATGATGGGTTCCTATGTTGTTTAACTCGTGCATGTCAATTTAAGATCCGTGAACACTATTTCAATATATGTGTGCATCGCTTCAAGATCGTGCTGATATAGTGCGAATGGATCTTAAAGCGGATCGGTTAGTATAGATAATTCAAATTTGAGTTCAATGAGCGTTTCATGCTTTTAATATAGGGTAAAATGGATATTTCATAAATTTAAATGATTTTGATATAAAAGACAATAAAATAGACAAATTTGTCAGTTTTTTAAATTTAGAAGGTTAAATATGTAATTTTGAAATTTTTGAGAGGCATACATGTTATTCCCCCTTAATTGGAGATAAGAGCTTCAATTACAGACAAATTAGACAATGCAATGTGCTTTTCTTCCTAACAAAAACAAAGACAGAAACATAAACGAAACGAAAAATACAATGGAGAATTAAAAAAATATGGAATAATTGATAAAAACAAAAAACATCTTCTGATCTGCCTATCAGAAACACGAGCACCGAGTCATCTCACATTTCACACTTTCTCTCCTCCCTGCACATCTTGAGGGGCTGGGGATGAAGTCCAGCAGCAGTTTGTTTTCTTAAAGATGGCTGAAGGAAAGCAGCAGTTTGGGAAACAATTATTAAATTTGGTTATCAGAAAGTGGTCGGTAAGCACAAATAGCAAAACTGCCACCGCAAGGCCAATTACATAAAAAGAAGTGGAGAGTAACCTCGCACAGCCTGCCGCATAGGCAATCATCAGGCTGATCAAGTCGAGCACCATGGTGAAATACATCACTATAAATCTAGACTGATGATTAGAGACATTCTCATTCATTATAAGTATTATTATTACCAAAGATGCCATGAATGCGGTCCCATTGGCATAGAAAAAGGTTGTGTATCGATCTAGAGCTTTGTCATGAAAAATTGAAGTTCCGGCTTTGTGACCGTTGAGGTCGTCTTGCCATAATCCACCAGGTGGGCTTAGACCAGTTGTATATGTTACCGATGCGGCTAGAACAGCGACGACCATGATTGCATCACGCCTCTTATCAAACCACTCTTTTCTTTTTGCTATTATTTTTGGGAGATTGTTGGTAGAAGCCGCCTCAGCTTTTTCATCTACCTTGTTTGATTTAGGGTCATGTGGTGTTGATTGAGCCATTTTTAGCTTGGAAATAGGCAGATGCGAAAAAGGAATGAAAAGAAGGGTTGTTCTCACTGAGGAAGGTAAAAGGCTTTAAAATCACTGCTCTGAGCTAAATATTTTTATTTTTTTTATGTAAGTTTAACCCAATTTGACATATAAAAATGTTTCTGTTGATTTAAAGATCAGATGTGACATTGAGTAACATTAATTAAAGACTTCAAATAGATGAGCCATCAGCAGATGAACCTTCCCGGAGCTCTCTCCATTCTGGTCCTCTCTGATCACAACACTAATATATAGACGCATAAACACGCCATTGAAATAGATATATAGTCAAACTGGTTATAAGACTCCGCACAAACACACCATTAATTTAATCATGATGTCTATGGAACTAATTTGAACTTAAAGTCTTTTATTTTTTTATTTTTGTTATTTAACCTTTCCTTGAAGTATATTAGGAATTGTTAATATAAGTGTTTGTACCCATTTTTAGATTTTTTTTTTTTTGTTGTGTAGTATTTTTATCTTTAAGCTAGCAATATATAGTTGTAAGTGGTTCAAGTCTGTAGAATAATGTGATATTTTCATACTTAATTTATCTGTGATTTTGTGATTTTGTGATTATGATTGTGATTGTTAAACATGATTATCTAAATAAAACTAGTTTTGACCATGATTTGACTAGTTTTTGTACCCATTTTAATAAATAGTAAAAAAATTCAAAAAAATGTAAAATTTGATCTGGAAGTACATTTTATTTAGATAATCATGTTGAACGGTTTGGATCGATGATTTGTACTTTGAAAATGAAAATAACTGTTGTTGTAATTTCGTGGTAACTCAAAATTATTGTAACTTGATCCCTCCTTACCACAAAGTTGCAACAACTTTTATTTTCATTTTCAAAGTCCAAATCGTCGATCCAAACCGTTCAACATGATTATCTAAATAAAATATACTTCCAGATCAAATTTTATATTTTTTTGAATTTTTTTACTATTTATTAAGTTGGGTACAAAATTCAATGGTCTGAATTTGACTAGTTTTTGTACCCATCTTAATAAATAGTAAAAAAATTCAAAAAAATGTAAAATTTGATCTGGAAGCACATTTTATTTAGATAATCATGTTGAACGGTTTGAATTTACGATTTGGACTTTGAAAATAAAAATAACTGTTATTGTAACTTTGTGGTAACTCAAAATTGTTGTAACTTGATCCCTCCTCTTGTAATATTCATGATCATCAATGAAGAGTGAAAATTTTCCACGCCAACGGGCAAGTTGCAATAATTTAAGAATCATAGCTGTCATCCATGCATGTCATTTTTTCTTCACTATAATATAAGCTTGATCTATGCAAATTAGTTGGCACTTCGCTAGCTAGGACTTGTTAAAATAAATAGATTAATATATGGTTAGGTAAATTAATAAACATCCCCCCAGTAATGTTCTTGGTCTATAGAATAATAATAAAGGCTGGCATTAATCATGTGCTATAAAAAAAAAATAACAATAGAATAAAGCAATGTTTGACCCAGCTAGCTTAGCATTAATTATTGTGCTAAAACTTCAATCTCATTCGAATAAAAACCACGCTTTTATATGTGCTAATAATTGTCAAAGGAAATATTTTATGATACACTAGCTAGTGCCTAGTAGTAATCTTATTCTCTGTTATGGTTTCATCAACATAATTGAACGAAGACTGTCTAATTTATAAAAGAAAATAGTTTACTACCTATTGCACCATAAAAGTGCATTGATCAATTGCATGTTTTTAACTCTTAATTTGTTAAGGGGAATTAAATGCATGCAAAACCTGATCATATAACGAGAGTACTCAAACCTAAAAATTTTGAAGTTTAATTTGGCATTGAACTTTTTTTTTTTGAATTGAAAATGCCCGTAGGATTTGTATTGATCTCATAATAATTCTGATTACATAGTACATGCTTTGCTGAAGTAATTTAAAACAGAGGGTAAGTGTTATCTACAAAAGAAATACATCCAGTTCTGGCAAGATTAGCAATATCATGTGCCTTGAACTCCAATTACATGATCACATAATATGTATTGAACACTAATTTGAGATGAAAGAACAGTCAAAATCAAATTAGATTTTTTTTTTTTGAGAAAAAATAAGGGTCAGGCCAAAATCAAATTAAATATTGAAACCTGTCTATAGTTTATATCCAACATACGTATTTCTTTAAATTAAAATTGATAATAGAGCATATCCCATGAGCAGTCGATGCAAGTATAATAATAATAATAATAAGTTCACAAAGCCATTTAGTGAGCTTAATTTAAAAACCTATAGTTGGTGAACTAGGGCGTTTTAGTTCACCAAGCCATTTAGTGAGTTTAACTAATTAAGAACCTATGTGATTGGCTTCAAATGGAAAATTCAAACAGTTGAAACCAATCTACTTCATGAATGATAGGTTAACATGTAAATTTTTTGAATTAATTTAATATAAAATCAATTGGTAAAAAAAAAAAATATGATTTATGAGTTAATTTTAATGCGTTCATTTTTCATCATCTTTTGACCACTTGATCGACTTTATACAAAATTAATTCAAAAAATTATAAATTTGATTTGTGAATGCATTACTCGTGAAGTTGCTCAGTTTTAACGATTTGGTTTCGTTGTTTAAAGTTAGTCCAATAGGTGTTAGTGTTAAGCTTACCAAGAGACTTGGTGAGATTGCTTAAGAACACCCTAATTCTCATCATCATCATCATCATAATAATAACAATAACAATAACAATAATAATAATAATAATAATAATAATAATAATAATAATAATAATAATAATATAATGAAATTGTTAATTATATGATGATGTTCGTATTCGGCCCAGGCAAGATTATTAATATTATTATTATTAGTTTTATAATTGTAATAATAATAATAATAATTATTATTATTATTATTATTATTATTATTATTATTATAAGGTGATTCCCTAGCCTAGGTACGAACATCATAATTAATAATACCATCTATATGATGATGATGATGCCGGGGACTTTCATCGTTGTCATTAATTTGCTCACCGGTTCGATGAGTTTATTTAGGGGATATTTGATTCATTCTTTCAAAAGTAATTTTCTGTCATTACAATTTTATTATCATGTTTGGTAAAATTGACATGACAATACATACGGTAACATCTGATTTTTTTGTCATTACAAGTCCATAGTTCATGACTATTGGGATACCACTGGATTTTTCTTATTATTACCACTTCACGGAAATCACTCCCAACACGTGATTTCTTAAGTTTTTTATATTTTTGCATAGGCCTCCTCTCTTCTCTCTTCTCCGATTTAGATCTCTCTCTCCTGCTTAACTCTTCTCTTCAATTGCCTTTTCTTGACCGACACATGAGTAGGAATACGAAAGAAAAAAGAAAAGAAAAGGAGAAGAGTCGAAGAAAAGAAGGCAAGAAACATCTGACAGTGGGACCGATCATGTTAATTAACTGGTTCAAATTGCCCCAAGCGGACTTGAGCCCTGACTTGGTTAAAGAAATAAATTAAGAGTCCCATACGTACAGTAGAAAATAAAGGTTAATTAGACTGGGTCATTGCATTGCTGTTGCATATGTTCGTCAGTTAAAGAAAACTTTAATTATATTAGCACTGGAAATAAGCCCTTTGTTTGGCCTGGGTTGTGCGTGCCCACCTTTTGACCTTGCTGAAGGTGAGCGTGCGAACACAAACACACCGCCAGAAGGCGCAGAACACACTCATACAGAGACAAATTAGCATTTCGCGAATCACACAAACTATTCTGCACAAACAATACCTGAAAACATATTAGCAATCACCACAATCCAGTACCTTCAAATTAATTGCAGATAGGACCTTCAGTTACAGACGAATTAGACAATGCAACATGCTTTTCTTTCCAACAAAAAAACCAGAAAGATAAACAAAACGAAAAATAAAAAATGGAGAATTCAAAAAATATGGAATAATATTGATGGAAAACACTGCCTATAAGAACCACGAGCACCGAGTCATCTCACGTTTTTCCTGCACATCTTGAGGGGCTGGGGATGAAGTCAGGCAGCAGTTTGGGCGAAATTTCTTAAAGATTGATATGAGAAAGTGGTCAGTAAGCACAAACAGCAAAACCGCCACCGCCAGCCCAATTACGTAAAAAGAAGTGGAGAGTCTCCTCGCACAACCTGCCACATAGGCAATCATCAGACTGACCAAGTCGAGCACCATGGTGAAATACATCACTTTGAACCTAGACTGATGATCGAAGACATTCTCATTCATTATAAGTATTATTATTACCAACGATGCCATGAATACAGTCCCATTGGCATAGAAAAAGGTTGTGTATCGATCTGGAAATTTGTCACGAAGAATTGCAGATCCGGCTTTTCGACCGTTGAGGTCGTCTTGCCATAAACCTCCAGGTGGGCTTAGACCACTTGTATATGTCACAGATGCAGCCAGAACAGTGACTACCATGATTGAATTACGCCTGTCATGAACAGCAACCACCATTCGTGTTGATATAGTGCGAATGGATCTTAAAGAAGAACGGTCAGTATATATAGATGAATAAATTTGAGTCCGATGGGCGTTTCATACTTTTAATATAGGGTAAAATGAGTATTTTATAAGTTTCAAATGAGTTTTGATATAAGAAACAATAAAATAGATAAATTTGTGAGTTTTCGAAGTGTAGAAGGGGAAATACGTAATTTTCAATTACAAACAAATTAGACAATGCAATGGGCTTTAATTTCTCTCCAACAAAAAAACAAGACAGGAACATGAATAAAACGAAAAATGCAATGGAGGATTAAAAAAATATGGAATAATTAATCAAAAACAGCAGCTGATCTGCCTATATATCACGTTTCACACTCTCTCCTCCCTGCGCATCTTGAGGGGCTGGGGATGAAGTCCAGCAGCAGTTTGGGCAAATTCTCTTAAAGATGGCTGAAGGAAAGTAGCAGTTTGGGAAAAAATTATTAAAGATGGTTATCAGAAAGTGGTCGGTAAGCACAAACAGCAAAACGGCCGCCGCAAGCCCAATTACATAAAAAGAAGTGGAGAGTCTCCTCGCACAGCCTGCCGCATAGGCGATCATCAGGCTGACCAAGTCGAGCACCATGGTGAAATACATCACTTTGAACCTAGACCGATGATCAGCCACATCCTCATTCATTATGAGTATTATTATTACCAACGAAGCCATGAATGCAGTCCCATTGGCATAGAAAAAGGTTGTGTATCGATCTGGAAATTTGTCATGAAGAATTGAAGATCCGGCTTTGTGACTGTTGAGATCGTCTGGCCATAATCCTCCAGGTGGGCTTAAACCACTTGTATATGTCACGGATGCGGCTAGAACAGCGACCACCATGATAGAGTCACGCCTCTTATCAAACCACTTTTTTATTGGGTCAACTTCTTCATCGACCTTGTTTGAGTTGGGACCACTTGGTGGAATTGTTTCATCCATTTTTAGCGTGGAAGGAATAGGCAGATGGGAAAGAGGGATGAAGACGGGTTGTTTTCTCTCTGTGGAAGGTTCTTGGCTTTATAATATCACTGCTAGCTCTGATATAAATATTTTTATATTTTTATACAAGTTAACCCAATTTGACATATAAAAATGTTTTTGTTGATTTAAAGATCAGATGTGACATTGGGTAATATTAATTAAAGACTTCAAATAGATTCAGCAGATGAACCTTACCTGAGCTCTCTCCTTTCTGGACCTCTGATCACGACACTAATAGACGCATAATTAACCCGCCATTGAAATTGATAGTCGAACTGGTTATTCGTTGGGACGATTTCGCTATGACTTGTAAAATAAAAAAAGATAAATATATGGTTAGTTAAATATTAAACGCTGCCCCAGTAAGTAATATTCTTGGGTCTGTAGAATAATACAGACTGGCATTAATCATGTGCTATAAAATAATAACAATAGAAAAATCAATGTTTGACCTAGCTTACCATTAATTATTGTGCTAACACTTCTGAAAGTCTCAATCTTATTGGATAGTGAAAACCACGTTTTCGCCTACGGGCTTTCAACCAATAAAAACAAGAAAATAATGCATCTTGAGCAGTCGATGCAAGTGCTAATTAACGAGGTCCAGCAATTTACAGCTGAGCACAATTATGGAATTGTTAAATAAAATTAAAAAGGCCGGCTTTAAAAGGAAGCAGGTTCGATGCCAGCTTCGAACTGTCCAATTCGCTTCATGATTCATGCGTGCTGCTTCAATATTCATGCGGATTAAGCACACACGAATCAAGAAGTGAATTGAACGGTTCTGAGCTGGTGCATATGGGCTTATGGCGGCATGGTTCTGAAAATCGGCCGAGTAAACTCGGAATCGGCCTAGTCTGATCCGATTTCCTCGGTTGTGCGATTTTCTGAGAGATATCGGATGAACAGTGACGGAATCGGCCGATTTTCCGATTTTTTACACCGATTCAAGCCGATTCAAGCCAATTTACACCGAGAAACACCGATTTAAAGAAAAAAAACAGGAAAGGCAAGCAAAATCAGAGAGAGAAAGAAATATATATAACCTGGGACGAATTTTGTGTTAAAGCTGAGTGGAATTGGTGCTAAATCAGATTAATCGGGTGAGTCTTGTACGAAACTCGAAAAATTGGTCAACTTGCGTGCCCTCCCTCTTGTTTTCGTTTTGATTTTTGTGTGAATTGAAGCAGCTTCGAAGGAGAAATTAGGAGAAGAAAGGAAGCGGAGTGGGGAAAGGAGGGATGCCTCCGAGTGTGATTTTGTTTAGAATTGATGCATAGACCGTATTTCAATCGTGTGGTGTAAGTAATGTTGGTGTTTGGTGTACTCCGGACCATTTTTTTTACAATTAGTAAATCCGAACCATTCTTTTTAACTTGGCATCAATCTCAAAGCATAATAATACTGCCCCCTACACTAACTTGAATCCAGACCATTCTTTTACAATAAGTAAATCCGGACCATTCTTTTTAACTTGGCATGAATCTCAAAACCTAATAATACTGCCCCCCTACACTAACTTGAATCCGGACCATTCTTTTTAACTTGCATGCCAAATCTGTGTAACAAAACACAATTTGAATGGAACACTAACTTGAATTATTGCGTTGTTTAATTATGGCATAATAATAATAAAAATAATAAATATTGAGTCAATTTTTTTAATGGCCGATTTTGAATGTTTATATTATATTATTCAATTATTTTTGTCTAAAAAGTGGACTTAATGCAAACTAAAATCTAACGTGAAAAACTGGGGATGTGAGCTGTCCATGATTATTTTTTAAAGTTTTCATTTTTGTGATTTTTTGGTTTTTATTTTTTTAATTTCAATGTTCATATTTTATTTTATTAGTAGATTATATTAGTGTAAATATGCTTTAACATTATTTTTATAACTTAAGCTAATTTTTTAGTAATCTTATTATCATTATTTTTATAAAAAGTGCGTTTTATTTATAATTTTGTATTACATTATATAATTAGTGGGTTTTTTTTAGTATAACGTTAACGTAGTTTTATTACAAATTATTTTTTTACCAATTATTCCCTACATTTTGGTTACAAAACAGGCTTTTTGCCAAAAAAATCCGAGTTTCCGAGTCAACTCGACCGATTCCGGCCGATTCATCCGATTCCGATTCGACGGTCAAGAACCTGATTCCGATTCCGATTCCGAGTTTCAGAACCATGTCTAAGGGTATTGGTACCAGAAACCACACTGACAACTCAACAGATACTAGGCACAGACATAGACAAAAAAAAACAGATCGCATTAATTGCACATTTTACTCTTTGGATGGAGCGCTGCTTCAGGATTCCCCAGAATAAATATTAGATAATTAATGATTAAAAGAAAAAATCAGTTTGCAACTTCGGTCTTAATGTCTTATAGCTGATCTGATGTAGCTTATCTACCACTAATAAGTTTCTGGTACAACAGGCTCCGGAGATCCAGCAGGGAAGATTACTGGTAAAAAAATTTGTGCGAATTAGCATCTGGTATGAAATCTGATGTCGCTGGTACAGTTCTGGTAACAGTATTGATACGGGCCAATCGCTGGTACCAACCAGGGTACCACTGGTACGACATCTGAAGCTGAGCTAAAAGCCTAAAACAACCTCATTTTTTTCTGCTTTTTTACAACAATAATTTAATATATATTTTTTTTGTACAAAAACGAATTATTTCCGAATCATTCCCGAATTATACCCGAATTATTCCCGAATCACGAATTTTTGATCCCGCCGAACCGAACCCGAATAATTTATTTGTCACTATGCTTAGATCTAGATGAAATAGTATTATAAAAATAAAAAGACTGTAATCACTAGTACAGAAAATTCAACTATACACGTTTCAAAAAGCTAATGACACATGGTTATATGATTGTGTACAGTGTCGTGTACGAATAGGGGGCAAATTAATTTGACACGGTCTGAAAAGCTAACATACACAGTTAATAGATTTCAACCGTGTTAGATCTCTAAAAAAAGACGTATGAAAATAGTGATTTCTACACAGTCAAAATAATCATGTACAGTAATAAGGGTTATATACATGGTTTCTACAAGGCGTCGGTGTATTTTTTTTGGAAACCATACACTGTTTATTATTTAGAACCGCTTATGATATTTTCTTAATACAATTTATAATTGACTAGTATATATTATTTTTTCAAATGGTAACTCAATCGGATATATCATTTGCAGTAAGTCAAATTAGTAAATTTATACATTCATCGAGGAAACTGTATTTGAATGCAATTGGTTGAATTTTGAGATAATTAAAGAAATCATAGAGTGTACATCAAGATAGGTGTACTAAAAAAACTTGGACAAGTCCTCAAAACACCCATATAAAGTTATCGGCTCCTCCCAGGTGTAACATCCCGTAATTTTATAAATTCTTACGAACTTATTTTATTTTTATTTTTACTTATTTAAAATTATAAAAAATATGAAGGTTTATAATACGAAAATTTTATATTATTCTTTTAAGAGGAGGGTTCAAATGCCTTCATTTATTGTGCCTCCACCATGCCTCTATTTTTAAAAATATTAATAATTCAAAATTTAAAACTGAAACATCAAAATAAAACGTTGGATATTATCTACATCATTTTATCTATGCACATGCAAAAATTATGACATTTCAATTTTGTTTTGGTTGTCATCAAGAGCTTTTAAAAAACGTACTAATGTGGATAATTTCTAGACGTTGATTTTCCAACTTATTGATTCACATAAAAACAAAATTGAAACATGATAATTTTTTATGAACTCATAGAGAAAATAATATAGATCACATCTAACGGTTTTATTTTGACTTTTAAGTTTTAAATTTTGAGTTATTGAAGTTTTAAAAAATGGAGGCATATTGGAGGCACAAAAAATGGAGGCATTTGAACCCTCCTCTTCTTTTAAACAAAAAGGAGAGAGAGACGTGGCACTATATGGCCATGTGGCCTTTGCATGTGTGTGTGTATCTTTGTGTGTGTGTATATATGTATGTATGTATGGATATGTGTGTGTATATATGTATGTATATATATGAGGAGGGATCCAATTACACCATTTTATGGTGACACATCTTGACACCAGATACATATAGGAGTGTTCATCGGTTCGGTTCGGTTGGAACCGAACCGAACTAAGCAAACCAAAGTTATAATTCGGTTTTCAAAATAGAACCGAACCGAACCGATTTAGTATTGCAACCGAACCGAAGTTTTATTTCGGTTTATTCGGTTTGTTCGGTTCAAACCGAAATATATTAATTTGTTTATTTAAAGCAATTGTTTTGTAATAAACCGAAGTATATTAAGAAATAAACCGGGGTATTAAGAAATAAACCGGGATATTAAAAAATAAATCAAAGTATTTAAATCAATTGATTAAGAAATAGACCGAGGTATTAAGAAATAAACCGAGGCGGTTCGGATCAAATACATAATATATAAAAGTTCGGTCGGTTCGGTTATTTCGGTTTTAAAAATTTCAAACCGAACCGAACCGAAGTTATAATTCGGTTTTAAAAATCAAACCGAACCGAACCATTAAACCGAAAAAACCGAACCGTTTGAACCGATCTAATTCGGTTCGGTCCAAAACCGATTAAACCGGACCCAATGAACACCCCTAGATACATATAAGTTATTTTTGCAGTTTCAAAGTCCAAATAGTCGATAAGAATCGTTACCTGATCTCTATATGAGAATGTGCTTGGAGACCAAATTTGACATATTTGGAACTTTTTTTAGTATTTATTAAGATGTGTACCAAATTGTTATTTTCGGACAATTCTGGACTATTGAAAAACTGCAATATTCAAAACTTCTAAAAAAAATAGCAATAAATTTCTGAAAAATATAAAATTTGGTCTCCAAGCACATTTTAATATAGAGATCATGTTGAACAGTTCGGATCTACTGTTTTGAATTTTCAAAATAATAAAAATGGCCTACAACCGAATCGTGCCAAAATGTATCACCATTAAATGATGTAATTGGATCCCTCCTTTATATTTATATATATATACACACACATATATATATGTATGTATATGTGTATATATAGGTATATATAGATATATATATATATATGTATGTATATATAGATGTATATATAGATATATAGAGTTGGGCTACGGTACTTCGCGAAATAAAGCGAGTGTTTTACTTCACGTCTATATATGGAGATCAACTTCAACGATTCAGATCGACGTTTTGAACTTTGAAATTGAAGATATAGATATGAAGTAAAACACTCGCTTTACTTCGTGAAGCTAGTACCATAGCCCAACTCTATATATATATATATATATATGTATACATATATACACACACACACGTATACATATAAATATATATACACTATATATATGTATTTATATGCATATATATGTGTGTGTGTGTGTGTAGATATGTATAGAATAGAACTAGGGTGCTCCTAGGAGTACCAAGCCCATTTGTACTCTTAACTCTAAAACCTATCAGATTAACTTCGAACGACGAATACAAACCGTTGAAATCCTTCTACCTTATGAGTGATGCGTCTACATGCATGTGAAAATTTTAAAGTTTCGAATTAATTTAGTATAAAGTTAGGTGGTTAAAATTAGAAGGTTTCTAAATTAATTTTAATGCATTAATTTTTTGGAAGCCTTTTAAACACTTGACTTTATACTAAATTAATTTGAAACTTTAAAATTTTCACATGTAGACGCATCGCTCGTAAGTATTATAAAATTTTCCCATGTAATCGTCATTTGATGACCTTTAATAGAATCTGAATATAGTATGATCGCTCCCCCATTTGTTAATTAGACGTGCACTCAGATCTAGACGAAATAGTATTATAAAAATAAAAGGATTGTAATTACCAGTACATAAAATGCAACTATACACAACTTGAACAGCTAATGACACATGGTTATACACTACCAGAATTCTGATTTGTTGCATGAGGAGGAAAATGGCTTGTTGCATGAGCTGCTCCATGCAACAAGCCCGAAAAACGTCATTTACGTGAGCTCCCCCATGGAAATACTACCTTTGTTGCTACTCCCGTTGTAAATACTCTGTATTTGCATGGACACCCATGCAAATACGTTTTGGAGGCTTTTTGCATGCGATTCCCCATGTAACAACTACGCATGTAAAAACTTTTAGAGTTGGCACCTAGCTAGAGTATTTGCAAGGAAAGAAGTGTAGGACCCATCTATGTATTTGCAAGGATAAATAAGTGGGTTCCAGCTTTGCTTTTGCATGGATAGATAGGTGGGTCCCAACTTGGTATTTGCAAGGCTAGCTTGTGGATATTTGCATGGATAGAAGCATGGGCCCCACACGAGTATTTGCAAGGATAAATCATGTGGCCCCCACTTGATTTTTTGCATGGTCATAGATCGTAGGCCCCACATTGTTTTTTTGCATGGGTATAAATATGGGTCCTGCCTATTTATTTGCCAGGATATTGGAGAGACTTATTTGCATGGATTTTGCGATGGAAATAATTGTTCATAAATTCAAAAGAAAATCAATATTTTTAATTCAACAATCCAGTACCAATATTGTACCACCCTGGTACGAAGCCCGATTCCCACCCATTAAGCATTTGCAATTGTAAATAAATAAGCACTAATAACCACACATTGCAATTTAAAAAAAAAAACTTTGTAATAAGCATTAATCAACATCATGTTATCAAGCATGCATTGTACCGAAATATATAAAAGGGAAGCAACCACATTAATGTAATAAACTTGTGCCCAAATATATGATTAAACCATAAACAAAAATTTACAAAAGAGCACCCTCAAGGCTTACCAATACTCATTTACCCAATTAACCATATTGTTCCACAATTACCCAATTATATCATGCACAATCCAATTACATCCAGCACACTTGGAGCCTACATCAAATTTCAGAAAAAATATATCATGTTAATAACATTAGCAGCAGTGATAATGAATTAGCAATAGTATTAATAGCAAATATAAAACCAGATTGCTAATGACCAAGAAATTTACAAAAAAACACTTCCTAAGTTTTTAATATTGTGCTAAGGTCACTGAAATCTTTAAAATTATGCTCAAGCTAGGATGAAATAAGTGAGTACATAAATTTTCGTTCATGCACTTCGCTTGTTCCCACCAGGTCCCAGATCAACTAAATCTTGTAAGAATGTCTAATTTTAATTATAATCCTATAAAACAAAGTAATGAGTAGATAAATGTGATCAACTGCAACTCCTGGATTCCCTTATTTTCTTGAAAAGATACTCAAAAATCTATGTTTTCCACACAATTTTTTTAAATATCAATGAGGAAAGAAAGGGTTGTCTAGGTATTACAAACAAAACTCCAAAGGGAGAGTGGTAACAACCTAACAGGAATACTTTATTGCTCTCTAAGGTTGCAGGAGCGCTTCACCTTTTTGTAAGGGTTCACTCGGCATATTGGTGCTTTTGGGGAAAAATATATAGTTTCTTGTTTTAAAATAAATGAATAAAGAACAAAAATGGAAACAAACCTAGCCAAAAGAAGAACTAGAAATGCACCGGCAACAATTAGACCAACCATTCCTATCATAGTGGCAACACCATTCAGACACACCTGCCACATACAAATCATATATTTTCAGACCAGCGAGATACATAATATGCAGCCCGCTGTTGTACACTACAGCCTCCTTTAAATTTTTTTTATCTACACTTCACCTAACTAGCAGATCAATCAAGATAAGAGTATAGATTCCTATATAAGTATTAGCTCTGGTAATAGTACAACACAACCATCAGACCTTTGTGCCTGAACTGGAGTGATTGTTTGTAATCACTAATAGCTATGATAAAGCATATAAAAATTATTAGTAGTCAATAATGAAACGAACCTCTGATTCATAGATCATGAAGTACTAGAATAAGTTCACCCCTTAGAAAATGTTGCAAAGAGGCATAAACATGGGTAATTTCCAGTGAGTGGAATCTGTTATAAATAAACTCGCGACATCAGCGATCAAGAAGATAAAATAGGTTGCCTAATGAGGTAAACAAAAAATATTTTTATAATAATAGAATCTTACTTGGCTGTCAACAATTGTAAAGGTAGCAGTACTTGCAATTTATTTAAAGAGTCAATCAACATATGCATTAGTACTTTAAGCAATCAACAATACTTCAATTATAGTCTCATTGCAATACCGAGGCAACATAGAAGTTAACAGTTACTTGTATGAAATTTAGTCTTTTATCTTAGAAAAAAAGGTATACATTATTCTCAAAAATTAAGTAAATTAACTAATTAAGTGATGTAAAACATACCATCTCCTTGGGTGAAGAAAATGGTGCCCTTGACACCCTCACTGCTTCCAAGCATAGCAACAGCCTTCACCATTTTCTCTCTATTCTATAACAACGAATTATGAGAATATAAAGGTCCTCAGAAATTACCTCAGCAAAATAATAAGAATTAACAACCACAAAAGTGAAAGAGTACTTTGTAGTTAGTACAAATCAAATCAACAATCTCACTATTCTGTTATACAATACTCCTAGTCTCGTATCCGATTAATTAGTACCAAATCAAAAGTCAACAATTATTCCAAAAATTGAGGGATTGCTCTTGTATTCCATGTATCTTTTGAAGACAAAATGTTTAGGTATAGATAACCAAATGCCAGATTATTGGTACCATACCAGATTTTGAAATATATCATTCAAATTGGTACCGTACCAAATTAAGAAATTAATCATGCCAAATTCAATCACAAGCAACACAGATTATGATTATGTCGAAATTTGTGCCCAAAATAGATCTTAGTTCCAAAATAGGGTTGAATTTACCTCTAGAGCAAAGTAAAATCAAAGAGAAATAGCAATAACAGACCTCCGAGGAAGAGCGCGAGGTCCGCACACAAAAAGCAATTGCGACGTCGTGAGAGGCGTCGCGCCCCGTCATGGCCGTCTCCACCAGCTTCTCTGCGCTTCTCACCGCCTTGCTTTAGAAATCGTGTAATCGGACCCACTGAGAATTGTAGCCCCGCCTAGCTGCTCCTGGAGGTGGCCTTTGTGACCTTGGTCAGGCCGATCGCCTTTCCTCTTACTTGCCATTTTAGGTCTAGGGTTTTTTTCAAGAGAGATGCCCTGAAGAGAGCAGAAGAAATGAAATTAATATGAGGGAATCCAATTAAGTGAAATGAAAATTTTGGAGCAAATCAAAAAAATTTGGAGGGAGCAGTGAAGTACTAGGTTAGAGGGAAGTAGAAATTTTGGTAATACCATTTCTCTTTTTTTTTTTTTTTTTTTTTTTTTGGTTCTTTCACGACCCGTGGGTCTACAATTCCTGCAAATCAAAAACTGGTTCTCCTGTACCCCTATTGTCCCACCCATACAGTTTCCCTTGCTTTGCTAATCTATGCGCTACGTCCAGCTGAGCATGGTTTCTTCCACAGTGCACAATGTTGACCTTCCCCTCTAGCTGAGCCAGAATTTTCCAGGCACTCCAGATGTGCTCATAGGAACGCCAATCTGATATGAGCGGCAGATTGTTTGCCAGAGCCATGACAGTTTCCAGCGAGTCTGAATAAATGGTGCCTTCTCCTCCAGCTCTCTCTTGCAACAAGCGCAGCCCCATATGGACTGCCGCTGCCTCCGCCTGAGCTGAATTAACGGCGGTGATAGCTTGCGATACCCAATGAACCACCGCTCCATTCCGTTTTAGGCATAGACCAATGCCGGCCCTCCCATCTTGGTCCCATGCGCCATCCACATGACAAGTAAACTCTTGCCCCCTGACTTCCGTTGATATTTGAGGGTCCCCTTGTAGGGCAGGTGTGGACCCCTGTGCATTGCCTGGTAACAGACCACGCCCCACAGTGGTGATAAAGCACGATTCCCTCTCCTTATTATAGAAGGCTCTGCACGCCCCCACTGTTTGAGCTATCCCACCATGAATTGCCTCATTCCTAGAGCGCCACACTGCCCAAATAATGCAAACAAAGGAGCTAAATTCGCCCTCCTGGAGGTCAGTCCCCATCTTTACCATTGTGTCCTTGAAATTTGAAGATAGATCCCTTGTTCGAATGGGCACAGCTGACACCAACCACATTCTTTGGGCAAACTCACAATGGAATAAAGCATGCATTACTGTCTCTGGATGTGACTTGCATAAAGGGCATAACGGGGATAGGTACCTCATTCGTGCTGCCAGGACTGCCATTACTGGCAGGGCACCATGGACACCTCGCCATATAAAGAGTTGGAGTTTGGGAGTGATTTTAGCTTTCTTCCAAACCCAGTCCCAAAACTTCCTATCAGGAAATCTCGCATTGGACCTTGCATTGGTCCCCTGCAGCATCTGGTATGCCTTACCAACCGTGAAGGCGCCATTTTTCGCACAGGTGAAGAGAAGGGTGTCCCTGGCCGGGGGGGGCGCTGGCCTGAGGGTGTCAGTGGTCGCAATCAGTAGAGCCGTGCTGTACCCCATGACCTGGCATAAGGCATTGAAATTCCAGAGCCTGGTGCCCAGATCCATTAAGGATGATACCAGCTCCTTTCTTTGAAGACTTGTGGACGCCCTGAGCTCCAACCCTCCAGGAAACCATGGCTGAGAATATAGGAGAATGTTGTTGCCGTCCCCAATCTTCCATACCACATGGTTAGCCAGAGTACTCCTGAGCTCCATAATCTGTTTCCAGAGTTTGGAGCATCTAGTTCTGCGCTGGATGGTCTATAGAGCCCCTCTTGGAAAGTATTTGTCTTGCAACACTTGTGCCCACAACGCCTCAGACCCTCCTGCCAATTTCCAAAGCACTTTTAGAACCAATGCGCGATTTGTGTCTTGTAAGTTCCTGAGCCCCAGCCCCCCCATACCCTTGGGTGTTGTAACTTCATCCCACGCCACATAGGCGAGACTACGCTTGTCATGCCTCCCCCCCCAAAAGAAGTTTCGCATAATCGCCGTTAGCTTGGTTACCACCTTGGGGGGGATTATGACCGTCCCCATAACATAGATCGGTAAACTGTTGAGAACTGATTTAATCAGCACCAATCTTCCTGCATGGGATAGGAAGATCGATTTCCAATGGTTCAGCTTTTGCTCAAACTTGACAATGAGATAATCAAAGGCCCCCGTGCCGTCCACCGCAATTGGGCATCCTAAGTATTTCTCCTCCACTCCAGCTTCTGTAACCCGCAACCGATCCATCAGAAAACATTTACTCTGGGGAGAGGAATTTTGAGAGAACCACACCTTGGACTTTGTCGCATTTATGGAAAGGCCTGAAATCAAAGAAAATTTTGTTAGTGTTAAAAGGTAGGATTCCACCTCTGCCTGAGTGAGCCGCCCCATCAGCAAGAGATCATCGGCGAATAGGGAGCAGGTTAACGGATTTGCCGAGGGCCCCAGTTTTAGACCTTTGATTTGACCCACTTTGAGAGATTTGCTGAGGGTTCGCGCGAGAGGATCCATTGCTATGATGAACAAATAGGGCGACATGGCACAGCCTTGCCTCAACCCCCGTGTTGGAAGAAAGAACTCGTCCCCACTGCCATTGAGTTTAATAGTGAACTTTGCCGAGGAGACACACGCTTCGATCCACCGACAGAACCGGGGGGGAAAGCCATAGGCCGTTAGGAGGTGGAATAGGTATTGCCAATTAACACGATCAAAAGCTTTGGCCAAATCTGCCTTGAGTACAAACTGCGGGTAGTCAGAAATCGGTCTCTTGAAGCTATGAATCACTTCCCTGAGCAATATAATATTTTCTGAGATTTCTCTCCCAGGAATGAAAGCGGTTTGTGCAGCCGAGATTATTTTCGCCATTAGCGGTTGCATCCTCTTTGCCAGGACCTTTGATATGATTTTGTAGAGAAGGTTGCATACACTGATGGGCCGAAAATCCGTTACTTTAACTGGAGTTTCCACCTTTGGAATTAGGATTAGGTTGGAATGTGCGATGCTGGCCTTCATTACCCCAGTTTCAAAAAATTGCAAGACTTCATTTATGACAGATGGCCCAAAAGCGGTCCATTGCTGTTGGATCAAGGCCGCATTTACCCCATCAGGCCCAGGAGCTTTCATGGGCCCCAGGGCGTTAACTGCCCAAACAATTTCTCTTTTGCCGCCTGCACCATTGAATGGAACTTTGATAAGGACTTAGGGCAAATGCAAATTTTCCAGATAGATCGTTCTGGAATAAAATGAAGTCATCGTGTTGTGGACTCTGAGGTAACATAATATTTGTGTTTAGATCGGACTGTGTAATCATCTTTATGCACCATTATCAGAGGATCCTATGCATTATCTACCGCCGGATCTAATCAGAAATATTATGTTACCTCAGAGTATTGGGACTCTTTACTCACTACTATTCAAAATGAATAAATCAAGACCATTCTTCACTTATCGGACGGCATAGAAGTTTGGTATTTACTAATCATCTAATGCATGTATAGCAGTACATAAATAAAAATTTCAATTTTTTTATTTTTATTTTTTTTACATATTATATAGTCAAATAATACTTATACATGTCATTTTTAATAGACTTTTATCATTATATGTGTTGTACCCTAAAATGTTGCTAAATATAAATTGGCAATATTTTAATATTTGGAAAATACCAAGATGCATATTAATTCTCTAAAATGGATTGAGAATTATATTTTAAAGTTCATAATATGATTCCTCATGCAAAATCATGAATTTTGATGTCTCATATGATTTATAACTCCAAATTATGCAAGAGTTATGAATTTTTATATGGAAATGCTGATATGGCACTCTCTGATTGGTGCCACGCATGCAACAGAGGCTTACAAGTCAGCAAAGACCTCTCTGGGTGCAAATTTCGAGTATACAAGTCAAACCTTACAACCCGAGCCCACCTGTCATAGGCTCAGTATGAATTTCGCTGAGTTTACAATTTGGACAGGCATGTTTCACAAGATATAAACCTCATAAACCGAAGTGTCAGCTTCTGGGTTCACCATGCGCCGAGCATAGGCAACATGGCCTCAGAGTCGCTGAGTTTAAACTCAGCGCTCCGTGATCCCTTCGCTATCCATGCGCACGGTGTTCATGAACCGTGCTATACCTATTATAAGGTGCACGCTACACCGAGCTCAGGTAAGAGAAGATGTAAAGGAAAGGCGCCGATTGGCCCGTGTTTGGGAGGCCGACATGCAGCCCCCACTCGTCAGCTCTCCCATCTCTTCTTCTTCCTCCTCTATCCACCATTGAAGGTAAATAAATGAAGTTCTTAGAAGGGAGACTGAATTATGTTGAGCATTTACCTGCAATGTTGAGAAGATTATGCACCTTCTCCTTTGCTCGAGACCCTTTGAACTTTACCCTACTCGCAAACCTTGAATTAAGCCGAGAAGGGAACCGATTTGATGATTGGGGTGAATACTTAAGAGCAAATTAAGCTATGAGAGCTTGACAGAGAGGTGTCATATGATGGAACGACACTTCTGGAAGCATCAATTGAAGAAGGAGATGCTCAATTATGATAGCACCATGAAACCGGTTCACATAAGATCCGGGATGACTCAGGGAACGCATGTCCGATTGCCAATGGGGTAAATTGCACCTGAGTACATGATTGGTGGGTGTATGCAATGCTCCCTGTCAAATTCTCATGCTCTGGAGCATAAAAGTTAAAGCCGGCACACGTTAAACCTAAACCGGCACCGGTACAGCAGACTGATGGCATTGAAGCCGTTGCTGGCGCCAGTGGTCCCAAGGACACGTGTTATAAGATGCATACATAATGACAAATATGGGAACATTCTCTCCAGAGGTGTTTAGTCATGCGCACTGCACCTGTGCCCGATATGGCCGGCTATCAAGGGCTGAGATGGAGCCCGATGCCTAGGAAACCAATTCAAGGGCTGAGATGCATTCCAATGATTAAATATCTGATATTCAACCTTAAAAGCATGATCTTCTCTAATGAATGTGCATGGATATGGTGCAATGCACCCAAACCCGTGATCAAACACCTTGGTGCACAATGAAACAGGAGCATGTGATGAAATCCTGAGCCCCTGACCTTTGCCTATATAAATGCTCATATCTTAGATGAAATATACACAGAAAATAGCAATAGAATACACACACATACTGAGGTTTTGTAATAGTACTCTAGGTTAGCCTCTTTTCAAGTTCATAAGTGCAAAGCTTGTTGCTTTCTTCCTCTCTCTGCAATTCAATAGGTATAGCATAGTTCTTGAGGTCTTTTTAGACTGTTTGATGTAATAATTCCAGAGGTGAATGAAGTTCTTTTGAAAATTCCCATTCTTTATTGTTGATTTTTGTTGCATTTCTTGTTGCCTCTTTGATCTTTTCTTTCCAGACCTGTTCTATACTCTAATTAGCTGTTTTGAAGCTTAAAAGAGAGAGCTTTGCACTCAGGTGCAAAGCTTGATGATCAATTTCTCTTTTTCTTCTTCTTTTTCCTCTTTTTTGCTTCACTGTTTTCATGAAAATATAGAAGCTTATACTAAGGCATTGATAGGATCTGTATATTATGCTTAATAATGACTTTTATTATTGTTTGATCTTGATTTCATACAAAAATATACAAGTTAATGCATATATGCATGTATTTTGTTCTTTTCCTTCTTCTTTTTTTTGCCTTTTCTGCCCTTGGATCCTTTAACAAAGTGATGAGTTATGAAGATGTGGAGTAGTTGAGCCTTATGGTATCCTCCCACATCTGATTATCACCTTACTTTGATTAAAAGATCTAATATAAGGGTTTAAAGTGAATAAAAATCAAAATATAAATACACAAGGGTTGTAGCAGTTGAGCCTTATGGTATCCTCTACAATTCCTTAATAAACAAGGGCCTAATTGCAAATGAGACCTTCAGAAATGACAAAAGCATACTGTTATGCTGCCAAAATTCACAATTTTGTCATTTTTGAAGGACTTAATTGCAAATAGTGAGAAGCTGAGGGTTTGAATGCAAATAGGCAGTGACTAAGGTCACCCTTTGCCATTTGTACTTCATTCCTAATGAAACTTCAATGATTTGTCCTTTAATCAAGTGAAAAGATAATTAAAACACAGTTTCACAACAAACCAGGGACCTCCCTGCATAAAACCATGCTCTGACAGCTTTGAAATGTTTTAAATATGTTTAATCTTTGAATCTTGGAGCTTTGATCTTATTTTCATATTGTTCCCAAAACAGTGGCCATATGCCCTTGAAAACCTGTTCTGATGCAAACCAGACCTTGGATCATGTCCAAATCATGTTTAACAGACCTCTGGTACTGTACCAAGTCCATACCCAGCAGCCAAGCCCAGTACAATACCAACTGGTACATGAAATGCACCAAAAAGGGCATATTTGACCCCTGCTGACAAATCAGCAATTCTGGACCAAACCAGGGACCAAACTGAAAATTTAAAAACACAGTTTGATAGAGGACTCAAAGACAAACACTTTCCTCACAAATTTTCCATTTATTGGATTTTTCTGCTATTTTTAACAATTTTCCAAAATTCAGATTTCTGAAAATTATGAACTGCACTATGCAGTATACTGAAATTTTAATACCTGTTCACTGTTTTGGACTTTTCATGCACCAAATGATCTCTAAAAATTCAAATAAAAATATATTTGGAATCTACACTCTCTGTACATGAATTTAGACTCAAAACATGCTCAAATCCAAGTTGTGTAGATCCCAGAAATAAATCTTGAACTAAATACAAATTTTTGTGCACAGATGGACCATTATACCCCTGTCAACTTTGAATAAATCCTTAAATATATAAATAAATTCTCAAAAATTATAAAAATGATTCTGAATGTTTATGATATACCAAATTATATGTCTTTGATCTTATCCAACATGTTCTTTCATCAAAATTCAGATTAAGATGGTTAAATCTGATTTATTCAAATGCCAAATCATATGAGTACATGTATCTCATGTCCAAACACTAAATCATGTGCTCCTGAGCTTCTGAAATGCCCAAGTATGACCTCAGATAGTGAAATGAACTCCTGACTTTGACCTATGCCTCTTGTACCACTGACTGGTACTGAACTGGTACCAGTTCTGATTCAAACCGAGAGCTCCAAGTCCGAACCATGCTTATTAAGCGTTTAAACCTCAAATCAATGCTCTTATGAGTCTTTATACCCTTGAACGATGCTGCACAATCAATCAATTGAACTGAAGTCATGAAAAATTGGATTTAAATCCCGACCGGTACCGAAATACCAGTGTCAGACCGAGAACTATGTCTCCGATGATCGCCGGTCGCCGACAACAGTGCCAATGAACTCCTGGAGGCATGGCGATGCAGACTGCACCGGCCCGAGGTCTGGCATGGCCGGAACATCACCGGAAGGAGAAGCCCTAATCGGGACTGGAGTCGTCCAGTTCCTCGGCTGAGAAGAAGACCCTAATCAGGCCGCACGAATATTGATGCGACCAGGAACGTCTAATGAAGGCGCCAAATCATAAGTTCAAACAGATATCCGAATCTTGATACACAGGCCTAAATCCAAAGGCCCATATTCCCCTTTGTTTAAATTAAATGAACTTTGACAGATGGGGCCCACATGTCGGGTTTAATGAGACTTATACCTCTGCACAAATCTTAAAGCCCAATCCAAAGGCCCATAAGCCTTTGCACATATCTTGAAGCCCAGATACACATCTCAAGGCCCATATCCCAAATCTGAAGGCCCAGATTCAATCTCAAATTAAATTAAATTAAATAAATAAATAGGTTTTACAAATAGGCCCTTCTGACAAATTTTTATTTACAGCACAGTCCCTGAAAATTTGTAAACAAGTCCCTGCCTGTATAAAACTCTTTCAAATAGGCCCCTGGAAGCCCAAATTTCATTCCAAACCTCATCAAAAGCCCAAATTACATTATCGGGCCCTTCCATATTTACACCTAGGTCCCTGGAACATAAAAATATTTACAAATCAGTCCTTTTTGATCATAACTTGTTTATTTCAAGTCCAAATTGACTCAAACCAAAGCCAACTGAATCCAAATTCAATTCTCTATCATTCTAAACCAAAATTAAACATGTTCAAGCTTCAGCCATAACCTGAAATGACCAAAATACCCTTCTTTTGAATTAAATGCAACATTTTATAAACAAATTATGAATTTGATAAAACATGGCACATGCTTTCTTGAATATAGTCAAAATTATAAATATATACCCAAGTCTTTCATGATCAAAAGAGTCCTGTCCCATGACCAATGTCTATGCAGGCACCCTGGTTGAGTTGAATGTTTAAAGCAATCGAGAACCTTTAAATATATGTTTAAATAACAATACATGAGCCCTTTTTAGCCCTATTACTCAATTCAAACCAAATAGGCACAAATCCTGGAATGAACGAGGTGTTCAGTTAGACCTGAAAAGTCTTTCTGATGTAATTAACAGCGGGGGCTTGCGCCCGTCGGGAGTTAAACGTCTCCACAATCAAATAATAAAACCCTGGCTGGCTGATCATGAACGTAGGTCTGGCTAAGGGTGAACCGGAAGGTATGCAAAAAGATGTCTAGCAATGCCCCGAGTTCGGTGCCCGCTCATGTCTGCTAAGAGACTGGAGCACTAAACCCATGCGGGAGCATTCCCCCACAAATATAACAGCAATGTTAGCTAACCTAGCCTTGCAACTTTTTGCGCCCTACAATATGCCCCTTCAAATTTAGAAAATATTTTCGGACCGTTCATTTTCACACAGGAAATCAACGGTCGATCTACAGTGAAATCATTCTAAATATGTTTAAAAATGATCAAGGAAGAATATTGAACATAACTAACATAAAAGTTTGAAAGTTTTATTATGTATGGGCTTCGATCCAACACGAAGTGTTTATGTCCATACGATACTTCAATTTTTGATCGGCTAGATGGATGGGTAAATAAAAACAAAATTTCATCAAACTTGGTTGCAGGACAATAAATGTTATGTTTTTTTAATTTAAACGGTTCCGATCGACCAACGAATGACATATTCTCGTGCATCTTCGTTAACTCATGAACCAAGAGTTTATGTTTCATGTTCATGCATAGAAGATGTGAGCCATGTGAGCAATATACATGTAATGTTATATAATTAAATGTGTCAAAATAATATAATTAAGCAATAAACATGTTATAATATTAATTATTGCAAAAATTTCATTAATATATTTCCCATTACAAAATATTTTTTACAATTAGTGTAACACCCGGTTATTTTGATAATTGTTTTGGACTTATTTGCAATATTAAAAATTACAATGTTTTAATTGTAAAATTGAAAAACTTATAAAAAAAAAACAAATGCTAACGTGGCACTCCTTGCCACGCGGCTTGTTCCATGGTAAATCCCTCACCGCCATATTTACCTTATAAAATGATATCTCTCCTTAAAATCAATAGTGTAAAAGAAAACAAAAAATACCGAACAGAAAGAGAGAGAGAAATTAGGAGGAAATTTGGAAAATCAAAATAAATATTTTTGATACAAAATTCTGATTATTTGATTTTCTATCCGATTGGAATTCTGACTACGTCGCGTTGATTCTGAACAGTTATTGCAACTCGAATTGGATTTTTGAATTGATCGCCATCAGGTAACCGGACTTCTCTATAATCTGTGCTTTCGTTTTGTGTGGTTGAATTGAATTTTTTTTGAAGTGGGTTTTGGATTATGAGGGCATATTTAACGGGATAGCGGGTCTGGGTTCGAATTTGATTTGTGATATGATATGATGGTGTGTTATGAGAATTTGAGAAATGATATGATTGTGTGGAATGAGATGATATGGATATTGTGTGACTTGTTTTACTGATAGCCCAGACCCAGGTGCTATCGCTTGTTAAATATGCAGGCATAATTTGATGTGAATTTGTGTGGATTAATCCCATCTGTTTGAATGGTTGTTTAATTAAGCCAATTATAAAGAAGCGCGTCGTTAAATAACCGGTTACTGATCAGCTTTGTAGCTGACTTCCATATTGTTTCTGTTGTTTCTTTTTGTTGCGACGTAGGTTGCCGGGACGATGGATGGATGTCCGGGTGCCTCACTTGTCGCGACTCCCGGCCCGGCGGCGGGGTCGTGACAATTTTGGTATCAGAGCATTCGTTCCTCGGACTGTGTTTGGGTCCATGTTTCGTTTGTTATCAATGTTCTGTATAAACTGAATATAATTGAATTGGATTCTAAACTATCTATAGATGGTTTGATAAGTATTCTGAATTGCATCTGTTTGACCCAAATTGAAATTTGACCTTCTAAATAATTGACTTCTGAAATTGTTATCAGTATTAAATCTGTGTTCCGATCCGTTTTGAATTAGTCTGACAATTTTCTTGAGTTATCTAATTGTACATTTTGGAAGATTTATTCATAAATTTTGACTGTCTGATATATCTGAAATTTAACTGATTATCGATTTTGTAATACCGTTGATTGTTATTTGATATATAGTCTGTTTCACATGTACAGAATTTTAATGTAAACAAATGTACAGAAATAAGTTAATTTGGTTCAAGTTGATTATCTTCTCCGCTTGATTTGTATCTGATAAATTCGATTTGGTTAGTGCTTGTAATGCCTCATTCAATTTGAGTATCACCCATTTAAATTTTGAGGACAAAATTTTTTTTAAGAGGGGAAGAATTGTAACACTCGGTAATTTTGATAATTGTTTATATTATATTATTTTGGACTTATTTGCAATATTAAAAATTACAATGTTTTAATTGTAAAATTGCAAAACTTATAAAAAAAAAAACAAATGCTAACGTGGCACTCCTTGCCACGCGGCTTGTTCCATGGTAAATCCCTCACCGCCATATTTACCTTATAAAATGATCTCTCTCCTTAAAATCAATAGTGTAAAAGAAATTAAAAAAAAAAAATACCGAACAGAAAGAGAGAGAGAAATTAGGAGGAAATTTGGAAAATCAAAATAAATATTTTTGATACAAAATTCTGATTATTTGATTTTCTATCCGATTGGAATTCTGACTACGTCGCGTTGATTCTGAACAGTCGTTGCAACTCGAATTGGATTTCTGAATTGATCGCCATCAGGTAACCGGACTTCTCTATAATCTGTGCTTTCGTTTTGTTTGGTTGAATTGAATTTTTTTTGAAGTGGGTTTTGGATTATGAGGGCATATTTAACGGGATAGCGGGTCTGGGTTCGAATTTGATTTGTGATATGATATGATGGTGTGTTATGAGAATTTGAGAAATGATATGATTGTGTGGAATGAGATGATATGGATATTGTGTGACTTGTTTTACTGATAGCCCAGACCCAGGTACTATCGCTTGTTAAATATGCAGGCATAATTTGATGTGAATTTGTGTGGATTAATCCCGTCTGTTTGAATGGTTGTTTAATTAAGCCAATTATAGAGAAGCGCGTCGTTAAATAATCGGTTACTGAGCTTTATAGCTGACTTCCGTATTGTTTCTGTTGTTTCTTTTTGTTGCGACGTAGGTTGCCGGGACGATGGATGGATGTCCGGGTGCCTCACTTGTCGCGACTCCCGGCCCGGCGGCGGGGTTGTGACAATTAGAGTCGAGTTTTGACGTTAATTGACTAAATCTCACTAAATATTTTCCCAAATATTGACAAATGTCAAAGGGGCAAATTATGATAAAATTATATAAAATTATTAATTATAAGTATGATTCGGTGATAGATACTGTAAAAAAGTTGAAATTTTTTTTTATTTTTTTCATACTATTTGTTTTACTTCTAATTTTAGTTTGACTTTACAAATTTGATTTTATAAAAGGTCACTCAATTTAATTTATTTTATGAAGTATCAATTTTTTTTAGAAAACATCAAGAATTTAGAAAACCTTCAAGTATAGATTTTTTTTTTTTTCATATGCATGAAAAATTCGGTTGTATTTATAAATACAGTACCAAGCAATTTCAATGTCTTTGTTAGTATACATAAATTGTTTAATATGAAGTAATGATTGAAAAATGAATATAATTATTTTTCATTTAAACTTTGTTTAATTTTTTTATTAACTATTGTAATTTTTTTTAGAAATTTTCCAAATATCCTTACAATTATTTTCAATATAAACGAAACAAATATATAATTTACAAATTTAAAAGTGAATATTTTACTAAATTTTTTTTTTCCAAAATACAAGTTATAACTGTAGGTAGTTCACACTCGTTCTTAACAACTAAATTCAAAATTTAAAATAAACTCAATTATTAAATATCTTACAAAATATACACAATGCATGAACTTTATTCACAAATAGTTATACATCCTTAACAACTTACTACTGTAGTGAAATTAATTTCACCTTCCTCTCAAGACTAGCATGAAATTTATCTACAATTTAAATTTACAAAATACTAAGTTTCTAAGACATTTTTATTTTGCTTAGCATTGTGCATAAATTCAATTATCATATTATTTATTCATGAAAAAAAAAATACTTGAATAATATTCACCCTCCAATATTCGATTTACCTTCTAATTTTATTTTGAATAATATTCATAAAATTTATTTTGTTTTCACTTCTAATTTTATTTTGAATTAAAAAAATTGACTTTATAAAATTATTACGACTTTCAAAATTTTCACTTCTCTCTAAAATTTTCGCAAGAATTAAATTTCTTAGATAAATTTAAATCTAAATAAACTAATTTTACATGTCTAAAATATTTTGCTAGCAATTATCCCTTTCTTTTATGTTCCTCCTAAATTTTTTCCTTCCCTACCGCACGATAAGAGGAAGAGATTTAGATAAAATATGGAATGTTCATTTCCATCTGATGTTTGGAATCAACATATATCCTAACCACAGTAGGCTTGCTTAGATGCTTTGTGTTGACAAATGGACGATCAGGATCTCACAAAAAATCACAACTTTCTACAAAATTAAGTGAATGTATATTGTAGAGAATTCAGATCGAGTTGCAATATCTGTCCATGTAGAACCCAACTTGTTTTTTTTTTCCCACTTCTTACCACCCTCCCGCCTTCTTCCCTTTCTGGCGGTGGAGTTTATCGAACTCTAACTTTGATTCCCTCCTCTCAAATTTCACTTTTCCCTCTCTGAATTTTTGTCAAAATTTGTTTCCCTCTCAATTTTCACTAGATATTTCTCTCCCCGCCAAGCCCTAAATCCCCACCAAACCATCCCCCGCCAATACCTTTTACAGCTTTAAATTTTAAGCAGTGTCTTCCCAACAGCCCCGATAATTAACCCAAAGAAGCAATTAGACGATTCTCACGGTGCCTTCTCCTCTTCGGGTTGCACCCCACTTGCCCAATCAATCTCACCCTCACCTCTTCAGGTTGCGGAGCCCAACAAAGATCCGAGCTTAGTCCCCTTTGTTCCTCCTGCTAAGGATACACAAAATGGTGAGTAGCAAATTCAAGATCAACTAATTGAATTTTGTTGGCATCCTTGTTGTTAATTTGGTTACACTTCCAGTATGCTCACGAGTGTTTGATGAAATGCCCCACTGAACAATGTGCATTCTTAAGTTTGAGTAAATTTTGTTGCATTGATGCATGCTTTAAGTGTTCGACAAAATGCCCAGACCAAAAAGTAATTGAGGAACTAATCTCAAGCAATGACCTTGATAAATCTTCTACAGAAAACAATCTCTGCAAGAAGTCGAGAGAGGAAGAGTGAGTCAGTGAAGAAGAGAGCAATGAATCCAATTCCAGCAATGGATTCGGTGCTGCCCCATTTCTCCTCCATTCTCTTTTCAGGTTCTTATAATATCTTTAGTTGTTGTCAATCAATTTCCAGGATTGTTTGCTAGTTTACTTTGTTTGTATTGTTCTGAGGAAATGTATAAGTCAGATATTGTATCACGGGCCATGCTTGTACATAAATTTTGGTACTATTCTGCCTAGATAATTCTGGTCGGGAGGTTGAATTCCAAGAGGCAGGAGGCTTTCAAATTTGGTTACTAATGTCATAAATTATTGCCAAAGGAAACCAAAGTGAAATCACTATAATAATGGGGATTGTTTTGCCGTTGCATTGTGATGTACTGTTTTTGTTCTTTAGCTATTGTGAAACTGAAGCAACAGAACAAAGGCAAAATATACTTAAAGAAATAGCCTTATTGTTAAAAAGTATTATGAACTTCGGGCATATCTAAACATGTTATAAGAAAGCACATACAAAATCCAGCATGCCCAATCCTCTAATCTTAAAAAAAACGTGCAAAGGCCCTAAATTATCTTTGCTTTCTTGCCTTCTCTAGGATATTGAGAGATAAAGAAGAGTACTGTCGGGAGTTCTTGAAGAAACATGGGCATGGTGGTCGACTTTTAGCATGGACTTCCAGCATAAAATAATATAAAAATGATTCACTAAACAATTGCATGCGACGGCCCATGTAAAAAGTCTGTTACAAATCTCCAGATTATTACCATGGGCATGGTGGCTGAGTTTTAACATGGACCTCCAGCTAAAAATAATATAAAAAGAGATCTACAAAACAATTGCATGTGCAGTCCATGTTAATAATATGTCCCACAATTTTATAACTATTTACATGAGCAGAGAATCAAGCATTTGCATGTACCTCTAATAAAATATACTATATGAGTCAAATGGCGGGGGCTGACTCTCCCAAAACTATTACCATGAGCAGACATTGGGCAATAGCATGGGAAGACAAGACGCATTTACATGAGTTACTTTTTGCATGAGACAACCCATGGAAAAAGACGTACAAAATCAGAATTGCACATTCTTTTACATGAGCCCTTAACACCCATGGAACTACCTATTGCTACCCTTGCAACAAACGAAAATTCTGGTAGTGATACTACTGTGTACAGTGTCGTGTATGAATAGGGGGCACATTTGATACGGTCTGAAAAGCTAACACACAGTTAATAGACTTCAATCGTGTTAGATCCCTAAGGCCGTGCTCCAGAGAGGGGGAAACTTCCTTCATTAAAGGGAAGGGGAATTCCGCACAATCTCAGTTTGCCCACGACCATCTACCTGCTCCAGAAGAGATAATCGGAGAGGGAAAGGAAGGAACGTGTGTACTGTAGCGAGAGGAATGCGAGAGAACGCCTTGTACAAAAGTTCCAAACTTTGTACCCTCCAATTTGGGGTGTAGGTTTTACGGTAGCGAAGTAACGCCCGTGGCTCCTCCTTCCTTTCTCTTCTTTCCCCTTCCTCTCCGTACTAGTTTTGTGGAGCACAACCTAAAAAAAGGCGTATGAAAATAGTGATTTCTACACGATTAAAATAATTGTGTACAGTAATAAGGTTTATATACATGATTTCTACAAGGTGTCTGTGTATTTTTTTTTTTTTTGTTTGGAAACCATACATATGATATTTTCATAATACAATTTATAATTGACTAGCATCTATATTGATTAGCCATTAAACATACAATTAATATTACACATTCATAATTCAATACATATTCATCATCATAGCATACATAAATCAATCACATTCATTCAACATTCAACAAAATAAAAACAACTAATATATTCAACATTAATTTAGGATACATAAATTCATACTTCAATTATATTCCTTTTTATCACATTATTTTTTTAAAATTTTACTAACTAGCATATTTTATCTCTAGGTTTAGGCTTGTCATTTCAAGATGACCATGGATCAAGAATGTCATTGGCTTCATAAATGTGGAGGGGCAAACGGATCAAGAATGTCATGCGTTGAGTTGATGTATAATTTGATGTCCCTAACGGATCAAAGAGAGGGGAGAATATGGTCACTTTTAATATTTTAAAAACTTTTCAATTCAATGGTTCAGTATTAAAAATATTCAATTTGTAAAAAAATCGATTTGAAATTAATTCAAACTAAACTTAAACTAGAGTAAGTTTGATTCGATCGGTTCGATTCGTTTGTAGCCCTACATACACCAACTATTGATTCGCATGAACCTTTGGCATTGGTTAGCTAAACATTTCTATTTTCACAGCACATTCTAGAATCTAGATATTTTACAAACAAGGAATTAGTTCCTCCACACTGGTCTATATAAATGAAACTTTACAAGTCGTGTGTTTTTTTTTTTTTTTGACAACCATTTAATGTTGCTCTTGCACTGGTTATTCTACAAACGAAACCCTTCAGACAAGTAAATGATATTGTTCATATTAATTTTTCTTGTCCAATAATGTAATTTATGTACACAAATATGCACAAGAATCACAAGAATCATAGAATATGCTCGATAATGCAAACCATATATCCTTCAGACTAAATGCAAAAGGAACAACAATTTCAAAGTGCAAATTAAAACAAACAACTAATGACAAATTACAACAATCTCACAATCTCATGATTTCAATCACACTCATTCCCAAAATCATGAAAACGAACAGCTGAACTGAGGATGTTTTTATTTAAAAACAATGATCAAGATGACACAAACTGCTACATAAACAGACGTCATAATAAAAAAGTAAGAAAAATCAAATATCAGCTGATTTGCTGTTTTCAAAAGAAGCTTTGGCATAAGAAAGATTCCATTGATTGCTCTTATAACTCATCTGTGACGTTTGATAGTGGCGGAAGGAGAACTATTGATGAGTCTTTTGAAACCCAGAGACTAGTCTTGATGACAAGCATATCATTTCTAAGGTAGCTTGAGGTCTCTAAGTCGGATTGTCTCATGAATGAGGTATAACCCCACCCTGTATAGCTAGATGATGAAAAGGTTTGCACATCGGAGTGCGCAGGGGTGTTGGTTGGCCATGTTGATGTCGTTGAGTCATGCAAACGGTGGGTATATATTGCCATAACATCATTTCTTGGATTTATCAGCCTGACCATGATCGATATAAAATCAGAATAAGTAGAGTTCAATCCTTGCGGATAGAGCTCGATCGCCCATTTATAGCCACCTACAGTAAAATTGTCTGATTGAATATAGTTCCCACAGCTGACACCTTTCTTCACAATAGAGTAGTCTGTGATTTCAAGGGTTTTTGATCCGGTGAAAAACCCGGTGGCGGCTACTTCATGAGGGGTGGCTATTAGAAAACTAAAGAATAAGGTGATTAGCAGCAACATGATTATTTGATTGATTAATTATAAAAGGAAGCTATGTTTGAATGAGATTGATGCTTGGGAACAGCAAGTGCTCCCATTTAAATAGATGATCAGCTGCTGTCTTTAAACTAAATGCCTTATCCAAGAAGATGCACGTGATTAATTCATAAAATACGAGCAGTCAAATATCTGCTGAAATCCATCTATTTTATAACCAGTCAAATATATATGAGCAATGCTTATAATAAAAAATGATATTGAATTGAATTTAAGCAACGATTTTAATCCGCTAAAATCCATCTATTTTGTTAGTTGAAGTTGAGCGCTAACCCGGGTGAATAAATTGCCCCAAGGTCCACATGAACTTTTCTTTTTCTGATCGTGAGATGCACAAATTAACCATTGAGTTTTAGTTTTCCAATTTGTTTTGCATTTTCCCAAAAGAACCTAGTAGTAGAATGAAAAATTCACGGAGCAGTAATTTCATGCCGCTTGATGTGCAGTGGCACAGGAATTGATTTGCTCAAAGATGTAATCTGATATAAAATTACAAAATTTATGATTAATTAAATTCACTATTATTATTCCAGTTGCAAGGTTGAACATTTTTTGTAGGGGAGCTGTTCTAGGAGCTGTTCTAGTGTGGCAAACGAATTGATTAGCACCTACGTGCTAACGAATGAAGTTGGAATTAATTACACAACGGATGATGCTTTATACAAAAAAAAACATGTGTTGACTCCATTTTAACTGACCTTGTTAGTCATTACCAAGCCTTTCAAAAAGAAAAAGACTCCATTTTAACTGTATATCATTTTTGTAGTTTCTGGTTGAACTTAGTAATTCATTTTTTAAACACTTCTATTGTTAATAAAAATGTATGTTTCCTTTTATATATATTTATCAAAAATAAGTTTGTAACTTACTATTTTAAATCTTAAATAGTTAAATTACTTGACATTTTGTGCAAACAGTTTCCATTTCTTTAATATTTATATTATTTTCTTCAACAAATACATTTATTTATTTATTAAAGAATATCCGGTTATGTGGAGCATTATGAACATAAAAAAAATGTCATTAAAAAATTCTAAAGAATATTGAATTTTCATTTTCCAATAAGATAGATTGTCAAAGGAATGGAAATTACGTACATTCTCTATCCCAAAACACTTAGTCAAATAAAAAATGTCAATCATGTAATTGCCATATGGAGAAAAAAAACTAGTTGTAGAAATTATTATGATTAAGAAAATAATTATGGTAAATAGAAAGTTATGATTTGTTTGTATTGGAAAAATAAAAAAATAAGACGATTACAATCTATTGTTTATTTTTTTTAAATCGCATCCCTTTAATACTAATGCGTCTAGATCTGAGTGCACATGCATCTTCTTTACGCGTGGAAGAGCGTATCCAGATCCATTCATTAAGTTCCAGTGCAGATCCCCATCCGGACTCTATTTGAATTATTTTTGGGGTCAGTCCACAAGGGTGGTCACGTATCCAGCAGTTAAAAAATTAGATTTGGAGCATTCTTAGATTTATAGTGGCCGACAGTATAAATCTTTTGAAAATTGATGAGAGAGATGTGAAACCTTTTGAACAATGCAGTATCATTTAAAGATGCGAGGTTCTTCTTCAAAAGAGTTGTAATCTATATTCTTTTTATTTGTCTTTTCTGTTTCGATGACTATGAATAGCTAAATCTCTCATCTCTAAGGTGAGAGTTAAACTATGATTCGTTTTAATATATTTTGATATTTTATTTATGTTTTGTTGCATTGAATTTGTATTGCATTTTAATCTTTTTATACTATTTGAGAATACATAGTTTTGTCTATTATATGCCAATGATCCTCCACATACCAATAGAGAAAATACGTTGCATCCTTGTATGAAAAGAATAGCATTGTAAGAGGTCGAACTTCGGCTAACGAGGCTTGGCAGCGATTCAAAGACTAGGATTTGAACCCAAGAGGCTCCCTTTGCAGGATATGATAAAAAGAATCATCAGATAAATTTACTTAGTCGGAACAACATTAGAAAGCACCTAGATTAGATAAGAGATTTGGGATATTTCAACTACGGGTTTGTATAAGGAAAACAAATATAATTATGTATTTAAAATACTTTAGTCTTGGTAGCCCAAAAACCTATCGAAAGATCAGAAAATCCTTTCAAAAAACATAACAAATCACCATGGCACCCTGCGGGTAGTGACAGTGTCGTATGCGGGGTCTTCTGTGGGTAGTCTATTGATGTTTATTTTGGGTATAGAATTTAATGGCCTATTTCGTACACTATTGCTTTAAAATTTATAAGAACCCTTAATACAAAAAGTAGATTGAATTGCAAGCGCACAATCTATCATTGTAGTAATTATGGGTGTCGGTCCAAAGACTAATATATATAGTTTTTACTAAATAAATTAATCCTAAATAAAGTGCAATTAAGTAAAGGGGGTTTTGTTGCAAATCACACAATTGTTGGGTTCAATATCCGAGAGGAATTGATTTGTAACAAAAGCTAAATTAAAATAAAATGAAGAAAAAGGGTTTGTAATCAATTTGACGAAGTCTAGGGGCTTTTGGTGTACAACCACTTAGCTAATTTGATACTCGATTTATTTTCTTAATTCATGTTTTGTTTTGATGGGAATTCTAATTAGGTTAGCCTATTTCTACTTAGAACCAATATTTTTCATGTTTCAAGCCTATCATGTTAATTTACCTCGTTTTAGGACTGTCACTACCTAATAGGCTTATTTAATTGAAGGCTAAATACTCCACTAATTAGTACCAATTACTAAATATACTCTAAGTATTTCGATTAAGAAGTACTTGTAAATTGCTTTTCCATAACTTTCCATGTACATTGTTTGGTTCTAATGGTCAGGTAGACTCGATTTGGTCTATCTAAACTATTATCCCTAAGGATATTTGTGTACAAGACTTGGTTTTATCTATGTCATAACATCCTTGAAGACAAGAAGACTGTCACTTCCTCTGCAAGGTGTGGTTTCAAAAACATAAATCATGCATGACTCACAAATATATAAAATAAGAACTAAACATCAATTCAAAACAATCATTATACAAGAGAATATTCAAGTAATTAAATCAACACAAGTTCATGTTACGACCTAAGCCTCTAGAGAGGAGATTATCCTCTCATAGATGCAATTACAAAAGCATCCATAATAGAAAATTCAATTAAATTCTCGATCATTGGACAACTAACAATCTTAAGACTTTTCTCCAAACCAACTGTGCTACCTCCCCTTTCATCCTTATTTCATTTCAATGATAAAATCTGAGTACAACCTTCTACTAGAGAGAACATCGTCCTCTTATAACATTGATTATAGCAGCAACAACCCCTTTGCTGCTGAGCTACCGTCTTATTAGTATAAATATTTTCTTCTATATATTTGAATTAATACAAACAAAACATAATAAAAAATAAATTTTCATTCAGCTAGCATAATAGTTAAGACATATCAACAAGTATAGTTAAATTACCTATACTGACAGTTTGATTTAAAACCAGTGTACTTGATCCATCTAATTAATATTTCAGATCATTTTATATGAATTTGATTCGTTGGTAGGATCGTATAGTTCGGTTGAGAATATATATATCAACAGACTTACTTCTCCTTTTAAAAAGGTAGGTGATATAAAATCAGCGACGTCCGACATGGGTAGACTTAAATATATAATACACTTCAATGATCCATGTTCATACAACTATTAACTAATTACTCTTTTATATATAAAATTAATAACGGAAAAAAATAAAAATAACTGGAGCGAGGAAGACGAAGCAATTAAAAATTTGCTTGAATTAACCAAGATAGATAATATCCTTGATAAAAAATCAACCGAAAATGCATCATAATAAGAAAATAAATTATTACTTTTAACATAAGGTCAAATAAATTCGACTGCGCAATAGAAATAAATAAGATCAAATAAATACGATGGGCTGTAGAAATATATTATTTCAGGATCTGAAATGTGCTCTCCATGAAGTTATAATAGGCGCCAAACAGCTTGAGGGTTCCCTTCTTCACCCCATCCATCACAAACGGATAGGTCTTGAGGTTTTCTAGTGATACTTTCACTGATTCCTGAAATTATTTAATACATATTTTATTATCTAATTTTGTCATTATTATTGTTGTTGTAGTATTATAAATTTATATACAATAACGAATGTTTTTAATTTCTAAAAAGTAACTTTTTTTTTAAAATTACAATCGCCATGATTACAACAAGTGCATATAGTCTTGCTCTAACCAATCTTAATTAATATCAGCGCTATGAAAAAGACATCAACATATAAGAGTTACGGCGTTTCTTTTATTTATTTATTATTTACATCAACATCAAGAAAACCACATAAAAAAAGTATTGGAGCAAAGGTCAAAATTAACCTTTTCACAAATGGCGCATTGCTCAACAAAGGACTTGGAGCCGTGTTCAGCTAGAACCTTTTTTCTAGCTGGGAAGCCAATCTTCATCCAATCCTCAATAAACTCACTGTTTATTTTTTTTAAATCAAAAGAAGTTCGCAAGAGTATTTGTCATTTTTAAAATACATAATGAGTTTAAAGTGCAAACTAATGCACTGATTCTTATACATTTAGTTGAGCCACAGAGGTACCGGTTTATAAATAATCTAATAGAAATCGATTCTTTTTGGCTATCCGTATATGTTTCAATTGATTCAATCCAACAATCCACTTAACAAGCTTCCACATGTATGTTGCGAACAATATAACAACATTTACATAATTTGCATGCAGACTTACGTGATGTTGTTTCCATCATATTTGTATTTCATGAGCCCCTTAATTCCGCCACAATCACTATGTCCAACCACCACTATGTTGTCCACCTAAACAATTAAATAATGTTCAGCAAACTTAAGTCATAATAAAAATGTAGCTTGCCATTTCAGTATACGAGTTGTGCTAATTTATATTTGCACCCAAAATAAACAAAAACATCAATTTGGTACATCCATTGGACCAACTAGAAGTTCAATTTTATCTATTTAACAGTCTATTTCCATTGAGGCATTATATGTTTTACTTGGACTCTTTTATCAAATTATCATGGATTATTATTTCGAATAATTACGTACAATCAAACTGCACAGAAGTTCTGTCCTTATTGCACCTGAATGATTACTATCTAGCAACCCAAATTGAAGTCTTACCTGTAGTTTAATCGTAGCATACTCAATCGCAGATCCTACACTGGCGTATTTGGTCTACATTTATACACAGAAGGTATTTTAAAGCATTAATAATAAAGATCGATTCACTAAACGAAATTTTATTGAAAGGAAACCATCAATAATTATCCAACATTTAAAGATTACCTTATCAAAGGGAGGGACAATGTTGGCAATGTTGCGAACGGCGAAGGCCTCACCAGGTTGTAACCCGAGTGTGATTGAAGGGCAAACTCGTGAGTCAGAGCACGCAAACAGCATAAACTGCGTCACAAAATCCAAACACATGGCACCATTATTATAAATAATTTTTTCGAAGAGAGAGACATAAATTAGTGTGATGTTTTCTTTTCCAATTTTCCATTTGAAGAATCTATGGCCTGTTAACGTAAGTCCTGAATATGTATTCTATTTGCAAAAGAAAGAAAAAATTATGACAAACATTTGGCTGGAAGAAATGAGATCTTTTTTTTTTTTTTTTAAATCTTAATGGAAGAAATGATGAGATCGAGGCCAGTGCAGTGGAATGTGAATTTCAAAAGACATTTCTAGTTCATAAAGGCGCCTATAAGGGTATTGGTTTTCATTTGGCTTATGTCACAATACAAAATCTTAACAGCAGATAACTTGGTCTTTAGAGGGTGGATATTGGTCAATAGATGTCCTATTTGCAAGAAACAGGAGGAGACAGCTCAACGTTTGTTTGAAAATTTTGAATTCACTATACTGGTAAGAAGGCAATTACAAAGGCAAATAGCACAATTGACACAGTGCCGATATTTCAGTCAAGGACAATTCAAGAGGGCAATACTGGAATAAAAAAAAAGGCTGGAGCAAAATATTCAAATCACACTTTCATTTGTGCTATGGAGAGAGGTGCAATCGCATATTTGCGGAAGAGCAGAAAAATGAAATTGTCATCTCAAGATATGTACAGACAAAATACAGCAGTTTGTAGTTTGCTTTAGGACCCTTTCTTTTGGGTTTTTGGTTGATTGTTTCAACTGCCAACCCTTTCTTTCCTCCATTTTAAAAATTGTTTTTCTTCATTTTTTTCTTTCTTTTTTTCTTCATTTTATTAAATTTTGTACATTTCTCTATGTAAAAAACTGACACTATTCCTGTCTTTTGATCAATGGAATCTAGAGGCATGACCTATACCTTTCTACTTCAAAAAAAATGACATTTCTTGTTTGATGTGAGTTCTTTGAAGAGCAACATGAAACTAACTGGTCCGGCTCATGCCTGGATAAATATTTGAAGCCCGATAACAAGTAATTTTTGTTTATAATATGCAAGTTGATGTATCTAATATAGTATTTAAATTGAAGTAATTTTACATTCACATACCTACTTGCCGATATAGCACCAAACTTATTTATCTTTATAAAAAGCTATATATGTACATGAGGTCTAGTGCAGCGGCATGAGCGCTCATCTCTCAACAGAGAGACACATGTTCAATTTCGAGAATATAATCAAAAAGGTGCTGGGTGTACCGTGAACTATTTAAAAAGATATATATATATATATATATATATATATATATATATATTTAAATATATAAAATTTATTCTAAAAGAACTTTAAAAAAAAAACAAATTAATCATACCTTGGGCGACTGGCCCTCCTTGAGGGGACCAAACACCTCTGGCTTCTTGCTATAAAATTTTACAAATTGAATAATCATAAATTTTACATTCAAATATCTCAAAAGAATTAAAAAGAGAAAGAATACAAAATCAGGTTACCTAAGAAAAAATATTTCATTATTTAAAAGTATGTCAGTTGCAGATATACTCACTCATACACATCTGTCTTGAACTGCTTGAATCCAGTCATTAATCTCTCCTCCGCATCCATCGCCTGACAGATCCCACAAAATTAAAAGTAAAAATAATCTAATTCATCAGTAATCCAATAAGATATGAAGAAGTGGATTGCGAAAGATCACAGGTAGCAGAGAAGAGGTAGAATAAAAACAAAGATAAATTGAAGAATTGAAGAATTTTTTTTTTTTTTTTTTTTTTTTTTGAGATGAAGCTCATTTAAAGGAGGATATTATGTTCTGTCTACAATGTTTTACAGGAAAATTAAGTTCATAGATGTGTTTTGAATAGTTACTAATCTGACCTGTTTACTAAAAAATACGGATAATGCTTTTTACTCGTGTTAACAATTAAAAATAATTTTACGTACCTTGGTGACATATATTCCAAGTGCGTCAAGCAATTGTCCAGACCGTCCATAAAAACCAATAATTTTACCATTAATTGCTGGAAGTTCAAAAGAAACTCCTTCCTCCTTACCGTATGGTCCATAACAACCAAGATTTGTCTGAAATTTAAGTGATCTCACAACGATTGCTCCATTAATGGGACCAGTGTGGCCTTTTACAGAGATAATGTATTCGAACGGCTGAAGAGTGAACTACAAAGACCGTAGAATGAAACAAAATCATGCACTACCCTTTTCTTGTTCCGTTTCACCATTTATTAAATAATTCAAATAAAAAGATAATGTATATTTATGTAATCAGTAGTTATGTTATCTTTCATTATAATAGTGCGATAATTATTAGCCATTTTGAAACTGTAAATAAAAGCATGATAAACCAAAAATAAAAGATCATAGGGCTTTACCTTTATTTTGCTAAAAAAAATAACAGATAATATTAGCTATGTTCGTAACTGCAACCAATACTGTTTTTGATATCACTTTATATATCATAATAAAAGTCGTGATGACACATAATTTGACATGGTCTATTACTTCTCTTTGAAAGTACGTAGTTAATCTATCACAATTTAAAGTTCAGTTAGTAATTAATTAAGAATGCACATACCTCCGACAAAGTTCCACCTTGTCCACCCCACCGTTCGGTGCATTCCTCCCGATCATTACGCACAAAACACACAGTTAATGCATCAATAGCCCAGCCATGACGCACACTGACCTTAACAATTCGATTGATTCCAGTGATATCCATATTTATCGCTGACCCACCAGCACCACCACATGGCCCTACTTTCTTTGAGAGAACTACTCCGCTTGAATCCTTTATTAAAATAAATAAATAATCCACAAATATTAATTTAATTAGTTGATTATAAGTGAAATAGATACATTTCCTCTTAATTATTTTATGGACGTTCACATCCATGGATTAAAACAAATGTAAATTGAAGAATTGAAGGAGAAAATTATTTCTTCTTTTAGATGACGCTCAATTATGGAGAATTCTATAGGAATAATTTATGGACATTCAATGCGGATATATAATTGTTAAACTGAAAATCCAATTATGACCGCTTGGGACGAGTAATGGAAAGTAGACAAAATATTGTTAGCTTGTTCCTAGTTATTAGGGAAATACAATCAATTCAAGATTCAAATATTGCTACAATAAGAGATTATAATTTCAAATGTAGCTTTATCTACACTGTTAGACATGGTATACAAGGCTAACTAGTAAGCTTAACTGCGGGTGAATATGTAAAAAGAAAAACAAAAGTATGTGCAACTGTTTTTTTACTCTTTTAAATTATCAATAATAATTTTACCTACCTTGTTGACATAAACTCCAAGTGCGTCAAGCAACCGCCCTGACCTTGCATAAAAACCAATGATCTTTCCATTGGTCGCTGGAAGCTCAAATGGAATTCCTTGCTCCTGACCGAATGGCCCATAAGCTCCCAAATTTGTCTCAAATTTGAGTGATCTAACTACAAATGCTCCCTCAAAGAGACCAATGTGGCCTTTTACAGAGATAATGTACTCGGATGACTTAAGTGTGAACTACAAAAATCGTAGCATAAAACTCAATTAATTAGGCACTACCTTTCTCTTGGAGTACAGTTTTACAATTTATTGAAAAAATCAAATAAAATATAATGTGGTTATTTAATGTATTCAGATAGTACAATTGATACTAGACATTTTACAACTTCAAATCGATACATCATTATCCAAAAATAAAATATCAGAATATAGCTAATATATATGTTAACAACTTCAACCAATAATCTTTTTTTTTTATATATAACATTATTAATCATAATAAATGGTGTTATGAAAAATAATTAAACATGGACAACTACTATTGTCCACCTCTGTCAAAAAAGTGAATAACAAAGATTGTACTACCTCTGTCAAAGATCCCCCTGGTCCCCCCCATTGGTCGGTTCTTTCATCTCTACCATTATGTACAAAATGCACAGTTAGTGCATCGATAGACCAGCCATGACGAACGCCAACCTTAAAAATGCGAGTGATGCCAGTAGTATCCATATTTTTCACTGACCCGCTGGTTCCACCACATGGCCCTACTTTTATGCTTGAAGCCTTCATTGAAGTAAAAAAAATCCACAATAGTAATTTAATTATATTTGTGAATTATTTTATGGACATTCATTTTTCTAACGAAACCAAAGTTTTGACCTCTATGAAAAAAAGGGTTAATACGTACCATATATTTCTGGGGAAAATGAATAGTGTGTGCTGATTGTTTTGGAGGAGTGCGGACTAATGTGGTTGCTGGATGGATGTTTATATACTAGCTAGAGATGTATCCACAGTTTCATATTTGTCCATGTGAAACTCATAATTTTGCAAGTTGCCTAAAATATGGTAAAAAATTATTGCTGCATTTAGTTGTATATAGAAATCGGGAACGTGAGGTGCAGGACATCAAAGCATGGAACTAACGTGCTCTTAAATTGAGCTGTACAAATTAAATAATGTTGAGATGTAATTTTAATTGTTTCCAGAAAATAGGAGCATATGTAAGTAAGATACAAAGGACTGTTATCAGAATATAAACCTCATTGGTTCTTTTAAACATAATTCTCTTAGTAATTTCAGAAGTAGCATGACGCGATACATGTCGGTCACGGACAGTACCTCACATGTCGGGACACACTTCATTAATGACAGAAAGGTTGATCTGGCTACCGTTTTATGGACAATACTCACAACAATAAATTATAGGAGCATCAGGAAATGGGCAAATCGGTCCCTCATGTATACTTCCCAAAAATAGGCAGGAACAAATGAAAACCCTAATTCGAAGGGGTAAATACATGGTTGTTTCAATAGAACCGTGTGCGATAATTAATAAATAAATTTTTTTGGAACTCTTTTTTAGAATTCATGTTGCTACTACTAATTTCAACAAGATTTCGAAGGTTATTAACAATTTTTCTCAACATAAGGAACCTCTACATAGACATAATTTGTCCAACATCCATGCAAAAGTTCCTCTGGTCAGAAAAGTTCTGATTAAACTTTCATATTCTGATGATAAAAAGAGTTAGCTCGGCCCAGCCTGACATGCCAGGAGTCAATCATGAGCTGCAGGTTCAGCTCAGAATCCATAATCCAAACTCGCTCACTCAATTTAATCCACGTACAAGCCGATTAAAAGATTGGCCCAGCTCGCTCTTTAGCAGATCTAACGAAAATAGTATTCAAGGGATGTGAATTAAAAAGAATAGATTGCAATGGTCATTTAATGCGCTTAAATGGTAGCAGGTTATAGGATGACTAACATTAATTAATGATATAAAATATTTGTGAACCCGCATTTCTAGGTCGACCCAGATGCGGCATTGATTAGAAAATGAGAAGTCAGTCCTCACTTCAACTCATAAAATATATCATTCTCCCATAAATTGAACGAATTAAATAAAAATAATAAGAAACTTCAAAGAAAAATAAATTAAACAGTTTTTATTCAAATAGTAAAACAATTTCATGTTAAAAATGTGACCTTAATTATGAAAAATTGGTTGCACAAAGTCTTATGGGAAGCCTGGTCTAAAGCGTCCAATATTGGCATGGATGATTAGATTCACGGGGCCATTTAATTTTATGAAGTTCTAAATTTATTTGCACAAATTTTAAAGAATATAAATTTTTGCCCGCTGAGCTCCTTGGAAACCAGCTAGACACGAGGCCACACATGTGGAATGACAAAAATGAGCTAGAATAGTCAAGAATCCTCTCTCCGATCTGGAATATCTCCCTTAATGTCCGAAATCGCGTATTGAAAGCCTTCCTTTTCAGTCTCCCCAGCTGTCTCTGTTTCCAATTCCAGCCTGGGTTTCCGAAATAGCTTGTACGGTCCGTATAGAACCCTATACGGACCGTATACCCGTGCCTTGTCTTGGAGACTTGTCACCTCTGTTGTGGAACCTTCTGTGTGGTTGGGCTGGTATGTAAACCTATACGGACCGTATGGAGAGGTGTTTTCGCCCATTTCCTGCAAAATAGAAACAAAACATAGCAGTACCACATTCTATTGATATTTAAATGAAAAGTCCACATTTTTAGGCTTTAAGGCACAAGTTTTGGTGTAAATTGGAGTTGCAAACTAGGCAAAATAAGAAGACATCAGTGTCCAAAATTTGGTTCATCGCGTTACAGTAGAAAGCAGTTAACCGGAGATAAAAATGGTATAGCCATACCGGGTAAAGGACCTCTGGCAAAGGTAATTGGTACCTCCCCGTCATACCGAGGTTCAAACGTTTGTTTTCCAATGCTAGAGATGTGAAATTATTGCATTGGTATGCCGATAGCCGGAAAAAAGACGGAAAATTACGGCACCCAACTGATTCTCCTCATTAGAGAAATATTGACAGAAAGTTTTCTGACTTTGGTGGGGACCCAAGAAACAAGAAGCTCGAGCTGAGTACCGATGAAATGAATCCGCACAGTAGCATTAGCAGTAAACATAGCTGTTGGCCGATTCTATTGTGCATTTATAATCTTCCGCCTTGGTTATGTATGAAACACAAGTACATCATGCTAACCTTATTGATATCAGGACCCAAACAGCCTAGAAACGATATAGATGTGTACCTAGTGCCGTTGATCGAGGATCGAAAAAAATTACGGTATCCTGGAGTGGAGATATTTGATGCACATAGCAAGGAGAATTTCAATCTACGGGCTGTGATTTTCTGCACCATCAATTATTTCCGGCTTATAGTAATTTGTCGGGTTATAGTATCAAAGGAGAAAAAGCGTACCCTGTTTGCCTGGACGATACAAACAATGTGTATCACGCATACAGGAAGAGAAAGAAAGAATTCAATGGAAAGACCGAGAGTTGCAGAGTATACATTTTACATTTTACACGAGAAGTCAAGATACGACATCAATGGGTATACATTTTACACGAGAAGTCAAGATTTAAAAATTACTGTGCAAAATAGTGGAGTGACGTCAATAGCCGTTTCGAATGATTTTTCAGGAGCTAAAGGTGCCAGACCATCGCATGCATCCATGTCATATTACAGATTTATTGAAGAAATTTGGGAGATATTATAGGAGATTTAATATAATGTTATTTAAGTGTAAATGGGTCGATAACCATAATCTTGGGTTAAAGTGGACAATGATGGCTTCATTTTGCTGGATTTCAGCAAGGCTGGGTATAAGGATGATCTATTCATACTTGCAAAACAAGCCACGCAAGTACTTTACATAATTGACCCGACCGATCATTCAAGACATGTGGTCCTATCTGGAAAAAGACATACCATTGGGGTCGATAATGTGGATGATGAATAAGCATACGATCAATTTGATGAGATACCTCCATTTTCCACTGGCATGGCATCTATACCAACCGTTGAGGATAGCAAAACAAGTCACACATGTCGTACAGATAACGAAGGAGAATGGGTCCAAAAATAAGATTGACATTTAACTTTTTATTGGTATGTCTTACATACCAATTTTTTTTATCATTTTCAAATATCAAAATATTTATATTATTCAAAGATATATATGACTTAAGAAGAGTTTATTTTTTTCCTTCAAGATGCATTACATTACTGGAAGATGGGACGCACGCAAGATATCTACAATTTGTTTTATTGTAGCTTTCTTTGAATTCAATATGTAATTTATTTATTTTCTTTTAAGTCATTATGTAATTTATTAGCCTATTTTCTTTTAAGTCAATATGTAATTTATTTTTTTATGTTTTCTTCTTCAAAATAAGTAAATTTTGCGAAAATAAGTAAATTATTAGCTTAAATGCGAATTCAGGGAAAATATATCTTTGAAAAAAAATAATACTTTAAAAATATAACTAGTAAATTAATAAAGAATATTAGTTCATTTTATTTTTAATTCAAAAAATAATACATTAAAAATTATTACTACATTGTATTCTAAATTTATTACTAAATAAAATTAAATTACTAAGTTTTACATTTTATTTTAACAAAGAACGATCAAATTTAATATTTCAGCATAATCTGTATTGGTTATAATTTAATAACCGATACAGTATATCAATTTGTATCGGGTAATTAATAACTGATACAGCTACTGAATGAATTTTGTAATTATTTAAAATTATCAATCTGTATCAGTTGTTATGTACTAACCGATATAGAAACTTCAAATTGTGTCGGGTAACCTAATAACCGATACAGATTCTTAATATTCAAGACCCTCTTCCTTCGTTTCTACTTAGAAGTTTTTTAAAAACTTTGCACTCTTCTCCATGCACTCTGCTGTTTAAACCGATACAGATGTATCGATTCTATTAATTAACTGTTAAAATTATCCAATACAGATGTGCTTAAATAACCAATACAAAAAGTAGTTTTTCCACTGGTGCCTCCTGAAAAACCAGCTGGACACGAGGCCATACATGTAGAGTGGCCATAAAAATAATGTAACAAAGTAGGCATGATGCGCTGATGCCGAACTACATGGATAATCGCTTTCCCACGCGCAAATCTAGAGATACACACAGATCTAAAGAAATAGTGTTAAAGGGATGTGAATAATAATAAAAAAGAAATAGATTGTAATCGTCATTTGACGAGCTTATATAGAATCTGATTATAGTATGACTAACATTAATTTATTAAAGATATAGAATATTTGAGATGCAGCATATTATTAGGTGAACCCAGATGCGGCATTGATTACATATAATGCAAATTGATACCACCCTGGTGGCCTGACAGAAAAAATAATGCAAATAGAGTATGAATCGGGATCCTGCACGTACTGATCTTAATGAACTTGGACAATTGGTCCCCCATGCGTTAATTAGACGTGCACTCAGATCTGGACAAAATAGTATTATAAAAATAAAACGATTGCAATCACTATCATAGAAAACACAACTATACACAGTTCGGAAAGCTAATGCCACACAGTTATACGACTGTGTACAGTGTTGTGTATGAAAAGGGGGCACATTTGACATGGTCCGAAAAGATAACATACATAGTTAATAGACTTGAACCGTGTTAGATATCTAAAAAATTGTGTATGAAAATAGTAATTTCTACACGGTCAAAATAATCTTGTACAGTAATAAGGGTTATATACACTATTTCTACAAGGTGTCCGTGTATTTTTTTTTTTGGAAACCATACACCGTTTATTATTTAGAACCGCGTATGATATCTTCATATTACAATTTATAATTGATTAGCATCCATATTTATTAGCCATTAAACATACAATTAATATTACACATCCATAGTTCAATACATATTCATCATCATAGCATGCATAAATCAATCACATTCATTCAACATTCAACAAACAAAAACAACTAATATATTCAACATTAATTTAACATACATAAATTCATACTTCAATCATATTCCTTTTTATTACATTATTTTTTTTTAATTTTACTAACTAACATGTTTTATCTCAAGGTTTAGGCTTGTCATTTCAAGATGACCATGGATCAAGAATGTCATTGGCTTCATAAATGTGGAGGGGCAAATGGATCAAGAATGTCATGGGTTGAGATGATATATAATTTGATGTCCCTAACGGCTCAAAGAGGGGAGAATATGGTGACTTTTAATATTTTAAAAACTTTTCAATTCAATGGTTCAGTATTAAAAATATTCAATTTGTAAAAAAATCAATTTTGAAATTAAATCAAATCAAACTCAAACTGGAGTAAGTTCAATTCAGTTCGATTTGTTTGTAGCCCGACATACACCAACTGTTGACTCGCATGAACCGTTGGCATTGGTTTGCTAAACATTTATATTTTCACAGAACATTCTAGAATCTAGATATATTACAAACAAGGAATTAGGTCCTCCACACTGGTCTAGATAAATGAAATTTTCCTGATAGTGGTTTTTTTTTATTGGCCAACCATATAATGTTGCTCTTGCACTGGTTATTCTACAAACGAAACCCTTCAGACATGTAAATGATATTGTTCATATTAATTTTTCTTGTCTAATAATGTAATTCATGTACACAAATATGCACAAGAATCACAAGAATCGTAGAATATGCTCGATAATGCAAACCATACATCCTTCAGACTAAGTACAAAAGGAACAACAGTTTCAAAGTGCAAATTGAAACAAACAACTAATGACAAATTACAACAATCTCACGATTACAACCACACTCATTCCCAAAATCATGAAAACGAACAGCTTAACTGAGGATGTTCTTATTTAAAAACAATGAACAAGATGACACAAACTGCTACATAAACAGACGTCATAATAAAAAAGTAAGAAAAATCAAACATCAGCTGATTTTCTGTTCTCAAAAGAAGCTTCGGCATAAGCACGATTCCATTGATTGCAGTTATAACTCATCCGTGACGTTTGACAGTGGCGGAAGGAGAACTGTCGATGTGTCTTTTGAAACCCAGAGACTAGTCTTGATGACAAGCATATCATTTCTAAGGTAGCTTGAGGTCTCTAAGTCGGATTGTCTCATGAATGAGTAATAACCCCATGCTGTATAGCTAGATGATGAAAAGGTTTGCACATCGGAGTGCGCAGGGGTGTTGGTTGACCATGTTGATGTCGTTGAGTCATGCAAACGGTGGGTAAATATTGCCATGACATCATTTCTTGGATTTATCAGCCTGACCATGACCGATATAAAATCAGAATAAGTAGAGTTCCATCCTTGCGGATAGAACTCGATGGCCCATTTATAGCCACCTACAGTAAAATTGTCTGATTCAATATAGTTCCCACAGCTGACACCTTTCTTCACAATAGAGTAGTCTGTGATTTCAAGGGTTTTTGATCCGGTGAAAAACCCGGTGGCGACTACTTCATGAGGGGTGGCTATTAGAAAACAAAAGAATAAGGTGATTAGCAGAAACATGATTATTTGATTGATTAATAGAAGGAAGCTATGTTTGAATGAGATTGATGCTTGCGAATAGTAAGTGCTCCCGTTTAAATAGATGATCACCTGCTGCCTTTAAACTACATGCCTGATCCAAGAAGATGCTTGTGATTCATGCGTACATGTCATCAAATATGCACCCCTCTTCCACAACTTGCTATGGATAATTTTTCACCCGGACACCCCGCATACATACATTTTAACTGACCTTGGTAGTCATTACCAAGCCTTTCAAACAGAAAAAGACTCCATTTTAACTGTATATCATTTTTGTAGTTTCTGGTTGAACTTAGTCATTATTTTTTTAAACACTTCCATTGTTAATAAAATGTTTGTTGCCTTTTATATATATTTATCAAAAATAAGTTTGTAACTTACTATTTTAAATATTAAATAGTTAAATTACTTTACATTTTGTGCAAACAATTTCCATTTCTTTAATATTTATATTATTTTCTTCAACAAATACATTTATTTATTTATTAAAGAATATCCGGTTATGTGGAGCATAATGAACATAAAAAAAAAAATGGCATTAAAAAATTCTAAAGAATATTGAATTTTCATTTTCCAATAAGATAGATTGTCAAAGGAATGGAAATTACATACATTCTCTATCCCTAAACACTTAGTCAAATAAAAAATGTCAATCATGTAATTGCTATATGGAAAACAAAACCAGTTGTAGAAATTATTACGATTAAGAAAATAATTATGGTGAATAGAAAGTTATGATTTGTTTGTATTGGAAAAATAAAAAAATAAGACGATTACAATCTATTGTTTATTTTTTATAAATCGCATCCGTTTAATACTAATGTGTCTAGATATGAGTGCACATGCATCTTCTTTAAGCGTGGAAGAGCGTATCCAGATCCATTCATTAAGTTCCAGTGCAGATTTCGATCCGGACTCTATTTGAATTATTTTTTCGGTCAGTCCACAAGGGTGGTCACGTATCCAGCAGTTAAAAAATTAGATTTGGAGCATTCTTAGATTTATAGTGGCCGACAGATCGGTCTACAAAAAATACTCGATGAAAATTGAAGAGAGAGAGGTGAAACCTTTTGAAGCTAAGACAATGATGTATCATTTAAAGATGTGAGGTTCTTCGAGAGAGAGTTGTAATCTATGTTCTCTTTATTTGTCTTTTCTTTTTCTATGACTATGAATAGCTAAACCTGTCATATCTAAGGTGAGGGTTAAATTATAATTCGTTTTAATATATTTTGATATTTTATTTATGTTTTGTTGTATTAAGTTTCTATTGCATTTTAATCTTTTTATACTATTTGAGAATACATAGTTTTGTCTATTATATGCCAATGATCCTCCACATACCAATAGAGAAAATACGTTGCATCCTTGTGTGAGAAGAATAGCATTGTAAGAGGTGGAACTTCGGCTAACGAGGCTTGGCAGCGATTCAAAGACTAGGTTAGAACCCAAGGGGTACCCTTTGGCAGGATATGATAGAAAGAATCATCAAATAAATTTACTTAGTCGGAACAACATTAGAAAGCATCTAGATTAGATGAGAGATTTGGGATATTTCAACTATGGGGTTGTATAAGGAAAACAAATATAATTATGTATTTAAAATACTTTAGTCTTAGTAGCCCAAAAGTCTATTGAAAGATCGGAAAACCCTTACAAAAAAACATAACAAAACACCATAGCACCCTGCGGGTAGTGACAGTGTCACATGCGGGGTCTTCTGTGGGTAGTCTATTGATTTGTATTTTGGGTATATAATTTAATGGCCTATTTCGTACACTATTGCTTTAAAATTAATAAGAACCCTTAATACAAAAAGTAATTTGAATTGCAAGCGCACAATCTCTTATTGTAGTAATTATGGGTGTCGGTCCAAAGACTAAGGCGAGTATATATAGTTTTTACTAAATAAATTAATCCTAAATAAAGTGCAATTAAGTAAAGGGGGGTTTGTTGCAAATTACACAATTGTTGGGTTCAATATCAGAGAGGAATTGATTTGTAACAAATGCTAAATTAAAATAAAATGAAGAAAAAGGGTTTGTAATCAATTTAATGAAGGTTGTACTTGAATTCTTTATTATGTTTTAATATATATTTATGTTATGTTTTAAGTGATGATTTGAATTTTTTTGGCACTTTAAACTTTTTATAATATCCTTACATACATAGTTATTTCTATTATATGTCAATGATTTCCAATACCAAAAGGTTGTCTAGTCGTTGCATCCTTGTGTGAGAAGGATAAACATATAAGTACTAACACCAAACCACTAATAGAAAAAGTACTTTTTGTATCAGTTATTTATACACATCAGTATTGGACCTAGAGGCGATACTAATCCAGGAGATACAAAACCTAAACTAATGTGTATCGGTTAAACAACCGATACTGAAAGTTATTATTTGTATCGGTTCTTTTGTTAACTGATACAGATAGTAGTATCTCTATCGGCTTTTTACATATATAGATGATACAAATAATTATTATCTGTATCGATTAACTATAAATAGTCGATACAGATACTACTATCTGTATCAGTTTTAAGCTAACGAGGCTTGGCAGTGGTTCAAAGACTTGGGTAATGAGGTCAACACAAGGAATTTGTGTTTCATATTCTTAGATATCTAAAAGGAACACCTGGAAAATGTTTTTACTTAAAAGAAAAATGGGCATCTAAGAATTGAGGGGTACATAGACTCAGATTGGGCAAGTGATATAACTGATCAAAAATTGGAGGGAAGTTGGTGACATGGAGAAGTAAGAAACAAAAGGTAGTGGCATTGTCTAGTGCTGAGGTAGAATTTAGAGGTATTGCTAAAGGGCTACATGAGCTAATATGGGTAAGAAAAATTATGAGTAAGCACGAAGAAGAAATGAAACTCTTCTGCGACAAGAAAGCAGCAATTGCCATATCTTATAATCCTGTGCAACATGATCATAGCAAGCATGTAGAAGTTGACATATACTTTATCAAACAGAATCTGGAGGAGAAGGTCATCTGCATTCCTTCTGTGAAATACTAAGCTGAAATTATTCTTCTGTAACAACAGATTTTTCCAATGAAATAAAACACTAGTGGAAAGGGAGTTTCACAGGAGTTATGTGTTATTTATTCAATTCTCATCCGTTGTCATATATCACACTCATATTGGGACAAAACTAAGAGTTGAAGGACTGTTTGACACTTTCTATTTTAATTTTTTTTGTTTTTCAAATAAAGATGAAAATGAAGTCTTATAATTTTAAATATTCATAAGGATCCTCCAGTCAGCTTTTTAAAAGTATAACCTTTTAACTCGAAAAAACATGAAGCTTGTCATGTAATGACTAATTCTCGTTTCAAAATTAATTTTAAAATCATTTTCATTCATTTTGAATCAGACCAGCAGTATTGATGCGTGTGATGAGCGATATCGTGCAGCTCGTTGATCAAGTTTTCACACAGCTGCTGTTCGCAAGTCAATGCCGCAGATTCCTCGAATAGTCTAATATATATATGTAATCAATTCCGCATCTGGGTCGACCTTATAGTGCAGCCACTCAAAAATTCTATATCATTAATTCATTAATGTTAGTCAGTACTATAATCAGCTTCTATTTATGCGCATTAAATGACGGTTGCAATCTATTATTTTTTATTCACATCCCTTGAATACTATTTCGTTAGATCTATATATGTGTATCTCTAGATTTGCGCGTGGGAGAGCGATAATTTAAGTGCGTCTACCCGCGCATGATGCATACTTTGTTGCATTATTTTTCTGGTCACACCACATGTGGGGCCTCGTGTCCAGCTGGTTGCCCGGGCAAGAGGTGAGCGGACAACATTTAATTGAATTTTAATTATGTTTATTGAAATTTAATTAAATTTTAATTTTTTTTAAACGTTTTATATTTTATTGAAATTTAATTAAATTTAATTAAACTCCCCTCAATTATGATCAAATATTTGTTTATAGTCTAATGGTTAAAGCTTTATATTTTGGTTGAGAGAACATGGGTTCAAATCCCACTCAACACATGCAATTTTTTCGTATCTGTATATAATATGCCATGTATGGTGGCGTTCTCTAAACTAGTGTAGATTAATATCTAAAGAGTTACTTAAATTCAGATATATTTGTGCATATATTTGTTCTCTAAACTAGTGTAGATTAATATCTAAAGAGTTACTTAAATTCAGATATATTTGTGCATTCAGTTTTTAATTCAATACAAAACAATATTGACAGCCGTTGATCAATTTCGCTAGCTGATCTCGTCATTTATGACTATATCAGTTAGCTTACACCGGCCCTGTTAGCACATCGTGCAGCATGAAATGCTCGCTGAAATATTCCCTTCGAGCCACTAGGTTCCTTTGGGAAAACGAAAATAAATTGGAAAATAAAAAAAATCATTGCATTCTGCATGTCACGCATCTCACGATCTGACAAAAATTAATTCAGCCAACTATGCATGCCGTGTAGTTAGGACGCCATTTCAAATCATAAGTCTTATTCAAAGCCAGATCTATACCGTCCTATTCATACATTCACATGGTCGGTTTAGATTCACGGAGCTGTTTAATTTTGTTATGTTCTAAATTAAATCGACCCAGATGCGGCATTGATTGCATATATAAATTAGATTATGCGAGGGAGATGTGGCATTGACTATCGAACAGCAGCTGTGTAAAAACTTGATCAATGAACTGCCTGATTTTGTTCATCTCAAGGTTGAATGTCACACGAATCAAAACTGCTGGTCTGATTCAAAATTATTGAAAATAGATGCATATGTGAATAAGATACAAAGGAATTTTGTCAGTATAAAACTTCATTGGTTCTTTTAAACATAATTGTATTAGTAATTAGAGAAATAGTATGGCATGATACATGTCGGTCACGTACCGTGACTCATGTGTCTTGTGCCATGTGAACTCTTGTGTCGGGACACGTGTCAATAATGACAAAAATGTTGATCTCGCCACAGGTTTTAGGACAATACATAATTCTAAAGTTTCACATATAGTCCAAATAAAAAAAAATATTGCATCAATCCAGTGTTAGCTAGATGTAAATTAATTATAGTTTGTATACTGTTCATTTTTTGTCCAATTAAAATTGATCAATTCGGTTAAGATTATTTTGGAGTTAAATTATAATATTTAATGTCTTTTTTTGTCCAATTAAACATACAAGTACTGTTCATTTTTTGTCTAGTTAGATGTAAATATTTAATGATTAAAATTTACGGAGTTAAATTATAATATTTCAGTGATGGACAAAACCCAACAATTATAAAATAAGGTAACCAAGGGATTATATGGCTTTGTTACAAAATAAGCCGAATCCTCATTCAATTAAATTATCCCATTAGAATGAAGAGACCTTAGAGAATAAAAAATCAAAAAAAAAAAAAAAAAAAACTCTCTAAGGAGTGACTTTTGTTTAGTTAAGTATAGTATAAAGCCACCCAACTAGATTAATGTGTAAAGAGTGACTTGAATTGAGATACGGTTGTGCAGGGGCGGATCTACACTATGCCCAGGGAGTGCTAAGCCACCTCATGATTTTGAAATTTTTAATTACGTACGTTGAAATTTAATTGATTTATTATTTTTTTAAAACTTTTTATACAGTTTAGCCCCTCTCATAAAATGTTGATGTGTACTAGTAGTCTATTGGTTAAGACTCTATTTTATTCTTGGGAGATCTTAGGTTCAAATCTCATTAGCTGCAAATTAATAATTATGAATTTTAAATTTTAATCCTTCTAACTAAATTTTCTAGTTCCATACATTCATTTTTAAATTTAACACAAAACGATCTTGACAGCTGTCGATGAATTTTTCGCTGATCTCGGTATTTTATGACTTCATTTGTTAGCTTGAACCGCTCTGTTAGCATGTTGGTGCAATTCGTTTGCCACACTGGAAATAGCTAGCACATCGTGCAGCCTGAAATATTCAATTCGAGCCATTAGGTTCCTTTGGGAATTCTGAAACAAATTGGAAAATGAAAAGTCAATGCATTATACGTCTGACGATCTAACAATAAATAATTTTTCCAGCTATGCATGCCGTGTAGTAGTTAGGTCGCCACTTCAACTCATAAAATATATCATTCCCACATAAATAGAACGAATTGAATAAATATATTAAGTAACTTCAAAGAAAAATAAATTAAACATTTTTTTTGGAAATAGTAAAAATTGTTCATGTTAAAAATGTGATTACGAAATTGGTTTTTATTTCTAGCGTACCGCAACTTGTTTAGGACTAAAGGCTTAGATTGTTGTTGTTGTTAAAAATGTGACCTTAATTAGGTTACAAAAAGTCTTACCCGAAGCCTGGTCTAAACCGTCCAACATTGGCATATATGGATGATTAGATTCAAGGGGCCATTTAATTTTATGAAGTTCTAAATTTATTTGCACGAATTTGAACGAATATATATCAGACGGATCGGACCCAGGTTTGAATAGAAATTTTTGCCCGCTGAGCTCCTGGGAAACCAGGTGGACACGAGGCCACACATGTGGAATGACAAAAAATAATGCAACAAAGTATGCATCATGCGCGGATGTAGACGCACTTGGATGATAGCTTCCCCCGCGCAAATCTCGAGATATACGCACAAATCTATCGAAATAGTATTAAAAGGATGTGAATAAAAAAAAAAAAATTGTAATCGTCATTTGATGAACTTTAATAGAATCTGATTATAGTATTAAAGGGATGTGAATAAAAAAAATATAAATTGTAATCGTCATTTGATGAGCTTAAATAGAATCTGATTATAGTATGACTAACATTAATTTACTAAAGATACAAAATATTTGAGAGGCAGCATATTATTTGGTCAACCCAGATGCGCCGTTGATTACATATAATGCAAATTGAGACCACATGGTGGCCTGAAAAATAATGCAAATAAAGTACGGATCGGGATCTGCACTGATCTTAATGAATTTGGACGATCGCTCCCCTCTGCGTTAATTAGACGTCCACTTAGATCTAGACGAAATAGTATTATAAAAATAAAAAGAATGTAATCACTTGTACAGAAATTTCAACTATACACGTTTCGAAAAGCTAATGACACACGGTTATATGACTGTGTACAGTGTCGTGTACGAAAAGGGGGCAAATTAATTTGACACCGTCCGAAAAGCTAACACACACAGTTAATAGACTTCAACCGTGTTAGATACATAGTTTCTACAAGGCGTCCGTATATTTTTTTTGGAAACCATACACTGTTTATATTTAGAACCTCTTATGATATTTTCTTAATACAATTTATAATTGACTAGCATCTATTAATTTTTCAATTGGTAACTCAATCAGATATATCATTTGCGGTAAGTCAAATTAGTAAATTTAGACATTAATCGGGAAACCGCATTTGAATGCAATTGGTTGAATTTTGAGATATTTAAGGAAATCACAGAGTGTACATCAAGATAGGTGTACTAAAAAAAGTTGGACAAGTCCTCAAAACACCCATATAAAAGTTATGGGCTCCTCCCAGGTGTAACATCCCGTAATTTTATAAATTCGTACGAACTTATTTTATTTTTTATTCTTACTTATTTCAAATTATTAAAAATACGAAGGTTTATAATACAAAAATTCCATATTATTCTTTTAAACAAAAAGGAGAGAGAGACGTGGCACTATATGGCCATGTGGCCTTTGCATGTGTGTGTATATCTGTGTGTGTGTCTATATATATATATGTATGTATATGTGTGTATGTGTGTGTGTGTGTGTGTGTGTGTGTGAGGAGGGATCCAATTACTCTATTTTATGGTGACACATCTTGACACCAAATACATATAAGTTATTTTTGTAGTTTCAAAGTCCAAATGGTCGATCAAAATCGTTACCTGATCTCCATATTAGAATATGTTTGGAGACCAAATTTTAAATTTTTGGAACTTTTTTTAGTATTTATTAAGATGTGTACACAATTGTTATTTTCGGACAATTCTGGACTATTGAAAAACTGCGATATTCAAAACTTCTAAAAAAATAGCAATAAATTTCTAAAAAATATAAAATTTTGTTTCCAAGCACATTTTAATATAGGGATCATGTTGAACAGTTCGGATCAACTGTTTTCAATTTTCAAAATAGTAAAAATGGCCTACAACCGAATCGTGCCAAAATGTATCACCATTAAATGGTGTAATTTGATCCCTCCTTTATATTTATATATATATATAGAGAGAGAGAGTGGATATGCTCAAAACGTTTGTTCCTGGGCTCAGGAACAAACGGTTCGGTTCTCCAATGTTCAAAGTCCAAACGGTCGATCCAAACCGACAGATGTTTAATCTATATTAAAATGTGCTTGGAGACCAAATTTTACATTTTTTGGAATTTTTTTACTATTTATTAAGATGGTTTGAAAATCGCTGTTTTCAATGGTGCAGAATTTTAATAAAAACAGCAATTTTCAAACCATCTTAATAAATAGTAAAAAAATTCCAAAAAATGTAAAATTTGGTCTCCAAGCACATTTTAATATAGATTAAACATCTGTCGGTTTGGATCGACCGTTTGGACTTTGAAAATTGGAGAACCGAACCGTTTGTTCCTGAGCCCAGGAACAAACGTTTTGAGCATATCCACTCTCTCTCTCTCTCTCTCTCTCTCTCTCTCTATATATATATATATATATATATACATATATATTTATACATATATTTCCGTTTTAAAAATCCAAACACCCGATCCGAACCGTTGAACATGTTCTTCATATTGAAATGTGCTTGGAGACTAAATTTTACATTTTTTGGAATTTATTAAGCCACTTTGAAAATCTCAGATCTGCTGTGAACAGTAAAAACAATAAAAATTTCTGGACTCGGATCTTCAATTTTCAAAGTGGCTTAATAAATAGCAAAAAAATTCCAAAAAATGTAAAATTTGGTCTCCAAGCACATTTAAATATGAAGAACATGTTGAACGGTTCAGATCGGGTGTTTGGATTTTTAGAATGAAAATATAGTGCCGTAGAGTACCAACCCATTTTACTCTATAGAGTAGCATAGCCCAACTCTCTCTCTCTCTCTCTATATATATATATATATATATGTATACATACATACACATATAAATATATATGTATATGTATATATATATGTATACATAAATACATATATGTATACATACATACATATATATATATATGTATATGTATACATATACCTATACTAGTCAAGTGCCCATGCTTTGCAACGGGGAATGAAATGATTTTTGATGATACATCGAATACTTTGTCAACTTAGAAAGAGTTTTTTCTTAATATTTTTAAGGAGTTGCTGATATGCGAAAAATCTGAAGATGCATTTCATATTTTCCAATGTGCATTGGTGCTGTTCTTTATATGGCATGTATATCTATGAAATTAATTAGTGTTGTTGCTCTGACAATTAATGAATTGATAAGTGTTGACAACTGCCTAAGCAATATGGCTGCACCGGTACCGCTATGAGTTGATAGGATTTCACTTATGAACCGCAAGTGTACTTGATATAACTCAGAACTTGGAGGAAGATCAAAATGTTACATTTCTCAACTTGCTATGGCAACTTTGGAATGCGAGAAATGAAGAGGAGTTTAGAGCATCTACAAGGAACATTTTCATTATTTTTCATGCAACAATACCACAAACAAATGGAAATAGTTTTGACAATAACCTTGCAAAATTCATCAAAATTCATGAAAAGCAAGGGCTAACATCAGCCGCTTTTTTTGTAGCTTCCTCACTCTCCGCTTTTGACTGTAATTTTATGATTTATTACTCTAAATGAACTATGAAGTAAAAAAAATGCATCAACTCAATATGGATAAGAAATCATTTCAATAAAGCAAAGCAAAAGTTCAATAGAGGTCACTTGCCTCTTTCAAGTCAATTTCAGCTTCCCGGACTCACTCAGAATGCATCACCAGCTTGAACTTATCTATGTGCATACAAATAGAGTACGGACCAGGATCTGCACTGATCTTAATGAACTTGGACGATCGCTCCCCTCTGCGTTAATTAGACGTCCACTCAGATCTAGACGAAATAGTATTATAAAAAAAAAAGATTGTAATCACTTGTACAGAAATTTCAACTATACATGTTTCGAAAAGCTAATGACACACGGTTATATGACTGTGTACAGTGTCGTGCACGAATAGGGGGCAAATTAATTTGACACCATCCGAAAAGCTAACACACACAGTTAATAGACTTCAACTGTGTTAGATACATAGTTTCTACAAGGCGTCCGTATATTTTTTTTGGAAACCATACACTGTTTATGATATTTTCTTAATACAATTTATAATTGACTAGCATCTATTAATTTTTCAATTGGTAACTCAATCAAATATATCATTTGCGGTAAGTCAAATTAGTAAATTTATACATTAATCGGGAAACCGCATTTGAATGCAATTGGTTGAATTTTGAGATATTTAAGGAAATCATAGAGTTCAAGATAGGTGTACCGCATATAAAAGTTATGGGCTCCTCCCAGGTGTAACATCCCGTAATTTTATAAATTCGTATGAACTGATTTTATTTTTTATTCTTACTTATTTCAAATTATTAAAAATATGAAGGTTTATAATACAAAAATTCCATATTATACTTTTAAACAAAAAGGAGAGAGAGACGTGGCACTATATGGCCATGTGGCCTTTGCATATGTGTGTGTCTATATATATATATATGTATGTATATGTGTGTGTGTGTGTGTGTGTATGAGGAGGGATCCAATTACTCTATTTTATGGTAAGTGTTGATAAGTGTTGATATGTGTGTGTGTGTGTGTGTGTGTGTGTATGAGGAGGGATCCAATTGATAAGTGTTGACAACTGCCTAAGCAATATGGCTGCACCGGTACCGCTATGAGTTGATAGGATTTCACTTATGAACTGCAAGTGTACTTGATATAACTCAGAACTTGGAGGAAGATCAAAATGTTACATTTCTCAACCTGCTATGGCAACTTTGGAATGCGAGAAATGAAGAGGAGTTTAGAGCATCTACAAGGAACATTTTCATTATTTTTCATGCAACAATACCACAAACAAATGGAAATAGTTTTGACAATAACCTTGCAAAATTCATCAAAATTCATGAAAAGCAAGGGCTAACATCAGCAGCTTTTTTGTAGCTTCCTCACTCTCCGCTTTTGACTGTAATTTTATGATTTATTACTCTAAATGAACTATTAAGTAAAAAAAATGCATCAACTCAATATGGATAAGAAATCATTTCAATAAAGCAAGAAAAAGTTCAATAGAGGTCACTTGCCTCTTTCAAGTCAATTTCAGCTTCCCGGACTCACTCAGAATGCATCACCAGGTTGAACTTATCTATGTGCATACAAATTAAAAATAATTAAAAAATTCTAAAAATTCTAAAAAATATATATAAAATTTGGCCTCCAATTACATTTTCATATAGAGATCATGTTGAGCGGTTCGGATCGACTATTTAAACTTCAAAAATGAAGATATAGATCCATAGTAACAACCGATGTCTGCTATGCATAGTACGGTAGCCTCACTCAAGAAGTAAACTATTAATAGTAATACCTTTGTGCCTCTTGACAAGACGAAAACGCTTGCTTCTAAGTCTCTGCTAAATGGTTTTCAAGCTCAAAAATGTAATTCTCAAGTTTCTCATATTCTGCATCTGATTCTTCCAATGACTTTTCCTTACCAAGTATAGCATCAATCACTTTTGATTGCACATCCTAAAATACATTTCACAAACAAGGTAAACAAAACAAAATCAAATAGCTGATTTTCTTTGTAAGATAATATTTTATTCTAGTTGGACATAAATAAAAAGCATGAAAAACAGTAATTTACTTGCCAAGTTTGTCTCCTTTGAACACTTATTCTCATAAAGAAGTTAACAACTTATCCCTCCTAACAACACTTATTTCATTTAAATTTAGTAAGGTCACTTTAACATCAGGTTGCTGATTAGCCTCACACCTGTTACATTTCTAACAAATGTTTATTGATCACATAGGTACCGGTATAAGAGTTTATTAACATTGCCGGAAATGGTCAGTTACATGTTGGAACAAAGTCAACAGTAGCAGCTAGAACTGCACTGTTACGAAACATCAGCCATATGCAATCAACTTGACTGGTATCAAAAATGCATGACTCGGGAGTTGGAAACCAGGGTTACTACAAATCGAAGCTAGAAATAGCAACAAAAACTAAACCTGACACATCTAAGATACTACTATATAATATCTTAATGGAGGCTGAAAGAACATAAATCAACAAGACCAGAAAATAAATCTAACTTCCCTTTTTGTAAGAAATGAAGTAAATCTAAATTCAATAACAATAACTGAACAGACATCGAACTAACAGCAAAATTGTTTGTATTGCTGTTTGGATTGATGCTTTGATAGCCATCTGTAAATCTTCCTCTACTTGATCTAAATGATAATTGGAGTGACTAAATTAAGGCAACAAAGAAAATAATTGTGAGGTTATAAAAATATGGTATAAAAAATTATGCTGCCATCATTCATTAATTCTATCTTTATAACATTACTGATATATATTTTTCCAGCAATTTCAAATTTTCAATGGGAATTGCTAGTTGCAAGTCTACAATTAAGATTTTTGTGCAATTAAGTAACCAATAATTTGAATTGGGTCAGGCAAACATATATAAAAACTTCCTTTTTGGGTTTGCTAGCTGCTAGATTACTGCTGGGATTATAAATTAGTACTTTCCAGAAAAGAAAAAATAACCTTTTGTTTAGTACCAGTACTTCCCAGTTCCAAATTTCTAAATACCAAGTTATATCAAACAGCAGAAATTGGCCTGTTACCAAATTTAATACATACTCGGGGGTTTAGGGAACATAAATTGCAATTGGTACAGTTCTGGTAGGATCATAAATTTCTGGGCTGTTTTACAGTTCATTTCTTCAATAAGATCATATAAAGTGAAATTATTAAGTACCTAGCGGACTCTCGGCAAGTTTGCACCTATTCTTCTGACTTGTTTCTTGATTTTCAGCAATTTTTAGTCCCTGTTCATCCAGACCACTTCTTTCCTTTTCCAAATCAAAATCTGGAAATGAATACAAAAGTATTAGAATGCAGTCCCTGTTTAGTTGGATTGAAATTTAATATCCAATCAAAATACATAATTTTTTGAATTCATGAGCTCTGTTAGAAGTAGGTAACTTGACAAACTTCAGGAAAAAAAAAAAAGGTTACAAGAATAAGAAATATGTACATTTAGAAAGCACAATAAAGAGCCAGCTAGGACTACTTTTGACAAAAGCCTTAAGCATTGTTGTGCTGTGCAGTGATATCATTTTCACACATGCTTACCGGTACATATTTACCTCACAATAATGAAACTATTTCAAGGAGAAAAGTTAGTAAGATTCCTTTGACCGCCTTTCAAAATTTTGGTAATCTACATGCCCCATGACAATGATAGCTTAAAAAAGATACACATAAACTAAAAAGAAGAGCTGGTATCCCAAACTAAAAAAATAAGCTTTGATTGGACATTAAATTTGCTGGTACCGAACCTACTCAACTTATTGGCTATAATTTTTTAATTTCAATATATTTAACAAAACCAACTATAGAATGAACCATGACAGGTGCACTATACCAACTGGTATATCAAGATTTGACTGATACACACGTACCAACTGGTGTACCAAGATTTGACAGATGTGCTGGTACCATGATACAGGTAAAAAATTGGAAATAACTAAGTAAAGAGAAATCAACCTAACTTTAAGAAAATACCTAAATAAGAAAGAATTATTCAAAATCTCCTTTCATCAAAAATAGAAACCAAGAATTTGTGAAATAGTGATAATAATTAATCAATTGAAGCATTACCTCAGAAATTCCCCAAATCAAAATCTGGAAATCAATATTTAAATTATAACATGCTATTAACCTTGGTATTCAATACAAGCATGGTTTGAGGGGTACACGTGAAAAAATAACAACAATGATAAGAAAAGAAGCATAGTATGAGATGAATTGCTTACACGAAGCGATAGAAAAAGTCACCCATCCGATGCTTAATTACAGCATATGTTATCTTCTGACTTTCAGAACCAGCTGATTTCTCCACTGCCTATTATTTATGAAATAAAAGAGAAATAAATACCAACGTGCCCCTATAAGTTCTTCATTTAAAAATGTAAAATATCATGCAATTTGCAAAACCAAAAAGGCCAGAATAGAATTAGTACCTGATTGGCAAGGTTAGCTGTCTCTAAAGTAAATTTGCAAAACCAAAAAAGCTTAGCTGTCTCTAAAGTAATCTTGTCTGTCTTTGCCAGTGCATCTTTACCAACAAGCTAAATATTTAAAGTTTAATTAGAACCAAATTCTAAAAGGAATTCACATTCAAATGGTATATATGCTAGAAAAGCCTTGCAAATAAGGCTGAAAAATGTGTACCTGCACCATTTTATTGAGTTCATCTTGTCTTTGTAAAACCTCACGAGCCTGAAAACATATTAAGTAATAATGTTATAATTTAAATAACTGAGCTACAACTAACACAAACCATGCGTGTATTGTTATTTCTCTTTGTTATCTCTATGCATGCTATTAACCTTGTTCTTCACATTCTATGTATCAGTTTTTACCACAATCTATGTATCAGTTTCAAATTCAAAGAACATGCAAAATAATATTTGAAAATCGCAATAAAAATACCTTCTGTCCTGAATCTTAGCTTTGACATTGTCGATCGTATCACTGCTGTCGACCTCGAGCGTGATAGTCTTCCCAGTGAGAGTTTTCACGAAGATCTGCATCTCTCTAAATAATGTTTATAATAATTTTAAGATTCATTGACAAAAAAGATTCCAAAGAAATGCCAACCCAATTCAATAATATCAACCATGTGAAGTCCCAACAACATACAGTACAAACTGGAAAGGAATAGAAAAGTTTTATTTGTGTTGAAAATATGAAATAGAATAATACTTCACATTCAGATAAATGAAGATTTAACCAAACCAAGTGAAAAAAAGATTGTATACACAAACCTAGTCCATCTCCACGCATATTTCATATAATGGAAATAAAGATTTCAGACAGCACGAGTTCATGAACGAAATTGATATAACAATTACCAACAAAAGAAGAGCACATACATAGTAACAATTACCAACAAAAGAAGGGCACATACATAGTAACAATTACCAACAAAAGACGGGCACATAGATACTAACAAAAGAGGAGAACATACCATATACAACCAAAAGACATCACACTCCAACAACTAAACTCCTAACATAATCATTACCCCTAATTATAATATAAAGTTGTTCCTTCAGCTATTATTCTTAACCACCTTCTTTTATAGTCAGCTGCCCTATGCATATGGGTCCTTAAGAGCAAAACACTATCTTCTATTGGTTCTTCCAGTTTTTTATTATGTATTGTTCTTATTTTCTTGTATAGTGCCATGAAAAATAACACAGCTACTAATAATTCAAATTAATTGTTTTGAGGAAACATAAAGCAAATACCACCACATGCTTACAAGTAACAACAGTAGCACTGACAAAAAAGAAAGAAATAACACAAATATTGATGACCAATAATTAAAAAAAAAAAATAAGGTTCCAGTATAGCAAGAACAGGAAGTGTTAGCACACTGGCTCGGCTGTTAGATAAAAAAAATAATAACTTATGGACAAATTTAGTTAAATAATTGAAGTTAACAATTTATGCTTAATATTTACCTCATTGTGCTCTTAGAACTTCTCGATATACAACATTGTTAGTAAAAATTCCTTCAGATGCATTACTATTTCCACAAGGTTTTACAAGTACATGTGTTGTTTGCCGAGATATTCCTCTTGACAATGCCACATAGAGTTGACCGTGCAAAAATACAGGCTCAGGCAAGTAAACACCCACATTTGGTACAGTCTGCCCCTGTGCTTTATTAATTGTCATAGCAAAATTCAAGCGAACTGGAAATTACTTTCTCTTAAATCTGAATGGGAACAAATCCTCGTCCGAGGGGCTTAAAGGAATTCTTGGAATAAAAATCCTTTTACCGGCATGCTGTCCAACTGCTATCTCCACATCTATTGTATTATTCTGAAAACTATGACACACCAGTCTTGTACCGTTGCAGAGCCCATTTACAAGATCGAGGTTGCGCAGTAAAATTATGGGGCACCCCCCTTTCAACTTGAGCACACGAGGAGGCAACCCATTCCGAGTTAGTGAGTTCAAGAATTCAGAAGGATACAACACACTATGGGTGTCATCCACGGCCGTGTCAAAACTGTGGTAAATCTTCTCGTCACTGGGAAAACGGTCAATCATGCACAAATTTAATTCATCCACATGATCATTCTTTGTTGAAAAAATTGCTCGAGTGGCGATATAATCTAAATTTAGTCCATTGAGATGTAAAGAAGGAAAGACAGCTTCTATGAGTTCATTTATGGACTACTCATTATTTGTGTAACGAATTGCCATGTCATCCGAAATACGAATAAAATCATCCTCAGATGATGATTCAATTCCATCACCTACGCGTAGTACGAATTGAGAGAACGATGGATCCAATCTAGCTCGCATGTTTTGTGTAAGCCTTCTTCTCTTTACGGATGACCACAACGGGGACATTGGGAGTGTCGAGTCGACAACCTCTACCCTAGTTCCACGCCTGACCACAGGAAGAACCTGTCTAAAATCACCACCAAATACTACAATTTTTCCTCCGAATAGTTCATTGCATCATGTTACATCCTGCAATGTTTTGTCAAGTGCCTCGATAGCTTGCCTATTGACCATGGATGCCTCGTCCCAAATGATCAAAGTGGACCTCCGGAGTAGCTCTGCAGTCGCACTTTGTTTGCTGACTGTACAAACAGATTTGCAATCGAGCTTGATAGGAATCTTAAATCTAGAGTGTGCCGTCCTCCCACCGGGCATATTATTAGCTGCTGCTCCAGAAGTGGTAGTAGCAAGTGCAATGAGCCGACGAGATCGAACAGTGGCTAACAATGCCTTATACAAATATGTTTTTCTCATACCACCTGGCCCATCAATGAAAAAAACAGCTGGACTGTTGTTTCCAACGTGCTCCATAATCTCCTCATAGTCAGATAATTGGTCTTCATTAAGTGAATTAGATGCATGCAAATCATCTTCTGATACCTCTATACTATTCTCTTCATGTAGTTCTCGGAAATCCCCACAGCTATAATCGTTATTTGCAGAGATCTCAGGAAGACCATACATATCTAAACTTTTCCCCATAGTTTCGAGATATTCACCAATACTCTTGAGTGTCATATGTTGCACCATTTTTGATGAGCTATGGACTCGAGTGTAGTCTTCTGACATGTCCATGTAATGTTTGTCCCACAACTCGCGGGTATTAACTACCTAACAAAAAACTAAAATCGTTGCAAAAAGCCTTCTAAGAGCTGATGGGAGTTTGAATGTTGCTGCCTCAAGAAGGCACTCAGATAGACTGTCATCCATTTCTATTAGACCTCTCGCCTGAGCTGATGCTCTGTATGATGGATGCACAACTCCATCGACCATTTTAAGATATTCAAATGAAGTTGCTCCTTTTACGTGGTTGAGAAGTATGCGCAAGTAGTATCGGTCGAGATCTGTTGGAGGAGCATAAACAACTCTACCGACCTCACCTCCTCTTTTATGCAGTTTCCATATTTTACAGCTTTGGTCCCATGTAAAATACTCTGGGAACTCCCTATATAGGTAATTTCTTGCCTCTGGGAAAGTCTTGTTAGCCTAAAAAAACTCCGTTAACATAGTTTTCTTTAGCTTATCCCTCTGGCAAACCACCTCCAAATCATCGTTCTCATTGTAACAGATGGATTGTTTACCAGAAACATGGAGCTACAAAGATCTTACTGAAGGCTTGATCTCACTTAGGTGAAACCCAGAAATGCGCCATGCTGCCTCCGGTGGTGACATCCATCGAGCATCTTGAAACATTTTAATCTCATCGATGGATGCGCTGGCTTCAAAAGATCCAACATGAACTTGTGTACGGTCGTGACCCTTGTAAATATACTTGAATAGATACTTCACGGCCCTGATACTCGAGCAAATCTCGATGTTGATGTGCCAATTGTAGCGTATTAGCAAATGTGGGTTGTAAGGAGCCACCCATCTATTGTCAAGCTCACAACCTCGCACGTGCACTGTATGGCCATTGTCTCTTCTCCGATATACAGGGTATGAGTCATTTCAATGAACAGTTGTTTCATTAAATTGCCTAGGATAGCGAAACCTACACCGTCCATTTATCATGCATGGCCTTGTGTTTCTCAAAGGCCCACATGGTCCGTGCAACATGTGTTTAACAACCAGTTTGTGCAACTGAGGATACTTCCTTTGATTGGGGATCTCTGCAGACACAAGATTATCATATTGTTTTGGGTTTCTGATCTTACAACCAGACTCCAAGATCATGAGAAAATATGCATGAGGTAACCCTCGTTTCTGAAACTCAATGACATACACGTGCACAGCGACATCTCCAAAAAAATTACCTTTAAAGATAAATTTCTTCAAATCCTCTATTTTTGCCCGAAATACACGAGCCGTTAAGTCGGGGCGATCTTGTGCTGTTTGTCCATGCATTAACTCAGCACGTATCTCATCCCATTCCGGATTGCACGTCATGGTCAAAAAGATATCAGGCTTTCCATATCTCTGTACCAATGCCATAGCATCTAAGTACCTTCTCTGCATATCTCTGGGACCACCTATGAATGAAGGCGGCAACACAATAAGCTTGCCAACTCGAGAACCTCGCACCTACCCTGCATTTATACTATCCATAATCTCTTGGTATAGGTCTGCGCGTATCTTGGGTTGTTTGTTTCTTAGGTAATCCATACGACATGACTCTATCTTTATGTATATGTCTACCAAAAATTGTTGAAATAACCTTCCCCCCACAAGGATCAAATTTTTTTCATATCGTATTTGCAACTTGTAGCAGTAATACTCTCTTGCTGAGACAACTTTCCTTCTTTTTGAATCACGACATTCTATAATAAAAAGAGAGACCATGTTAGTTTTAAAAAAAAATTAATCTAATTATTAATTACTTGATCATTTAAATAAAAAATGCGAAGCAAAGTGTACCTCCATTTTCTTCAAATTGAGTCATTTCTGTCATTGAAGTGGTAGTCACAGGTTGTCCAACTATTGGAATTTCTTTATGCCAGCCAGGCTCACCATTTGGATGTAACAACGGATATCCTAATGGATCATAGCATCCATGATAGCACTGAACCCTTGTAGGTCAATTATTTCTATCGTACACTATTATGCTTCTCTTGTACGATGTTTGATCTCCATTTCCCTCGACCCAGACAGCACCAACTTGAGATGCGATTGACTTATTATATCTTCTTTGATCAAGATCCCTAACGGATGCATTTAGGGTTATTCGATAATTATCTAGCGTCGGTATGTCTCTCAGCATCCTAAATGTTTGTGCATATGGATTATTTAATAGAACACCCATCAGTATCTGAACGGTGCTCCTATCAACATTTGGTGTTCTGTCCATCCGTTGATCTAACTCTGTATCGGTATCATAAAAGTAAAGCTGCAAGTATTTTGGTTCATTTTGAGGAACCAATTGATCTAAGAAATGATAAATCTGATTGTGAGCACGAAATGTGTACACACCACCTCTCATGTTGGCCAAATTCTTATCTACCCTCGCTTCCAACAATGTGAACGAAAAATGAGAATTATAACACCGTATGAAATATCGGAAAGACACACCATCAGGCTCTTCAGTTGTAAATATACTGTAGGACGCAAAAAGTCGCAAGGTTAGGTTAGCTAAGGATGCTTTATATTTGTGGGAGAATGCTCCCGCATGGGTTCAGTGCTCCAGTCCCTTGGCAGACATGAGCGAGTCACCGAACTCGGAGCATTGCTGAACATCTTTTTTCATACCTTCCGGTTCACCCTTAGCCAGACCTACGTTCATGATTAGTCAGCCAGGGTTTTATTATTTGATTGTGGAGACGTTTAACTCCCGACGGACGCAAGCCCCCGCCGTTAATTACATCAGAAAGACTTATCAGGTCTAACTGAACACCTCGTTCATTCCAAGATTTGTGCCTATCTGGTTTGAATTTAGTAATGGGGCTAAAGGGGCTCATACTTGGTCATATCATTTGTATATTCAGGGTTCTCGATTGCTTTAAACTTTTATACAATCATATACATGTGTATATTTAATCATAATATCTGTATAGACATTGGTCAGGAAACAAGACATTTTTGGTCATGAAAGACATGTGTGCATATTCATAATTTTGGTTATTTTTAAGGAAATATGTATTATACTTTATGAAATTCATGTTTTATTTATAAAATATAACATTTGATTTAAGAGAAGAGCATTTTGGTCATTTCAGGTTATGGCTGAAGCTTAAACATATTTAATTTTGATTTAGAACGATAGAGAATTGAATTTGGATTCATTTGGCTTTGGTTTGAGTCAATTTGGACTTGAAATGAACAAGTTATGATCGAAAAGGACTGATTTGTAAATATTTTTATGTTCCAAGGACTTGTTTATGAATTATGGAAGGAGTTGGTAATGTAATTTGGACTTTTGATGAGGTTTAGAATGAAATTTGGGCTTCCAGGGACCTATTTGTGAGGATTTTTTACAGGCAGGGACCTATTTGTAAATTTTTAGGGACTGTGCTGTAAATAAAACTTGTCAGAAGGACTGATTTGTAAAAGAATTATATTTATTTAATTTTATTTAAATCAAGATGAAATATGGGCCTTTGAGATGTGCACAGAGGCTTATGGGCCTTTGATCTGGCCTTTGAGATGTGTGCAGAGCACTGTGTCTCATTAAATCCGACAATTGGGTCCCACATGTCAGGGATCTTTTGTTTTAACAGAGAAGGAATATGAGTCATTGGATTTGATATTTGCATCAAGATTCGGATATTTGATTTGAATTTCATTTGGCGCCTTCATCCAACGCATCATACTGCATCAAGATTCGCGCAGACTATACAGGATCCCTTCTCAGTCGAGGGAACTGGACAACTCCAGTCCTGAGAGAGGGTTTCTTCTCCGGCATGATTCTGGCCACAGCCAGGCTCGAGCCGGTGCAGTTTGGATCGTCTCTCCAAGGGAAGTGCATTGGCAATCTTATCGGTCGCCGGCGATCATCGGAGCGCCCATACGAGTCTGACATTGATACTATCGGTACCGGTTTGGTTTTGAATCTGATTTTTTTAGCAATTTCAATGTGTTTTCTTTAATCAATTGATCATATGTCATCGTATTGGGGCATAGAAGCTTAGAGAGGCATCAATTTAACATTTGTTTGAGCATTAAGCATGATTTGATATATATGAACTCGGTACAGTACCGATTTGGTACTAAATGTATGTTGCATAAAGCAAGGGTTGAATTTGAACATTGGAATCATTGTTTTGGAGCATACTGAAGCATGTCAAAGGGTTTAAGAGCATTGGATTTGGTTTGAAGATCGATTATACATGATATATACATGTAGTGCATTTGACTTGACATATTTACAAACTCAAATCTTCATTTAAACTCAGATTTTGATAAAAGGATTACATTGGGCAAGATCATAGACATGGGATACAATGTATCAAGAGTATCCAGAATCATTTTTATGATTTTTGAGTATTTATTTATATTTTTATAGCTTGTTCAAAGCTGTCAGGGGCATAATCGTCCAACAGTAACAAAAGTTTTATATTTAATTCAAGATTTTATTCTGGATGCTATACAACTTGGATTTGAACAAACTTTATATAAAAAATCATTGTCAGAGAGTGTAAATTATGAATATATTTTTTATTTATTATTTCAATATCATGTGAAGCATGAAAAGGTTGAAACAGTGGACTGGGGTCAAATTTCCAGTATAAAGTATATATATAGTTTTGGATTTTTGAAATATGAACTTTGAAAAATCATTGAAAATAGTAGAAAAATCCTATAAATTGAACATTTTGGGGATTCTGTGTGTTTTTTAGTCCTTTATTGTCACACCCCAGATTTTTACTATCTGGAGCATGATTATATAAGCATCTTCACACCTTTCCTTAGTCCGTCAACTTACGTCGCCAACAGAAAGGAAAATAAAATAACAAAACGGAGTCAGTTACAAATCTCAGTAACCGGTTATTTAATGACTACTTTTAAAGGGAATTGAAAGTTTAACTAAATAAATTTAAAAAGATACTTGAAATAGTAACCCGTCATTCGTTACATTTTTCGTTCGTCTCATTTAACACAACACAACGCCATGCTTAACACATCCTACTTACAAGTCTCATGATTAATATGGAATAATCCTATTAAATTTCTAAACAAGCCAAATGGGTCGTTCGATTCGACATGCACAATTCCATAAGTAAATAAATAAATAAAATGCATACAAAACGGTAACTAACAGTTTGACAATTTCCAGGAAACCCGTACCTGTTTACTGTAGTAGATTCCTTGTTTGTCTCTCATGTCGTTTAAACATCAAATCTAAAACATAAGCATTCATTTAATTAATGATATTTGAATTCAATTTTTTATTTATGTCCATTCATTCTAGTTTACTAACAATGACCTTGATTTGACTATTTCGATTAAATCGTCTCACATGTTAGATGTTATATATATATTTCCTTTATTAAAAACTCTGACAATGTTATTCTCGACCTAAAATATTTTGGTATCTAATCTGTTTTAGTATCACGATGATGAAAGAATTAAAATAATATAAAATAAATTATTTTGCTTCAGTTACCTTAATTCTCATCATAACCGGAAGTTTTGTCTGGATGTAATAAAAAGAACACCCAATTAAATATATAGAAATTTTGAAATCTTAATATAGTAATATCATTAAATATAGAATGAATTAGTATATAATATTTGCTGAACAATAGTTTTGAAAATCTACAAAAATAGAATTAAATATTAGTGAGTTTGAACAATTTGTATTTTGAAATCAGATAATCTAGGTTACTTGATAAAAGGAGCAAATTATATGATAACCTATATGATTGTAATTGAATGAAAAATAATCGAGAGAATAGTTTCAGAATTGTTTTTAAAACTAACAAAATTATTATAAATTAAAAAAATATTTCAGATTATAATATCACAAAAGAAATAAATATTCAGATTATAATTTAAATAAACTCTCATAATAAATTAAATTTCAAATTATAATATGACTAAAGTAATTATTATTTGAAATCTAAGTTTTCACATTTTTATTAAGGAAACACTTAATTATTCATGAATTCATACAATTTAAGAACGAAATTAGTTCTAGCCAATAAGATCAAATTATCTTCTCCTAATCTATTCAACTTACGCAACAGCGTAATAGAAATTTTAACGTACCTTAATGCAAAAACTTTAAAACAAAAGATGATGATTTGGGTAACTTCATTGGTGGCTGTGAAGAAATGAGAAGAGGCATGTGAATATGTGATGCGGCAGGAATTGCAAAAGTCCCTTTGATTTTTCACATGATTTTATTGTTTATATATATTTTCAATTAAACTGTGGAGATGTGAAACGGTTTGCGACAAAACAGACGAAGAGGCGGCAGAAAAATTAAATGGAGCGAATTAGCAGAGTTTGGATTTTAAAATAAAAAGGAAAGGGTTCGGAATTATAGACGGTTTTCAAACAGTAAATAATTATAATCTTTATTATTTTTATGTAAAATATGTTACCAAAAATAAATATAATATTTATTATTTTATGCAAAAGCTTTGTTAACATAAATAATAAGTGCTTAATTTTTCAGGGTATTACATTTATTGAATTGTGTTTTTAAATTTTCAGTTAGGTCCCTGTATTTGTCAGAATTGACAGATTTGCCAGCAGGGGTCAAACAGTGCATTTTTGGTGCATATTACTGTACCAGTGAAGCTTGTATTGTGCATATGTGCTGAGTTCAAGTCTGGTACAATACCAGGGACTGAGTATCAAGGTTTGGACATGAATTTAAGGTCTGGTTTGATCATATAACCCTATACAGTGGTGTTATACCACTGATTTGGTACCAGTTAGCATATAAACAAGATCAAAGCTCCAAAATATTGTATCAAAGCTCCAAGTTCATCAAGTTAAACTCAGCTGAGCATATTTCAACATTTAAAACATCTGCCACAGTGACACACTACTAGAATTTGGATTATTTGCATGGGACGAAAAATGCTTATTTGCATGCGCTACCCATGCAGTTGACGTCAATTGCATGGGTATCCCATGCAAATGAGTTCATACAGTTGACTTCCATGGTAATGACTCTTATTTGCATGGGGCTCATGCAAATAATCAATTGCATGGGTCCGCAAACCTCTTTTGCATGGGTTAGAATTTGGCGGCCCATACAATTGACCACCCATGCTATAAAAAAAATACCCACGCAAATATACCCATGCAATATGTATATAACGTAGCATCGTCCAATTAGCTGCTAAGATGTATTTTTTTCTCATCTGCATGGGAAGAATTACGAATATACCCATGCAAAAAAAATTTCACAAATAATATTTTTATTATATGCATTAATGTTTAAATTGCAAGCACTTCATAAAGCTCATTTAGTTCATTACATTTATCCCCAAAGTACACACTAAACATAAAATAAAAACCATTTATTAAAATCAACATATATATTCATATTACTTTATTTGATATTACAATCAAGTCATACCAAGCTCTCACATAGCACAAGTCAACAAAATCTAATTTAACTAATATCCAATAAGCACACTTACATCATATCAACCCACAAACCCTTGCACCATTCTAACTTCTAAGATAGTATGAGAAAACTTAATCTTGAAGTGCGTGAAGTCCAGTGACTTGATCATGTTCAAGCTGCAATGATTATAGATATTAGCATGTCAGAATTATTCTTTTTTAAATAATTTTCTATTTAGTTAAAAATTTGAAATAATAAAATAGAATTAATATATTTTCTAATATGTGTGCAAACCATTTTTGTCAATCGGGAGAAATTCAACAGAGATTTTACCTTTGAACACTAAAACTAGATAAATGAATTTAGTGATAAATGAACTGGAATAATTGACCATAACTCAAACAGTTCATTTATCTTGAACAAAATATGCAAATCCATAAAAGACCAGAAAGATAAGAGACTTATAGATTGTGCATAACAATTTTGCAAGTTTTTTCTCAAAAAAAGAAAAAATCAATCCCATTTGTTATAACAAAATAGGATTAAAATTAGATCCTATTTCAGGAAAAAAAAAACAATTACCTCTAATTTAGTCTGGAAAAGATCCAATGCAGGTCCCTCCATTTTGCCTATATCTAGGAGTGAAGAAGTTTGTAGCTTTGATTCACCAACTTTATGCAAACAATACCTGATACTTGGTTCCAGCTCATCAATGTGCTCACGGCATAATATTTGGTTTTCTAAAGTACTGTATTTACCAAGTTCTTCATACGTACACGGCTCTACAAGAAAAAACAGTCTCTAAGCAAACCTAAGTAACTTTATACTAAATATAGAAAAGAAGTAGCAGCCTTAATACTAATAGCAAGAAAAAATTATGAAATGATATACTTAGAAACTTGCAATTTAAGTGTACCTTGCATTTTTGAAGTTAACTAATGCTGTTTGCCAGTTCTTATCTTGCTCAAACAACAAGTGCCCTTCATATAAGATGCATAAGCTTGAAAAACAGAATAAAAAAAATAAAGTTAAGAAGTTTTATGAATTAGAAGAAGGGAATCAATTTTATGAATTGCAGATCACAACTGTACGAAGAGTATAGCCCACTTGACAGCCTTTCTCAGCCTACGCTAGGTCGTCATTTTTCTTCGAGTGCCTCGTGGCATTCTTTCTAGATATGTCTTGTCCTTCCTTTCTTCCTTGCCGCTCCAAACTAGAAGTCTAACCCTAGCCTAACTCTAGATCTGAATGGAGTCGATCTAAAGCAGAAGGAAATAGCCTAGGTTTAGGAGGAGAAATTTAGATTTTGAGGCGGGACAGCCGGATAGGTAGAAGAGAAGAGGGGAGGGCGGCAGGAAGAGAAAAAAAGAGCACTTAGGCGGCTGGGAGGAGAGAGTTAGGGTTTTGGGTAATAAAAAAAAATCAATTGGTGGAAATTAATTCTTTCAGAAACGCATTTACATGGGCATATAACTTGACAACAGCATGGGTAGTTACATTTATTGCATGGATTTATCAATTGCATGGGCCGAAAATTTTAGCCCATGCAGTTTAGTTTGCGCTCCCATGCAAAAAATATCAATTGTATGGGGATTACTTAAAGATGCAATTGTGTTTAGTTACCTATGTAAATAATGCAAATTCTAGTAGTGACAGTTTTGCATAAAAGCCCTTGTTTGTTTGAAAATCACAGTTTTAACATGTAATCTCATAAAGAGCGAATCCTTGAGGGATCATAGATACAGTATGCATACACCTATATTAAGCATGAAAGCTGTATATATGCATCTGATCTCACTTCCTCTCACCATTTGCACAACATATCTCCTTGAAACTCAGATTTTCATGCATCACAACATATGTTCATCTCTGAGATCAGGTTCTAAGGTGCTATGGGCTCAGTCAAAGGTGCCAGTAGGGATGCTATACAGCTCAACCTGACTGGACCTGGTTCTTATGCATGTTTTAAGGCCTTTGATCCCTCTTTTGCAAAGCAATCAATAAATCTGATGTAGCAAGAACTAAAGTAGCTCAATTACCACATCTTCACTTATTAAACATGCTTTAAAGGGATCAAAGGGTCAGATTTGTCATTTTTATGTTTTTAAGCTTCTTTAATGCTTGAACTAAACATTTGAAGAACTCAAATGCATAAGGAGCTGTAGTAGCTCAACAAATGCATTATTATTCATCATTTGCTTAGTAAAACACTAAGGAAGTGTTCAGATTAGATGTATGTACATGAAAACAGAAAAGAAGCATGAAAAAGAGGTAATTTTGATCCTCAGATCCTGTGCAGTGCTTGCCAAGATGCAAGCTCTATTCTTTAGCAAAGGATCCTCACATGTAAGCTCCAAATTGATCAAATAAAAGAAGAAATCGAAAAAGAAGCAAAGAGAGAAGCATGACAGTAGAGAAAAGAACAAAATTCAATCAAAAATTTGCATTCAAAGAAAGGTTATTACATAGCACAACCCCTAAGGGCTTTACATCTTCATTTCGATCTTTATTACCTATCAAATTGTAGTATAACACAAGAGAGCTTGAAAGCTTTGCTAATGGCTAGCCTATTGCAATGGAGAAGAAGGTGTATGTGTGTATATCAGTGTGTATCTCTCTATCTTGTATGCTACTATATATTTAACATGAGTATGGGGTGCCTTATATAGGGCAAAGAGCTAGGGCATAGCTCTGCATCAATTCATTCATCATGAGACACGTGTATCAAGGTGTTTGATCAAGGGTCGGGATCAATTCATTGCACTCATGCTCCCATTTGGCATGAGATCACACATTAAGCATTGTTTAGATATTTTCATGCAAATTAATCAAGTTCCAGCCTTTGGATTAGCTTGGAGATGAGGTGTCATGCATCTAAGCCATTAATCGGCCGGATATGGGGAGCATGCATGCATTGCGTGATCTCTGGCATTGAAGAGGGAATATTCTCTTGCTGGCATCACTCAATGAGTGCATAACACGTGTCCATGGGGACTATAGAGCTGACAACGGCTCTAACAACCCGGTTGCACTATACCCGCACCGGCTTAAGCTTAAACTGTGCCCTTCTTGATTAATGCGCTTCAGAGCATGGGGATTGGTCTAAAGGCATCGTAAACATTATACAATCATGTGCATGAGTGCAATTTATCCCTCCAGTAGTCAGGCATGCGCCCCTTACTTCATCCGGGATCGAATGTGAACGGGTTCCATGGTTCTCATATAATTGAGCATTTATTTCTCAAATTGATTCTTTAAACATCATCGTGTAGTCATCACATATCTAAGCACCAAGCTTCATAACCCAATTTGAACCCAGTTGCTCACTTCACATTTCTCAATTCATCTCTTCTTTCTGCTATCAAAGGAGCTTGTGAGAGGGAGAGATTTCAGAGAAGAAGAGGACTCCTTTCATCCTTAACAAGCTTAGAGAATAGGCTATGCATGGTATAAACCCTTTCTCTGAGCTTCATCTTTAATCCGGCAGCGTGGTGAAGGAAGGAAGAAGAGAGACGGGGAAGAGAGACCTGACAGGTAGGCCCCGCTCGTCATTCTCTCCAAAACACAGCCAATCGGCTTCTTTTATTTCAATCATCCCTTGTTTAAACTCGGTGTTAAGTGCACCGTATAGTGAGTATAACATGGCTCACGAGAAACGGGTGCACAGGAAACGAAGGGGTCGCGGGTGCTGGGTTTTAAACTCAGCGACTTAAGCCGTATTTCGGGTGCTCACGGCGCATGATGAGCCAAGCCTCTGACGCCCGGTGCACAGTGTTACATCTTCGTGCACCAAATTTATCCATCTCAGGGATTCAGCGAAAATCATATTTAGTCGCTGACATATGGGCCACTATCAGGGGTTTGCTTAGTGAACCCGAATTTGTACCTAGAACATTTGAGATGAGGTTTTGCATGCGTGGCACCACTCAGATTGTGCCAACTCAGCATATTTCATGAAAATTTAATAACTCTTCAATAATTTTGAGTTATAAATTGCATCTTATATCAAAATTCATATTTTCGCATGCATAATCATACCATGAACTTTAAAACATCACTCTCAATCCATTTTAGAGAGTTATCATGTACCCTTGATATATTCCAAGTATTAAAACATTGCCATTTCATTTGAGCAACATTTTAGGGTACAACATAGTGGATATAACTCATCAGGAACTTCATTCGGGGCAAGTGATATCTTACCATTCATGCAACAAAAGCTAGGAAATCCGTACTGGAATCGCTTAGCTTTACAGAACTTGCAATCTCGTTGCTTCTGCTGGATGTTGGGTGAGGGAGGCAAGCCATGATATACAAAATCAAACAGGTCATTATTTTCGCTTTCATTTCTGGTAGATGCTACTGTCATTGTTGGGTTTAAGCTAGTTTCCCCATCTGCAAATAATCCTACAATAACAATAACGCTCATATTATCCTTATATAACTTATGTGGTCATTGTTGGGTTTACCGTCAATCTCCGCCCATGACTCTTCTAATTGAAATATGATGACATCGTCACTTTCATCTAAATCTTCAATTTCTTCTGTTAAAGTAGACGACAAAAATCATGATTTGTGTAATAAAAATAAACATTAATCTTTGTTATGATGCTATAAATAATATAAATAAAATCATAACAAAAGAAAACATTTATCTTCATTATTTATCTGAGTTTCCCTTTCTATATCAAGCACTGTAGTCTTCGTTCTCTGATGTATTTCATTGATAGATGCATTTCCACCCTCAATATGAGAGGATCCATTCTCAATTGAAGTGTTATTGCATGTGTAGAGTTCATCTGCTGTCATGCTACTAGTCAACCCATAAATTCGCTTGTTATTGTACTTGCACATCATCTTCTTTTGTCTCTCTTTAATTGCGTAATCCATGCTTGCATATCTTTTCTTGTTATATAAACGGTTGTGTTCCTTAGAAGAGCTAGATGCCATTCTCTTCTCAATTATGACTGTCCAATGATATTAAAAAAATATGACATTAACTTCATAAGTGATGTATTGATGGTAAAATTCATATATACAGAGATCATCTTTTTTTTTTTTTTTTGCTCGAAAAAGGACAAATCAACAGGATGATCTATTGTGACCTTTTTCTAAAAAAGTTTTAATTGCACTCTGGAAGTTTTTTTTTTTCTCTTATTCATCATTCAATTTTATACTTTAATATGTTTCTTAAATAAATTATAGTGGGCAAATTATTTAATATTAAAAACAAACGTTATAACCAAATCGAAAATCACTAATACATTGGAGGCAATTATGTGGTTTGCTTCGAAAAGAAAAAGAAAGAAGTCATCGATCATATCTCGTTACAAGAAAAGCTTCTAAATTAATAAAAATTTAAATAAAATCCAATACAAACAATCAAAAATTTCTGAAACATTTGACTGCGCCATAGATCAATAAATTTCTCAAAACCAAAATACATTATAGTTTATAGATAATATTAGCATTAAACATAAATTTACAAGAAATGATGCTGTGGCCTCATTTGAATAAGCAAAAGGGTTCCATGAGATGTATATCCCAGTTTATTTTAAAATAAAGATACAAGTCGCTAAGTGCGCCGGTAAGGATGATGGTACAGCCACTGGTACAGTCGAGGTATTCACTTGATTGTGGTTTATTATAATTTTGGCATTTTGGTAATTGCTCCAAATGTTTTATCGTTTTGTATTTCTCTAATCAGGTCACCAATTTGAGACCGAACAATTAATGCCAGAAAAAATAATTCGTGTATAGTTAGATTTTGATTTTTTTTTTTTGGAGCAAAACAAAAGGATGCCAAGATTTTATGTACTAACCAATTTTGCTATCTAACTTGCCTCGAATGTAATATAAATATGAGTTCAGTAAATAGAAACATTAAAGAAACCATTCATATCCATAATATAATATGAGTTCAAACATTGAAATTAAATACAAAACATTACCAACCAAACAGGAACAAAGTATATAACAGGAACAAACCATAACATAATATAATAAACACAACAAAGCCTAACAGGTACACGACAAAGCAAAGCATCACGATTTCAAAATAGCTACCCATCAAAACTAACTAAAATGGCAACATCAAACACAACCATAATATCAATATCCTATCCTAAACCCCAAACATTCTTTGACTCCATCCTTGCATAATTAAAGAGGTATGTTAATTCTGTGCAAATTAAAGAAAGCTTTAATCATAAATATTAGTGATTTATTAAAGATAACAACATTCTAATTGTCTAATTGTTTTTTAAACTTACAATTACCTATGTGTCAAGGCCAAGGCTTCCGGCATAATTGGATCAAAAGTAACATTGGAAATATCTGTGGCTTGCACATAATTAATTGGAAATAAATCGATATTTAACATATTTTTATACATTACTAAGAGAGAAATACTGAAAAATGAAAGGAGGACAGATATAAATGTCGTACGTGGTGTATGAACGATTACTTTCACCCGAGTGACAAAGATGACAGACTTGTCATGACATGCACGAACAAGCCTCACATGATTGGTCAAAGGTAAGCCCATCAGAACTAATGGAATCACATTACATCTGGAAAATTTAAGGAGTTGCACAAATTCAACGATTAGAAACACAAAGTTAGTGGGAAATCATCTATATCATATAACTTTTATAAGTAACACTATAATTCTGACTCACGTCCAGTCCAGTAGATAAATCTCAAGGGTAGGTACACGATGTCCTCCATTCCAATTAAGGTATTCCAATTTATGTCCATAACATACTCGACTCACTACATCTAAAGGAAAGAAATAGAAATTGCAAGGTGTCCATTAAAATTAAGAAATATTTTTTGGGAACACTAACAACTCCTAAATAATAACTATCTGTACAAAAATTAATTACCTATGAGATGATTGCCGTGTTGGATCCCGTAAATTGTTTCAATGGATGGCACCATGGGGTAAAGAGGAAGATTACATAGGCTTTGAGGAACAGGAAAGATAGTGGTATCTTTGTCAAAAGCAATTTGAAAATCTCGGTCCACTATTTTACATTTAGCAAAAGTAATATACTTTTCATATGCCGGTTCGACTTGGAAATCCTTCAGAGAAATCAAATGGCCAACTCGAACTCGGTTTTCTACATACGATTTCATCTCGTCTGGAACTTTGGCCAACATTTTTGCTCTATAAAAGAACCAAATGTTAAAATATGCAACACAGAATCGAGACAATAACAGCATTTACGAAATAGTATTACTAAATATGACAAATTGGAAGAGTAATGCGATTCTTACATCATTATCTAGAAGGACAAGGTAAAGTTTGCTATTACGGCGAGTCTTCCAGATGAAATGCACTCGCACGACATTCATATCCCACCAGAAGTAGTTTAGACACTCCAGTTGCGCAAATTTTTCAACCGTTAAAAACCCATTGCTTGACTGCCATAAGGAAACTCTTATATTTATATGAAAAGGTCATCACTTTATGTTTATTTACAAATTTGTTGACTGTATCTATCCTCTTTGATGAAAAGGTCATCATTTAAAATAGCAAAACACAAGGCAGATATCAATATGCAGAGAAAATTTTCAAAATATGGTGCTGATCCCAAAGAAAGAAGAGGCAAAGTCCAACCGCATATCAGCCATCTGGTTCATGACAACCAGACAGGATTTGTGAAAGGTAGACAAATTGCGGAAGGGTTTTTGTATGCACAAGATTTTAGGTTTTTGTGAGGTAGCTAATACACGCGACATGTCATACGAATAGACAGAAATAGGAAGCAAACAATTTTAAATGACAAGTAAACAATTTTAAATCATCATCAAACTGGAAATCCAAAAGCTGCAATTTCAAGCTGGAAATCCAAAAGCTGTAATTTCAAGATGAAATAATGATGTACCTTTCAACAAATCGCTTGCACGTTATGACAAAGTTGTTTCAAGCTGTCACTCAAGTCTGCAGGTCCTGGAATAACTGTAAATGTCAGAAATAACTGTTATACTTGGCTGGTTCTCAGTATATTGGTTACTGTTGTTTTTTTTTTCTCCATTGAATTAACTGATGGTTACTGTTGTAAAGTTTAGATAGCAGTCTCCATGTAATTATTGGTTAAAAGGGCCTCTATGCTTATATTGTATATATGGTCAGTATTGATTTGCCAAAGTGTAGATAGTGGTCTTCATAGTATGTCTTACTGTGTATATTGTGCTGGACAGTGGCACTGGCTTGTTTCATTGACTTAAACACATTTTTATGGTTCTAATAGAAGAATAAATGAGCTAATCATGGCACAGGGTGCTGGACAGTGGACTGGTACAGGGTGCTGGATAGTGGACTGGTACAGGGTGCTGGACAGTGGACTGGTACACGGTTCTGGGCAGTGGACAAAATTCTTTTAATTCTTACTATTAATGTATTGAAATGAAGAGAGAACATTTTAATTCTTTTCAGTCAGACTTGAGATCAGTACTACATGGTATGCAACAAAATTTTGTACAATTTCTTAGAAGACATGCATATAAATATATGTTGATGTAGAATACAACATTTTCTTAGAAGACAACTAATAAGAAAGGATCTATTTAGATTTGATCTCTGAAAGAGATAATGCACCAGAAAATCTTGTATTCTAAATCTTATTAGTTGATTTAGAATTAAATTGTACCCGGTACTATACCGATTTGATATATTAGATACTTTTTCATATATGTTGATTTTGTACCCGGTACTGTACCGATTTGATCTCAATCAAATGATTTTCTGGTGCTTAAATGTTTTATTAATGGTTCTCTGAAATAAGCAAACCAGTCAGAACCCATGATTAAAATTGATGAAATTTTTTGTAATTTCATTCTTGTTTCGGTAAATAGAAATTAACTAACACATATATAAGTAGGACTGAAGAAAGGGAATGGGCTTCTTTCCTATCTCTACTTCGTATCATGCCGAAAATTCGTGGATGAAGAATGGCTTATTTCACAAATTTTGGGGGAACAAATGATTACGAATAACAGAAATCCTTTTTTACTAACACGAAAATGTGGCTCTGAGTGGTTCAATAAGTAAATAAAGCAAATTAAGTGCTCCTAATATATAATTCCAATGCATTCAAATGCATTCAACCAAATAAATCAGCAAGCAAGTTGAAAGACATGATTCAACCAAATAAATCAAATGCATTCCAATGCATTAAACCAAATGCATTCAAATGCATTCAACCAAATAAATCAGAAAAGACATGATTGAAATATATCCCCAATCGAAAGCAAGTTGGAATACTATAATATTGATTACATAATAGTGGCAACTCCTCAACTCTTGATTCATATTACTTTGTTTGTGTTATGAAACTGATTGTAAACATATGGTGTTATTCACATTTGGCAGGTAGCATTAGGCTTACCAGTAGAAAGGTTGATTGAATTAAGGATTACCAACAATTAGTACAGAGGCTATTTGCAAGAAATGTATTTCCATAATAAGTCCTGAACCAATATATATATATATAATATCTGACCATAACAAACATAATATAAATGGTATCAGCGCAATACTGGAGATGCAGGAACAAAATTCTTTACAAGTTTCTATGTACGAATATTCCGAGAGGAGAGAAATTTACCTTAGCAAGGGTGGGCGAAGGTGATCTTCGTCAGTGTCACTTTTGTTGTCTACCTGCTCCTGACGTGCCTGACTTTATACCTCCACTTGAAAGAGCTGCAATGTCGGTAAAATAGGGAGAGATTAGCAGATTGCACAAATAAGCGACGAAATTAGGGACGCTGGAAATTTAGGCCACTACCGACCTAACTGAGAAATGCTAGGATCAGTAGAGGTAATGCTAATATTATGTAAATTCAAACCCAAAACTAATACGGTCAAATAATACCCGACCTGTTTAACCCGACCTCATTTTTTTCACTTAGGACCTCGATCTATTTGTAATCACATGGCATCTTGTACAACAATAAATATGCATCCCTATTCCCATTCCCTTATTTCTACATGAATCAGATCATCTGAATATTATAATACAAATGAATATCACAAAATGGAATTGAAACCTAGTAAGTACTGGTAACAGCTAGATATTTTATGCTTTCAAGTGAGTGTAATACAAGGCCTATATCTATCACTATGGCCTAAATAACAGAAACAGGTGGATATTTCATCTTTAATATTTCCCAAAACACTTGTGTCATAATATCACATGCCCATGTTGCCCCTATGGCAGGGAAGACAGTAAAATCAACAAATCAATAATTTCGTTGAAAATATGAGTGCAAACAAATAGTAAATAAAAAGTTACAAAGCATAATACAGTGAAATTATAAATCCAGAGAGAGATAACCGATATCCTACTTAAAAAAATTTGGGAGAATTTTAATTTGTTAAACCTTTCATGTTGCAATATTTCCTAGAGGAAGGAGTTTACCTTTGTAAGACCGGAGAATTTTATGTTCTTCTTTTTCACCTATCCTTTTGCAATTTATTGATACTGAGCAAGACCTGAAGTGAAAATATGCATGGTTCCGAAAATCGTCCGATTCCGATTTGAATTGGCCGATTTGAATCGGAATCGGACGGGACCGAGTCGATTTTTACCCGATTTCCTCGGTTGTGCGATTTTCTGAGAGAAATCGGATGAACAGTGACGGAATCGGCCGATTTTCTGATTTTTTAGCCGATTTACACCGATTTTCCGAGTCCGGCCGATTCCGGCAATTTTTCAATTTTTCTCAAGACAAAAGACAAAAGCAATCCAAATCAGAGAAAGAAGGAGAAAAATCAGAGAAAGAAAGAGAGATATATAACCCGGACGAAGCCGAGCCTGGTTTCACGGCGTCGTCGCCTCGCACAGAGGAACAACGAAAGAGAAGAGGGGCGTCGTCGTCATCGCGGCATTGTCGTCGTCGCCTCTTGGCTTCCCTCTCCAGGAACAACAAAAGAGAAGAGGGGCAGACTGGGTTAGGTTTAGGCAAGATTCATGCAGAGAACATGAACGGGAAGAGAAGGAAGGGGGCGAAATGGAGAGGGAGGTAGCGAAATGGAGGAGGAGGAGTAAAAAATGAATAAAAGGGAAGGGGGTGCGAAATGGAGAGGGAGGGGTTGCGTCAAGATTTGTGCAGAGAAAATCAGATTTAAAATTTTGTGGAAAGAGAAAATGAACGGTTGGGATTTATGCCTGAGAGAATATAAGATCAAATATTCATTAACCTTATTATAAATTTCGATCGTAAATCCCATTGCCTTGTAAAAATTAAATTATAATTGAATTGTTATCATAATTTTTATAACAAATTCATAATTTTTATTATCAATTATATTTTTATACCTTCATTTATTCCTAATAGGTCACAAATAGAAATTTTAAGTTTGAAAGTATTTTTTCTAGCATTTAATTTTATACCTTTGGTAAGATTTAAATTTTTGTTGTTTGTTGTTTTTAATATATAAATTTAGTACAATTTATTATGATGTTCATCTAATATTTAATAATATTATTATTATTATTTCATCATTGTAATAGTGTCTCAAAATTAACCGATAATTTAATTTGACACTACATTAATGTCTTGTCTTAACATAATTATTTGAGTGTAATGTTTTGTCTTAACATAATTTTATTACAAATAATTTTTATACCAATTATTTCCTATGTTTTTAGGCTTTTGGCTACAAAACAGGCTTTCTGCCAAAAAAATCCGATTTTCCGAGTCAAATCGGCCGATTTCGGCCGATTCATCCGATTCCGATTCGATGGTCAAGAATCCGATTCCGATTCCGATTCCGATTCCGATTTTCAGAACCATGAAAATATGCAATGTAAAAATTACAACAAAAGCTGCTCGGACAGAGTCCTTACTTTCACTTAAATCAACAGAAAAATATATTTTAGGTTATGTCCAATGGAAGATGCTGATCTGTAAATGGAATCGTTAACCAAATTTTTTTTTGTTGCATGGTATCTCTACTGTTTTATAGTCTGCATGGCCTTTGTTTGAAATAGGTGGAACTGGTTTCCGGTATAGTTTAAGAAATAAATAGATTTATATTTTTGAAGAAGTGTTTAGATGGATGAGTTACATTAAGCTAATAACTATGACCTAATATTTGCATGCAATCCAATTCACTTTAAAGGTAAAATAAAAAAAAAACTTTACTGACAGATGGAAATCTGTTTTTTTTTTCATTAGGGTCCCTGTTGAGTACAGTTCATCTAACCTATTTGTTGTAAGGTTGATAAATCAAGTGGCTACAAGTGTTACAGTCACATGTAGAAGCTGATGTACCTACGAACTTGGAATTTCCAGCTAAAAAAATGGCATGTACCGATGACAGCAGAAACCAAATAAGAGTAGGAGTAAATATTGAAAAGAGATATGTGTTATGCATAGTACAAGGTTTCAATCTTGGTTTTTTATATGGTAGGGATCTGAATACTGAAATTAGATGTTTACACACAGAAGCCAAAACTGAAATTAGACATTTACACATATGGCACCAAGTAAAAACAAAAGCTGCATTGGTCATGGTCTATATTTACCAATATTAAAGGCATACTGTTAAATGAAATCTTACAAAGCAAATTACAGGGACCTCAAAAAAAATAGGCTATGGTGACTGGACGCATGAAAAAAAACTCATGTACCTACTATTTGACTGTAATTTTGTTAATAGCAAAATACAGGGACCTCACAAAATTACAGGGGCTCCACAGTAATGCGTTCCCTTGACTGATTTCACAAAATTAGTGGCAAACTGGACCTCCCAAGATTAGTGGCAAACTGGACTGATTTCACAAGGCATATGGAGAAAGACCAAGATGCTATGGTCTGATATACTGGTACATACATATCAGAGCAAACCTTACATAGGAGGATTGCAACTCTTAAACTTAAAAAAAAAAAAGGATAAACACACTCAACCAGAACATACACACGGAAGGACATATAGTATTCATCAGCAAAGAGGAAAAGTGTAGATATAAGAAAGAAATATCACTTAATCGTTCAGAATCTCAAAACCATTTACAAAATTCTAGAGAATAAGGTTAGAAAAGCTTATTTACAAAATTAAACTACATAAAGAAATTTTACCGGTAATATTCAGCAGTGGGTATGAACCGCACCAAAGGGTTTAAGTGAAGAAAAATTATGAGCAAATATATATGGATTTTAACAAAGAAAATACCTGGTTATGAATAAACATATATTGCAATATTTCTCTTTAGGATTTCCTCGAAGTGCAACTGTGCCTTTCCTCCCTCTGTGCCGGTTTCCTGTACATAAAATTTCACAACGTGTGAGAAATTGGTGGTAAGGTAAACATTTTAAAGAAAATGAGGTAAAAACAAAGTTATCAATGTGCAAGATAAAAAAATGTTAAAATTGGTTTACCAGCAAAGTCTGTTCTGTACTTGTCTACCTTAAAGAATTGGCATTGAACAAATTGTACTGAAAACAAGAGTGAGGTTATGGTACTATGCATAGCACAGATTGGTGCTACTATGGATCAATATATTTTCATCTCCAAAGTCCAAATAGTCAATTTGAACCGTTCAAATCCATTGTTTGGACTTTGAAAATGGAGATATCAATCCATAGTACGGACTATTATGTGCTATGCATAGTACCATAGCCTCACTTTGCAAACAGAATATAATAGTACAAAAAATGGTTTATGTACCTCTAAAGCAATCTTCTTATCCTCCTCTTTTAACTTGTATGCGACTCCCCACTGTTGACATGTAAACATATAACTAAGAGAATTACACAATAAACAAATTCTAATTCTAAATATAAGGTCATAAATCTATGGGACAACCAATCTCTTATGCGGTTACCACAAACAAGGGTGACTATCAATCAATAGCACTATTGATGCTACCAAGACAAAATTGGGTTACAAATGAGCTCAATTTCATGTCAGGACTCATGTTCTTTTTTCCAGAAGAAAAAAAATGAGGAAATACACAACAGTGAGGTTCATTTAGCCAAATTTTGGTCTAAAAGAACTATTTGTTTATACTAAATTGATAATTGACTAATATAACATGTTTTATTGGGACAAAATTGAAGGAAAACGTGTCATGTACCAGTTAAAAAAATTATGAAATGAAAAGTACTATCCAGACTTCCAAACATTGCAAAAATAAATTAGTAATATAAAAATAAAAATAAAACTACAAGATAGAATGTTTTCTAAAGCAAGTCTTGCAAATGACAACCCAACATAGACTTTATTAACGAAAAATGCTGATAATTTTTTCAATTGAAACTAACACCATCATCTTGTACAATAAATGCAAACAAAAGCCCAAAAAAAACAGGAGTTGTAAACTTTCTTTAAATACCCAAAAAAAACAGGAGTTGCAAACTTTCTCATGTCATTTTGATAGATTTAACCTTACTATCTAGATGTTTTCACAAATACCCAAAAAAAAAACTGAAGAATGAAACATCATAAATGCTTGGGCTGTTCTTTTGAATTTAATTTACATGTTCAAATAGTAAGACCCGATTTTGTATAATGTAAAACTACATACTGCCAAATAACAAGCTGAAAAAATAAGAATTAGTAAAACTAAGAAGTAGTAATACTCACATCCAAGTATTGTTCTAGCCTTTGAACAAGCTCATGAGGGATTGGCTTTAGCAAATTGGTTTTCTTTTTATACAACTTTTTGATCCATAACTCAATGACAGTTTTGTTTTTCCTCTCTTTAGCATGTAAATTAAATTCAGGGAAAAAAAAGATGAAGAGGCAGTGATATGGAAATAATGGAAATAATGATTTCAATGAAACCCTCTCTGATTTCTTTAATAAATATGGTAATAATGAACCCTCTCTGATTTCTTTAATAAATCTGGAAATAATGAACCCTCTCTGATTTCTTTAAAAAATCTGGAAATAATGAACCCTCTCTGATTTCTTTAATAAACCCTCTTGTAAGGACCCGTATCACTTAAATTCAGGGAAAAAATGAAAAAGCAAAGACAATTTATACCCTTGATGATTTCAGTGAAACCATAGGGGCAGCACCAGGTTTGAGTGAAGAGGCCGATTGTGCAACTGCAAATCGACAAATGAAAAATAAGGTTTGCAATTTGAGAGGAGCCAATTTGATTGATATATAAAGATACAACAGTCGGTTCAATTGAAATTGCAATGGCGGGAGCGATTACCTGTCAAATCCATGGAGGAGAGATCAAAGAACCAACGTCGTTTGAACTTGGAATGGCAGGACATTTGATTTTTTTTCTCAGAGGGGAGATCAAAGAACCATTTTCACGAGGGAATCGAAGAACCGGCATTCTCCTATGGCGACGTCGGGAAAACAAAATAAGTGTCACTAAACGCGTGGAGAAGAAGGATCTGCGAACGTATTTGAACAATTGAGATTCGTGAAAAGTCGGGGGGCCAGTATTATTTGTGCTTTGAGATTCGTGTAGAACGTATTTGAACGATTGAGATATTCCAAATAAGTAATGCAAAGTTTGAGATATCTCAGAGTATGCGGTTTCAGAAGAAAACGCGTCGGGATAGTATCCTATGTGGTTTTCGTGTGGCTTCTCATGTAGCGGGTAGTTTTTAAATTAAATTTAGACTTCTACACGCTAGACAACATGGAAAAGATACATAAAATCAATTTTTTTTATTAAAGGCTGAGATTTGAGATGTGTTTTGATGAGTGGCTCAGATCTATTGAATGAACGGTTCAGATTTTCTCTGGACAAATAGAGGATTGGGTCCGAATAAAATTAACGTGATATTAGTAGTCCTGATATATATATATACATATACATAGAGTTGAGCTATGGTACTCTATAGAGTAAAAGGCCTTGGTACTCTACGGCACTATATTTTCGTTTTAAAAATCCAAACATCTGATCCGAACCATTGAACATGTTCTTCATATTGAAATGTTCTTGGAGACCAAATTTTACATTTTTTGGAATTTTTTTGTTATTTATTAAGCCACATTGAAAATCGCAAATCCGATGGTCCAGAAATTTTTACTGTTTTTTACTGTTCACAGCAGATCTGAGATTTTCAAAGTGGCTTAATAAATAGCAAAAAAATTCCAAAAAATGTAAAATTTGGTCTCCAAGCACATTTCAATATGAGGAACATGTTGAAAGGTTCGGATCGGGTGTTTGGATTTTTAGAACGGAGATATAGCGTAGAGTATTGAGGCCTTTTACTCTATAGAGTACCATAGTCCATCTCCATATACATATATCTATACATACATATATATATATATAGAGAGAGAGAGGGAGAGAGTTTGGCTAGTATACCAACGTTGGTATAGAGCAGTTCGTTATACCAAGTAGATTTTCTGATTTTGAAGTCCAAATAGCCGATCCGAACCGCTCAACATGTTTTCCATATTGAAATGTGCTTGGAGACCAAATTTTACATTTTTTGGAATTTCTTTACTATTTATTCCACTTTGAAAATCGCTGATCCAACGGTGGCTTAACCAAACAGTAAAACAGAAGCCACCGTTGTATCAGCGATTTTTAAAGTGGCTTAATAAATAGTAAAAAAATTCCAAAAAATGTAAAATTTGGTCTCCAAGCACATTTCAATATGGAAAACATGTTGAGCTGTTCGGATCGGCTATTTGGACTTCAAAATCACAAAATCCACTTGGTATAACGAACTGCTGTATACCAACGTTGTTATATTAGCCAAACCATATATATATATATATATATATATATGTATATATAGATATATAGAGTTGGGCTATGGTACTTCGCGAAGTAATTTGATCCCTCCTTTATATTTATATATATATATATATCTATGTGTGTGTGTGTATATATATGTATACATACATACATACATATACATATATATATATATATATATGTACAAATACATATATCAATATATATGTATACATATAGTTATATATATGTATATACATATATGTATATGTGTGTGTGTGTGTGTGTGTATAGATATATATAGAGTTGGGCTACGGTACTTTGCGAAGTAAAGCGAGTGTTTTACTTCATGTCTATATCTTCAGTTTCAAAGTTCAAAACATCGATATGAACAGTTCAAGTTGATCTCCATATCAAAATAGTGCTTGGAGACCAAATTTTACAATTTTTAGAAATTTTTACTTTTTTTGAATTTTTTTTAAAAACACTCATTTTTATGGTCCACGATTTTCTGAAAATCAGTGATTTTAATAAATTCCAAAAAAATAGTGAAAAAATTCTAAAAATTGTAAAATTTGGTCTCCAAACACAATTTAATATGGAAACCAACTTGAACGGTTCGGATCAACGTTTTGAACTTTGAAATTGAAGATATAAACATGAAATAAAACACTCGCTTTACTTCGTAAAGTACCGTAGCCCAACTCTATATATATATGTATACATATACACACACACATGTATATATACACACATATACACATATATACATACAAATATATATACACTATATATATGTATTTATATGCATATATATGTGTGTATGTGTGTGTGTGTGTATATATGTATAGAATAGAACTAGGGTGCTCCTAGGAGTACCAAGCCCCTTTGTACTCTTAACTCTAAAACCTATCGGATTAACTTTAAACGTCGAATCCAAACCATTGAAATCCTTCTACCTTACGAGTGATGCGTCTACATGTGAAAATTTTAAAGTTACGAATTAATTTAGTATTAAGTCAAGTGGTCAAAATTAGAAAGTTTCTAAATTAATTTTAATGCATTAATTTTTTGGAAGCCACTTGACTTTATACTAAATTAAGTTTCTACTTATTCTGATTTTATATGGGTCATGGTCAGGCTGATAAATCCAAGAAATGATGTCATGGCAATATATACCCACCGTTTGCTTGACTCAACGACATCAACATGGTCAACCAACACCCCTGCGCACTCCGATGTGCAAACCTTTTCATCATCTAGCTATACAGCATGGGGTTATTACTCATTCATGAGACAATCCGACTTAGAGACCTCAAGCTACCTTAGAAATGATATGCTTGTCATCAAGACTAGTCTCTGGGTTTCAAAAGACACATCGACAGTTCTCCTTCCGCCACTGTCAAACGTCACGGATGAGTTATAACTGCAATCAATGGAATCGTGCTTATGCCAAAGCTTCTTTTGAGAACAGAAAATTAGCTGATGTTTGATTTTTCTTACTTTTTTATTATGACGTATGTTTATGTAGCAGTTTGTGTTATCTTGTTCATTGTTTTTGTTATATTTGACCCAAATTGCTATTTGAGCCCGTTGGGCTTTGTATCTTTAATTTGTAGTACATGTAATGACTCTTGTAAGAGAGAGAATTAAGTCTATCAGAAATCAGTTTGAGTTGTCTGTCTGTCTCTTTCTCTCTTTCTCTTCTCAAACCCTAGAAAACCTAACAAATTGGTATCAGAGCCATCTTGCCGCCGGCAGTCTGTTCGGTGGTTCCAGGGTTCAGATCAGTCCGCTGCTATTCTAGAGTTTCTCAGTTCCGCTTCTCTAGTCATATTCATTTCGCGTCGCCCCCTAGACCGCAATTTCAGTGCAGAATTTTTGTAGGCCGCGATCTCTTTTGTCGCTTTTTCTGTAGTCAGTCTCCGTTTATTTCTCTTGGACCGCGCAAAATCCTAGCGAATTTATTCGCTTCTGATTTTGGGTTTTGCTTTGGTAAGCCGCGTCTGGACCGAGAACAGGTGTTCTCTTGTGCAAGGTCAACTTGTGGTGAGACTTTAATTATATTCCGAAGCCAACATTCTTGTATCATACTCCGAAATTTAGTTTTGTTCTTTTATCCAAACTTGATTGGTCTTGGTCAGAGAGCAAAATTTTGGCAATTCTAATTTTGCTAAATTAGAATATTTCGGTATTTGTTGTGGTTTGGATTTGAAAAATTGGTAAATTGGGAGAATTGTTAAATTGGGTGTTTGAGAAATTGAATGGATATGTCGGCGAAGTATGATATCGAGAAGTATGATGGGAAGACGAGTTTTGCATTATGGCAAGTACGTATGGCGGCAATTTTGTCGAGCCAAGGCGTTAAGGATGTCATTTTTGGTCGAGAAAATTTGATTGATGCGGTGACGGATAAGAAATGGAGAGATATGGATGATAAAGTGCTCTCTATTATCCAATTGTGTTTGAGCAATTCGACACTACAAGAGGTCCTATCGGAGAAGACCGCTAAGGAGTTGTGGGAGAAATTGGAGAATATTTACATGAAGAAGTCTCTCACCAATCGATTGCGGTTGAAATTGCGCCTCTACACTTTTCGCATGGTTGAAGGTACATCAATTTCCTATCATATTTCGGATTTGCATCTATTTTGAATGACTTAGGTAAGATTGATGTTAAGGTGGACGATGAGGACCAAGCCTTTTTGTTATTGTGCTCATTACCCACATCATACAAGACTTTTAGAGACATGTTGATTTATAGTAGAGACAAGATTTCCCTTGAGGATGTTAAAGACAATTTGCAAGCCAAGTTGCATATTGATAGTGAAATGACCAATAATGAGAAAGGGAGTCAAGGTGTTGGTTTAGTTGTTGATTGGGGTAGGTCATCGGACCGAAACTCGAAAGATACAAGGACCCGTTCGAAGTCTAGGCACAAGAATTTGGCATGTAACTATTGTAAGAAGAAGGGACACATTAAGGCCGATTGTTTCAAGCTTAAAAATAAACAAAAGGTGGATAGTAAAGGTTCTTCTTCGGAGGAGGCCAATGTGGCCGAATGTGACACAGTTGATACTCTTTGTGTGGTAGATACCAATGTTGATGATATGCATTGTTGGGTGATGGATACGGGTGCTTCGCAACACATGACTCCGAATAGATATTGGTTTGAGACTTATGAGCCTACGGATGGTAAGGTTCTCATGGGGAATAATAACATGTGTAAGGTTGCCGGAATTGGTTCGGTGACAATTAAGTTCCATGATGGAAATATCCGAAGGTTGACGGGTGTGAGGCATATACCCGATTTGTCAAAGAATTTGATTTCTTTGGGGTCTCTTGAGGAAAAGGGGTGTAAGTTCCAAAGTGAAGGTGGAGTCCTTAGAGTTTCTAAAGGGGCTCTCACAATTATGAAAGCGAAGAGAATTGTAACTCTTTATTTCCTACAAGGTTCCACAGTCACGGGCTCGGCCGCCATTGCGGGTTCGGGTACTATCTCGGATGCGGATGCTACTAGGTTGTGGCATATGAGATTGGGGCATATGAGTGAACGAGGAATGACCATTTTGAGCAAGAGAGGCTTGTTGTGTGGCCAATGCACGGGCAACTTGGAGTTTTGTGAGCATTGTGTATTTGGCAAGCATAAGAGGTTGAACTTCTCCATGGCCATTCATTCGACCAAGGGAATATTGGACTACATCCATTCAGATCTTTGGGGACCTTCTCACGAGCCTTCTAAAGGTAATGGTTCTCGTTACATGCTTACTTTAATTGATGATTTCTCAAGGAAGGTTTGGGTTTATTTCTTGAAAGAGAAAAGTGATGTGTTTCGCACCTTCAAAGAATGGAAGTCACTTTTAGAGAACCAAACGGAAAGGAAAGTTAAAAGGTTGAGAACCGATAACGGTTTGGAGTTTTGCAACCGTGAGTTTGATAATTTTTGTAAGGCTGAAGGGATTGTTCAGCACAAGACGGTGGTCCACACTCCACAACAAAATGGTGTTGCAGAAAGGATGAATAGAACATTACTTGAGAGATCTAGAAGTATGCTTTGAAATGCGGGTTTGGGTAAGGAGTTTTGGGCGGAAGCCATTAACACATCTTGCTATTTGCTGAATCGATTTCCTACCAGTTCAATTGAGTTGAAGACACCAGAAGAAGTGTGGTCGGGTAAGCCGGTCGATTATTCGAATTTGAGAGTGTTTGGTTGTCCCGCTTATGCACATGTGAATGAAGGAAAGTTGGAACCTAGATCGAAGAAGTGTGTTTTTGTTGGGTATCCCGCAAATGTGAAGGGGTACAAGTTGTGGTGTCCCGAATCATCTAAGTTCCTCATCTCGAGAGATGTCATTTTCAATGAGTCGGCAATGTTGAATGCAAATGATGTTGCACTCGAGCCGACTATTCAGGAGAATGAGATGGTTGAGACAAAAGTGGAGTTTGAGGTGTCGGTCCAAGAAGGTGATGATGTGATCTCACATGATGATGCCAATTTAGAGGAAGGCCGAGAAGAGGCACAACCATATGCATTAGCAAGGGATCGAGCTACAAGAGAAATTCGACCACCTACAAGGTATGGATACTCCGACTTTGCTTATTGTTTGGCAATTGCAGAAAAAGTTGAGTATTGTGAGCCATCTTCATATAAGGAAGCCATTTCTTCTAAGAATGCAGCCAATTGGGTTGCTACTATGAATGAAGAGTTACAATTCTTGCAACAAAATGAGACTTGGTCTCTTGTGAAGCCTCCGAGTGATAAGAGGATTGTGGGTTGCAAGTGGATGTTTAAGAGGAAGATTGATGGCTCAAATTCCACGGATTTTCGATACAAGGCAAGGCTAGTGGCTAAAGGGTATAGTCAAGTCCAAGATGTGAACTTCAATGATGTGTTCTCTCCCGTAGTTAAGCACATCTCCATTCGAGTTTTGCTCTCTTTGGTGGTAATGAAGGATTTAGAGTTGGAGCAAATGGATGTGAAAACCGCATTCTTGCATGGTGATTTGGAAGAGCAAATTTACATGAGCCAACCGGAGGGTTTTGAGGTTGCGGGAAAGAAGGACCGTGTGTGTCTTTTGAAGAAGTCCCTTTATGGCCTTAAGCAATCACCGCGGCAATGGTACAAGAAGTACGACTCATTCATGGTGAGTATTAATTTCTATCGTTCCAATTATGATAGTTGTATCTATTTCAAGAAGTTGGATGGTGGGGATTTCATTTACTTGTTGCTCTATGTGGATGACATGTTGATTGCATCCTCAAACTTGAAAGAAGTTAGGAGGTTGAAAGAGTAACTAAGTTAGGCATTTGAGATGAAAGATTTGGGGGCCACCAAAAGAATTCTCGGAATGGAGATCACAATGGATAGGTCCAAAAGAAAGTTGTTTCTTTCACAAAAGAGTTTTAACGAGAAAGTGTTACGCCGTTTTGGTATGGAGAAAGCAAAAGTTGTTTCAACACCTCTTGCAGCGCATTTCAAGCTTTCGGCCACTTTAAGCCCAAAATCCAATAATGAGAAGAAATATATGGAAAAGGTTCCATATTCGAGTGCAGTCGGGAGTCTCATGTACTTGATGGTGTGTACTCGACCCGACATTGCTCAAGCCGTTAGTGTGGTAAGTAGATATCTCTCTTGTCCGGGGAAAGGGTATTGGGAAGCGGTGAAGTGGATCTTCCGCTATTTGAGAGGTACTATTGATGCTCGTTTGGAGTTTGGTAATAGCAAGACATTAACTGGTTTTGTGGATGCGGATTTTGCGGGTGATTTAGACAAGAGGCGTTCTTTGACGGGTTATGTTTTTACCCTTGGAGATTGTGCAATTAGTTGGAAGTCTACACTTCAAGCCACCATTGCACTCTCAAGTACCGAGGCCGAATACATGGCAATTACCGAGGCTATTAAGGAGGCTATTTGGCTCAAGGCGTTTGTTGGTGAGATGTCTTCTTTCAAGAGTCCTATTATGGTGTTTTGTGATAACCAAAGCGTGATCCATTTGACCAAGGACCACATGTACCATGAGAAGACGAAGCACATTGACATTCGATACTATTGTGTTCGAGATGTGATCTCGGAAGGCAAGGTTGCCGTGAAGAAGATTGGTACCGAATCGAATCCGGCTGATATGCTCACAAAGCCTCTTCCAATTGCAAAGTTCAAGCTCTATTCAAGTTTGGTGTCGGTTTGTTTCTAGCTAGTTTGAGCTAGTTTTGTTTCTAGCATGTTGCTAGTGTATCTTTATATTTACCTTTGTTTAGGTTATGTTTGCTCTATGCATTTGCTTTATGTTTTAGTTTGTTTTAGATGCAATTTGGTTCAAGGTGGAGATTGTTATATTTGACCCAAATTGCTATTCGGGTCCGTTGGACTTTGTATCTTTAATTTGTAGTATATGTAATGACTCTTGTAAGAAAGAGAATTAAGTCTATCAGAAATCAATTTGAGTTGTCTGTCTGTCTCTTTCTCTCTTCCTCTTCTCAAACCCTAGAAAACCTAACAGTTTTTAAATAAGAACATCCTCAGTTAAGCTGTTCGTTTTCATGATTTTGGGAATGAGTGTGTTTGTAATCGTGAGATTGTTGTAATTTGTCATTAGTTGTTTGTTTCATTTTGCACTTTGAAACTGTTGTTCCTTTTGTACTTAGTCTGAAGGATGTATGGTTTGCATTATCGAGCATATTCTACGATTCTTGTGATTCTTGTGCATATTTGTGTACATAAATTACATTATTAGACAAGAAAAATTAATATGAACAATATCATTTACATGTCTGAAAAATTAATATGAACAACATTATATGGTTGGCCAAACAAAAAAAAACCACTATCAGGAAAATTTCATTTATCTAGACCAGTGTGGAGGACCTAATTCCTTGTTTGTAGAGGTTCCATGCAAAAGTTCTTCACTCAGAAAAGTTCTGATTAAACTTTCATATTCTGATGATAAAAAGAGTTGCCTAACATGCCAGGAGTCAATCATGAACTGCAGGTTCAGCTCAGAATTCATAATCCAAACTCGCTCACTCAATTTAATCCACGTACAAGCCGATTAAAAGATTGGCCCAGCTCGCTCTTTAGTAGATCTAACGAAAATAGTATTCAAGGGATGTGAATAAAAAAGAATAGATTGCAATGGTCATTTAATTTAATGCGCTTAAATGGGAGCAGATTATAGGATGACTAATACTTATTAATGATATAAAATATTTGTGAGCCCGCATTGTTAGGTCGACCCAGATGCGGCATTGATTAGAAAATGAGAAGTCAATGCATTATGCGTTTGACGATCTATCAAAAAATAAATAAATAATTCCAGCTATGCATGCCGTGCAGTAATTAGGTTGCCACTTCAAATCATAAAATATGTCATTCTCCCATTAATTGAACGAATTGAATAAAAATATTAAGTAACTTCAAAGAAAAATAAATTAAACAGTTTTATTCAAATAGTAAAAAAAATTCATGTTAAAAATGTGACTTAATTATGAAAAATTGGTTGCACAAAGTCTTATGCGAAGCCTGGTCTAAAGCGTTCAACATTGGCATGGATGATTAGATTCACGGGGCCATTTAATTTTATGAAGTTCTAAATTTATTTGCACGAATTTTGAAGAATAGAAATTTTTGCTCGCTGAGCTCCGGGGAAACCAGCTGGACATGATGGGCGGATGTAGACGCACATGGATGATAGCTTCCCCCGCACAAATCTCGAGATATACACACAAATCTATCGAAATAGTATTAAAGGGATGTGAATAAAAAAAAAATTGTAATCGTTATTTGATGAGCTTAAATAGAATCTGATTATAGTATGACTAATATTAATTTATTAAGGATATAAAATATTAGAGAGGCAGCATATTATTTGGTCACCCAGATGCAGCATTGAGTACATATAATGCAAATTGAGACCACATGGTGGCCTGACAAAAAATAAACCAAATAGAGTACGTATCGAGATCTGCACTGATCTTAATGAGCTTCGACGACCACTCCCCTATGCGTTAATTAGACATTAGACATGCACTCAGATCTAGACGAAATAATATTATAAAAATAATAGGATTGCATGTAATCACTAACATACACAGTTAATAGACTTCAACCGTGTTAGATCTCTAAAAAAAAAAGCGTATGAAAATAGTGATTTCTACACAGTCAAAATAATTGTATAAAGTAATAAGGGTTATATACCCGGTTTCTACAAGACGTCCGTGTGTGTATATATCTATGTCTGTATATGTTTATATGTATATTTGTGTGTGTATGTTTATTTTTATTTTTATTTTATTTTTATTCTTACTTATTTAAAATTATGAAAAATATGAAGGTTTATAATACAAAAATTCCATATTATTCTTTTAAACAAAAAGAGAGAGAGAGACGTGGCACTATATGGCCATGTGGCCTATGCATATGTTGCATGTGTGTGTGTGTGTATCTGTGTCTATATATGTGTGTGCGTATATATATGAGGAGGGATTCAATTACACTATTTTATGGCACAGAAAGTTTGTATGTATATGTGTGTGTGTGTGTGTGTGTGTGTGTGTTTATATGTATATATGTTTATATGTATATATGTGTGTTTGTGTATAAAAGTGAATGTAGGGCGTAGAAAGTCACACTGCGAGGTAGGTTAGTGAACGAGTGCGGGGATTTTTAAAAAGTGAATGCTCTGAGAGTTCCGCGAGTTCCGCGCTCCAATAATCATTGGAGGAGGAGACACCGAACTCGGGAGCATTGTTAATTCCTTTCTTCATTCCTTTGGATTCTCCCTTGATGAACCTACTGTCTACAATGAGAACATCTAGGGTTTTATTATTTGACTGTGTAGATGTTTAACTCCTGACAGTCGCAAGTCTCCGCCATTAATTACATCAGTAGACTGTGTAAGAAAACATGGACTTTTATAAAAAGACCATGTATGAAGTGCAGCAATTGTACACAGTTTAATTTTATTGAACCATGTACAAATAAGCATCACTTACGGAAACAGTTTTAAACTTTCAAACCGTGTGCGTATGCTAGAGTTTTTTTTCACCCAGCGTCTCCTCCCATTATGTATTGTTAATGTGCAATTTTTTCACATCCGTATATGATATGCCATGTATGGTGGCGTTCTCTAAACTAGTGTAGATTAATAACTAAAGAGTTACTTAAATTCGGATATATTTGTGCATTCAGTTTTTAATTCATTACAAAACAATCTTGTCATCCGTTGATCAATTTCGCTGATCTCGTCATGTATATGACTTTATCAGTTAGCTTAAATCCGCCCTGTTAGCACATCGTGCAGCATGAAATGTTCACCGAAATATTCTCTTTGAGCCACTAGGTTCCTTTGGGAAAACGAAAACAAATTGGAAAATCCAAAGTCAATGCATTATGCGTCTCACGATCTGACAAAAATTAATTCAGCCAACTATGCATGCCCTGTAGTTAGGACGTCATTTCAACTCATAAGTCTTATTCAAAGCCAGATGTATACCGTCCTATTCATACATTCACATGGTCAGTTTAGATTCTCGGAGCCGTTTAATTTTATTTTGTTCTAAATTAATTGGACGTATTTAAAGTTAGATCACACGGATCAAACCCAGTTTTAAATAGAATTTTTCCAAGAACCTTTAATTCTAATTTTTTTTCGCTGACCTCACTAGTGAAAAAAGCACAATCTGTGTCGGCCTATATGTGTCGGATATTAGTGTCATGCGATACAGAAAGAAATATATATTGGTTATTTTAAAAAACCAATACTAAAAACATTCTATAACAGTTCAAATAAAAGCCGACACAGATAACTCACAATCTGTATCAGTTCTTAGTGTAATAACCGACATAGATAATATGTATCGGTTCATTACTAAGAACCAATACAGATAGTGAGTTATCTGTGGCGGCTTTTAGTAAAGAACCGACACAGAATCCGGCCGGACAATTTGTATCGGCTAATTGTATTGAACAGAGATAGATTTTCAATGTATTTCTATTGGCCAAGAATATAACCGATACATATATTTTTTCAGTGTCATTTTTTTGTAATTAACCGATACAGATATTCATCTCTTCATTATACTCACAATAGCGTGGATGAGGTTCTCGAGGTCACAACTAAATCAGTCGTTCTCTCTGTTCTCTCTTTGCGAAAACAACTCTGATTTGTGTTCTTAGCTAGCTACATATTTATATTTCAATTTTGATTATCAAGAGGAGGTGACATTCCTAGTTGATCAAAACAAGATCTAGAAATTCATCACATGATCATCCTTTAAGTTAGGTATGTATTAATTGCCCGAATTTAATGCTATTCGCTGAAATTAGGTATCCTATAAGCTTGATTGGATTATTATTTGTTTTTCTCTTTGGATAGTGCTATTTGAAACAAACAATTTCTGCCCTAGCCTACCAATTGCAAAATGGAAATTTTCATGCATATGTAAACCCTAAACACTAGTGGAAAATTTTATGTATAGTATTGTGAAATTTTTTCATGAATTTATGATCAACTAGAAATTGTCATGCATATGTAAACCCTAAATGATCATTTTACAAAACTTCATCCATGTAACCCAAAAAAAAAATTAGATTAATAAATTATGCATGTAAATGATTAGGGTTATATTAGCTAATCATGTTGATTTATCTAATTCATGCATGTAAGCCCAAAATCTTGATTCCCTGCACCTATCCTAATCATGTTGTCATTTATTAATTTAAATTAGCTAAGTGTAGTGAAATTTGCAAAAATTTAAAGGATTAGGGTAATTTTGCAGTTTGTGTTTAAAACCTATAAACATGCATGCAGGGTAATAGATTTGTAGATTCCGTGCGCTATTATATTCTCATCTTATGCAATGATATCTTCATCTCACTCAATCCGACATCCATCTACATTGTAAGTACATCCTAAAACTCATATTTAATTAGTAGTTTGTGTAAATTAGGTATTTTGATATATAAGAGTAGTTTGTAGTTAATTAGGTGTATCTATACTAGGTAAAGTATTGTCTTATGAGCCACAACCGAATTAATTAATACATTTAGGTCATGATACCCATTCATAATTAATCCATTAGGGACTAATTTTGAATAGTCCCCATTTTGGGACTGCTCTTTGAATACTCTGTCTCAATTGGGATGGGACGACATATTAGTCGTGTTTTAGTATTTAGGAAAATTTCGGCAGTATTTCTCCATATTAGTTCCCCGAATACTCGGAGAACTAATGAGAAATGCTGCCGAAATTTTCCTAAATACTAAAACACGACTAATATGGGGTCACATCTGAGACAGAGTATTCAAAGAGTGGGATAAGATGGTAACTGACCCATATATATAAGCCCTACTGTTAACACTTAAGCCCTACCGTTTGCTTAATTAATTATGTTTTCTTATAATTAATTGCAGATGGACCACAGTTGGATGTATGAAGCATCATGTCTACCGGATGAATATATGGAAGGTGTCGATGAATTTATAAAAGTTGCTGAGGAATATATGGCAGGTGATGGGAATGGACTGATGTCGTGTCCTTGTCGTGATTGTAACAATATGAAGAAATTTTTGAACCCCAACTAAGTGAGGAACCATTTGATCCGTCGTGGATTCAAGCACCGATACAAGCATTGGATATGGCACGGCAAGAGTACTTTGGAAACTGACAAAGGCACTGGTTCTAAGCATCAGGAATACAATATCGATATACATGACGGTAGTGATGATGTGTCAGTCGATGAATATGAAGACATGGATAATTTTGATCAAATATTACGTGATTTAGAAGATGATTTTGGTAATGATAAGTAGTACTGTGTATTTGAGAATTTCAAAGTCTAATAAGAAATTGTATCTCGGTTGTAGCAAATTTTCAAAATTGAAAGGTGTATTAAAATTATATAACTTTAAAGCATCTCATGGTTGGACTGATAAGAGTTTTACTGTGTTATTGGAAACTTTAAAAGAAATTCTTCCAGATGGAAACGAGATACCCTCTAATGCTTATGAAGCGAAGAAAATGATGTATCCAGTGGATTTGGAAGTTCAAAGAATACATGCATGTACAAATGATTGTATATTATATCAGAATGAGTACGAAAATCATCATGAGTGTCTAAAATTTGGTGTATTGCATTACAGTAGAAAGCTGTTAACCGGAGATAAAAATGGTATAGCCAAACTGGGTAAATGACCTCTGGCAAAGGTAATTTGGTATCTCCCCGTCATACTGAGGTTCAAATGTTTGTTTTCCCTAGAGATGTGAAATTATTGCATTGACATGCCGATAGCCGAAAAAAAGACGGAAAATTACGGCACCCAACTGATTCTCCTCAGTGGAGAAATATTGACAGAAAGTTTTCTAATTTGGTGGGGACCCAAGAAACATGAAGCTCGGGCTGAGTACCGATGAAATGAATCCACACAGTAGCATTAGCAGTAAACATAGTTGTTGGCCAGTTCTATTGTGCATTTATAATTTTCCGTCTTGGTTATGTATGAAACACAAGTACATCATGCTAACCTTCTTGATATCAGGACCCAAACAGCTCAGAAATGACATAGATATGTACCTAGTGCCATTGATCGAGGATCTAAAAAAATTATGGTATCCCAGAGTGGAGATATTTGATGCACATAGCAAGGAGAATTTCAATCTACGGGCAGTGATTTTCTACACCATCAATTATTTCCTAGCTTATGGTAATTTCTTAGGTTATAGTGTCAAAGGAGAAAAAGCGTACCCTGTTTGCCTGGACGATACAAACGATGTGTATTACGCACACAGGAAGAGAAATAAAGAATTCAATGGAAAGACTGAGAGTGGCAGAGTAAAGTATCCGTTGATCAGTCGAGAAGTTTATTCATGAGTTAGGGATATTAGAGTTGAATTTAGGAAATTTAAGAAAAATGGCATAAGAAAAAAAGGGGATCCAAAAATTACATGGAAGAAGAGGTCAACATTTTAGGATTTACCGTACTGGGAACATTTAGAGATTCAACACTATCTTGATGTGATGTATGTTGTTAAAAATGTGTGTGATAGCATGGTCGGCACATTGCTGAATATTCCGGGTAAGACCAAGGACGGTATCAATGCTCGGAAAGACATGCAGTTGTTGAATATACGGTAGGATCTACAACCCACAGAGAAGAAGAATGACAAGGGTAAAATCTAGTGGTATATATCTCTCACAATGCATACGTTATTGAAAGATGAAAAAAAAAAACCTATGTGAATGCCTTCATGATGTCAAAGTTCCATTTAGATATTCTTCAAACATTTAAATCCTAGTTTCGCTGGAACATTTGAAATTGACCGGTATGAAATCTCACGACATTCATGATTTAATGACGTAGCTTCTTCCTGTTGTAATTCAGGACATACTGCCACCGTGTGTTTGGCAAACTATCAAGAAGCTATGTTTTTTCTTCAACACCATTTGTTGCAAAGTAAATGATCCTAATACGTTGGATGATTTACAGAAGGAGGTTGTTGTCACCCTCTTTAATCTTGAAATGTACTTTCTGCCATATTTTTTTGATATCATGGTTCATCTGATTGCCCATCTAGTTAGAGAAATTAAGATGTGTGGACCAGTTTTCTTGCGGTACATGTATCCGTTCGAGAGGTACATGAGAATTTTAAAGGAATACGTCAAGAACCGGTATTGTCCTAAGGGCAGCAATGTAAGAGCCTGTGCCGCTGAAGAGGTGAGTGAGTACTATACTAATTACCTAGAGGATTTAAAACCTATCGGCATTCCTAAATCTCGTCACGAGGGAAGACTTCACGGTGTAGTCACAATCGGTTAGAAATTATTCGTTCCCGAAGAAGAGATTATGAAACTAGCACATTTCCATGTTCTGCAACACCTCACAGACATTTATCCATATTTTGAAGAGCATATGACCACCTTCTGGCAATAGAATCCAAAGAGTTCCGATAAGTGGTTGATGGGCAAACACAAAGAAAAGTTCGAAGATTGGCTCGTGGCCCGGTCCATGTCGTGACTACCTTCGAAGGATACGACATCAATGGGTATACATTTTACACGAGAAGTCAAGATTTAAAAATTACTGTGCAGAATAGTGGAGTGACGTCAGTAGCCATTTCAAATGATTTTTCAGGAGCTAAAGGTGCCGGACCATCGCATGCATCCATGTCATATTACAGATTTATTGAAGAAATTTGGGAGATATATTATAGGAGATTTAATATACTGTTATTTAAGTGTAAATGGGTCGATAACCATCTTGGGTTAAAGTTGACAATGATGACTTTATTTTGGTGGATTTCAGCAAGACAAGCCACACAAGTGTTTTACATAATTGACCCGGCCGATCATTCAAAATATGTGGTCCTATCTGGAAAAAGGCGTATCATCGGGGTCAATAATGTGGATGATGAAGAAGCATACGATCAATTTGATGAGATACCTCCGTTTTCCACTGGCATGGCATCTATACCAACTGTTGAGGATAGCAAAACAAGTCACACGCGTCGCACTGATAACGAAAGAGAATGAGTCCAAAAATAAGATTGACTTTTAACTTTTTTTTGGTATGTCTTACATACCAATTTTTTTATCATTTTCAAATATCAAAATATTTATATTATTCAAAGATATATATGACTTAAGAAGAGTTTATTTTTTTTCCTTCAAGATGCATTATATTACTGGAAGATGGGACACACGCAAGATATCTACAATTTGTTTTATTGTAGCTTTCATTGAATTCAATATGTAATTTATTTATTTTCTTTTAAGTCAATATGTAATTTATTTTTTTATGTTTTCTTCTTCAAATAAGAGAATTTTGCGAAAATAAGTAAGTCATTAGCTTAATTGCGAATTCAGGGAAAATATATCTTTGAAAAAAAATAATACTTTAAAAATATAACTAGTAAATTAATTAAGAATATTAGTTGGCTTTATTTTTAATTTAAAAAATAATTCATTAAATTTTATTACTACATTGTATTCTAAATTTATTACTAAATAAAATTAAATTACTAAGTTTTACATTTTATTTTAACAAAGAACGATCAAATTTAATATTTCAGCATAATCTGTATTGGTTATAAGTTAATAACCGATATAGTATATCAATTTGTATCAGGTAATTAATAACCGATACAGATGCTGAATGAATTTTGTAATTATTTCAAATTATCAATCTGTATCGGTTGTTATGTACTAACCGATATAGAAACTTCAAATTGTGTCGGGTAACCTAATAACCGATACAGATTCTTAATATTCAAGACCCTCTTCCTTCGTTTCTACTTAGAAATTTTTCAAAAACTTTGCACTCCGCCGAAAACTTTGCACTCTTCTCCTTGCACTCTACCGTTCAAACCGATACAGATGTATCGATTCTATTAATTAACTGTTAAAATTATCCAATACAGATGTGCATAAATAACCGATACAAAAAATAGTTTTTCCATTGGTGCCTCCAGGAAAACCAGCTGGACACGAGGCCAAACATGTAGAGTGACCATAAAAATAATGTAACAAAGTAGGCATGATGCGCTGATGCCAAACTACATGGATAATCGCTTTCCCACGCGCAAATCTAGAGATACACACAGATCTAACGAAATAGTGTTAAAGGGATGTGAATAATAATAAAAAAAAAAATAGATTGTAATCGTCATTTGACGAGCTTATATAGAATCTGATTAATAGTATGACTAACATTAATTTATTAAAGATATAGAATATTTGAGATGCAGCATATAATTAGGTGAACCCAGATGCGGCATTGATTACATATGATGCAAATTGATACCACCCTGGTGGTCTGACAGAAAAAATAATGCAAATAGAGTACTAATTGGGATCCTGCACTGATCTTAATGAACTTGGACAATTGGTCCCCCATGCGTTAATTAGACGTGCACTCAGATCTAGACAAAATAGTATTATAAAAATAAAAGAATTGCAATCAGTATTACAGAAAACGCAACTATACACAGTTCGGAAAGCTAATGACAAACAGCTATACGACTGTGTACAGTGTTGTGTATTTAAAGGGGGCACATTTGACACGGTCCGAAAAGCTAACATACATAGTTAATAGACTTCAACCGTGTTAGATCTCTAAAAAAATGTGTATGAAAATAGTGATTTCTACACGGTCAAAATAATCTTGTACATTAATAAGGGTTATATACACTATTTCTACAAGTCCGTGTATTTTTTTTTTGGAAACCATACACCGTTTATTATTTAGAACCGCGTATGATATCTTCATATTACAATTTATAATTGATTAGCATCCATATTTATTAGCCATTAAACATACAATTAATATTACACATCCATAGTTCAATACATATTCATCATCATAGCATGCATAAATCAATCACATTCATTCAACATTCAACAAACAAAAACAACTAATATATTCAACATTAATTTAACATACATAAATTCATACTTCAATCATATTCCTTTTTATTACATTATTTTTTTAAAATTTTACTTACTAATTTGTTTTATCTCAAGGTTTAGGCTTGTCATTTCAAGAATGTCATTGGCTTCATAAATGTGGAGGGGCAAACGGATCAAGAATGTCATGGGTTGAGATGATATATAATTTGATGTCCCTAACGGCTCAAAGAGAGGGCAGAATATGGTGACTTTTAATATTTTAAAAACTTTTCAATTCAATGGTTCAGTATTAAAAATATTCAATTTGTAAAAAAATCGATTTTGAAATTAAATCAAACCAAACACAAACTGGAGTAAGTTCAATTCAGTTCGATTCGTTTGTAGCCCGACATACACCAACTGTTCATTCGCATGAACCGTTGGCATTGGTTTGCTAAACATTTCTATTTTCACAGGACATTCTAGAATCTAGATATAATACAAACAAGGAATTAGGTCCTCCACACTGGTCTACATAAATGAAATTTTCCTGATAGTGGTTTTTTTTTTTTCCAACCATATAATGTTGCTCCACACTGCACTAGTGGAAAACGCACTTTCAGTATCGCCCTAATAGTATCGGTTGTTTGAATAAAGCAATACAAAATCAAAATAGTATCGGTTATTAACAAATAAACAATACAGAAAATATTTTGTATCGGTTCCATAAAACAGGCGACACAAATAATATATAATTTGTATCGGTTCATTGCTAACACTACTACAAAAAACGTCTTCCTACACTGTACCTTATACACGGATTTTCTAAATTTTATAAAAAAACGTGTATAAAATTGGATTTTTCCAGTGCTCAAGGAATTCTACACAGATAATAACACCCCAATCAGTGTCCGTGTGGAAATTAAGGCATCCTACACGGATATTTCAGTAAATATCCGTGTATAAAACGTGAGAGAGCTACACGGATTTTTACTGAAATATCCGTGTAGGATTATGTTATGTACACGGTTATTTATATAATAAGCCGTGTGTAAATATAGAGAGAGCTACACGGATTAATATTTAAAAATCCGTGTAGGAAGGGTCATTTAGGGTTATAATGAACACTTGCAGCGCCGTTTTGGTCAATTAATATCACTCTCTCTCCTCTGGATTGGCTTGGATCTGATTATTGCGCAGCTGGGTTCCGAGATTGCTGATTTTCTTCTGATTTTCTCCTCTTTGTTGCTCAAGTAAGTAATTTATCTATTTATTTCTTTAATTTTCTGTTAATTTCTTGTTATTGCATATTTAGGGTTTAGGGTTTCATTGATGCATAATTAGTGTTAATAATTAGTGTATTGTTGTCCAATAACCGACCTATTAATATGATTTTAGGTCCATGCCCGTTCAAAATTAATCCAATAGGGATTAATTTTGAATAGTCCCCGGTTTGGGACTGCTCTTTGAATATTGTGTCTCATTTAGGATGTGAACACATGTTAGCGGGGTTTAATTAGTATTTGAGAAAAGTTCGACAGTATTTCTCCTTATTACTCCTACGAGTATGTGGTCTTTACGCATACTTGGGGAGTTAAGGGGAAATGCTGCCGAATTTTTCTCAAATACTAATTAAATTCCGCTAACATGTGTTCACATATGAGGCACAATATTCAAAGGGTGGGTTAAGATTGTAAACCGGCCCTTTGTAAGCCAATAATTAATTTGTCCAAAGCTATATATATGTCGACCATGCACCATGATTAATTAATTGAAATCATTTTTTAAATTTAATTTACAGATGGATCGAAGTTGGATGTATGAATTGCGACGAGATAGTGAAGAATATTTGGTTCGCGTTGAAGAGTTTTTACAATTTGCGGAGAGTTATAGAGTGGAGAAAAGGGATGCCAACATTTTGTGTCCTTGTAGGGATTGTAAAAATTGTGTAGGATTTGGGGACTCGGAAGTAATTAGAGCTCATTTGATTTGTCGGGGATTTAAGGAAAGATATACATGTTGGTTCATGCATGGCGAGAAAATTGGAGAAAGTAGTGGTACCAATAGAAATTGTGAAGATAATTATGAACTTGATGAAAATCTCGAAAATTTTGATAATAATTATGAGAATCTCGAAAATTTTGAGAATTTTGATAATGTTGGATTCAAATGCAGCGACGATGACGAGATAACAGTGAATATTGATGAAAATGTAGAACACGAGTACGATGACAATCTAGAGGAAATGTTGCGTGATGTGGGAGATGAAATTGGTGATAAATATTATGGTAAATTTGAGTATTTGAAAAATGAATCCAAAAAGCCGTTGTATCCTGAGTGTACGAAATTTACGAAATTGTCAGCTGTGTTGAAATTATTGAAATTAAAAGCAGAAAATGGTTGGAGCGATAAAAGTTTCACGTCCTTATTACAGCTTTTACGAGAAATGCTCCCGGATAACAACGAGTTACCCTGTACAATTTATCGGGCCAAAAAATTAATCTGTCCAGTGGGTTTGAAGATCGAAAGAATACATGCATGTCCGAATGACTGTGTATTATATCGTAAAGAGTACGAGGCCATGCATGCATGTCCTAAATGCGGTGTTTCACGGTATAAACGTAAGGGCGGTGACACTGATGAATTTAACGATGAAGAAAAAAAGAGCCGGCCTCCGGCAAAGGTGCTGTGGTACTTGCCGATAATTCCGAGATTCAAACGGCTTTTTGCAAATACCAAAAATGCCAAATTATTGCGCTGGCATGAAGAAGAGCGTAAAAAGGACGGAAAACTAAGACACCCGGCTGATTCTCCCCAATGGAGGAACATCGATAGACACTTCAAAGAATTTGGTTCCGACCCGAGAAACCTCAGGATTGTGGTAAGCACAGACGGAATGAGTCCGTTTGGAAGCATGAGCAGTCGGCACAGTACTTGGCCAGTTCTGTTATCTATCTACAATCTGCCTCCATGGTTGTGCATGAAACGCAAGTATATAATGATGTCATTACTGATCCAAGGACCCAGACAGCCCGGGAATGACATAGATGTGTATCTCGCACCATTAATTGAGGACCTCCAAAAATTATGGAAGGATGGCGTCTCGATGTGGGATGCGTACAGTAAAGAGGTATTTAAATTGCGGGCTATGGTATTTTGCACCGTAAATGATTTCCCCGCATACGGGAATTTGTCGGGTTACAGTACTAAAGGGGCAAAAGCGTGCCCTATCTGTGAAGATGACACGCAGGTGCTGAGGCTGAAGCATTCTAAAAAGAATGTTTTTATGGGCCATCGTAGGTTTCTCCCTGTGAATCACCCATACCGTAAGCAGAAGAAGGTATTCAACGGGAAAAATGAGCTAGGAGTGGCACGTCGTCCATTGGACGGGAAGAGTGTCTTTAAGCGGGTTGAAAGCCTTCATGTTGTCTTCGGAAAATGTGCCAAAGCATCACCGAAAAATATTTGGAAAAAGAAGTCCATATTTTGGGAGCTACCGTACTGGGAATTTTTAGAAGTGAGACACTGCCTTGATGTCATGCATGTTGAAAAAAATGTGTGTGACAGTTTGATTGGCACATTGCTGAACATCCCGACCAAGACTAAAGACGGTATTAAAGCTCGAAAAGACCTGGTGGAAATGGGAATACGACAAAAGCTTGCACCGCAGGATAAAGGGAAGCGGGCATACCTACCGCCCGCAATGTGCACAATGTCGAAGATCGAGAAAGAAAGCTTTTGTAAATGCCTTCACAGTATTAAAGTCCCATCAGGGTATTCTTCGAATATTAAGAAGCTGGTGTCAATGAAGGACCTAAAATTGATTGGTATGAAATCCCACGACTGTCATGTTTTAATGACACATATGATTCCCGTTGCAATTCGGGGTATTTTACCAAAGGCTGTTCGGCAAACCATTACGAAGCTTTGTTTTTTCTTCAATGCAATTAATTCGAAGGTGATAGACCCGCTAAAATTAGACGCTTTGCAAAAGGAGGTCGTTGTTACTCTTTGCCATCTTGAGATGTATTTTCCACCATCTTTTTTCGATGTTATGGTTCACCTTGTTGTTCACCTTGTGAGAGAAATTAAGATTTGTGGTCCTGTTTTCCTGCGGTATATGTATCCATTCGAGAGATACATGGGCATTTTGAAAAAATACGTAAGGAACCGATATCGGCCCGAAGGTAGCATTGTCGAAGGATATTCCACGGAAGAGGTGGTCGAGTTTTGCACGAACTACCTGACCGGTGTGTGTCCTATTGGTGTTCCCCAATCTCGATACGAGGGACGGCTCCAAGGAGTTGGGACAATCGGTTTGAAAGCCATAGTTGCTGACCAAGATGAACTAGAAAGGGCACATTTTATTGTACTACAGCACATTGCAGATGTCGCTCCCTATATAGATGAGCACATGACAATCCTTCGTCAAGGGAACTACACAAGAAGTCAGAAGTGGATTAATAACGAGCACAATCGTTCTTTTGTAGGATGGCTGAAAGAAAAAGTGAAATCACACCCCGTAAATGAAATTGTTAGGCTGCTGGGCCAAGGACCCCAAACTGTGGTCAGAACATTTCAAGGATACGAGATTAACGGATATACATTTTACACTAAAGTCCAAAGTGATAAGAGCGCGACGCAAAATAGCGGGGTGACGTTGGTGGCGGCCGCTCAAGAATTCAGTAGATCCGAGGATGCCCGGCCTGTAATAGCATCAAAGTCATATTACGGTGTTATTGAAGAAATCTGGGAGCTCATTTACAGCCCTCGCCTAAGCATTCCCGTGTTTCGGTGTCGATGGGTCGAAGACCGGGGTGTTAAGGTTGATAACAATGGGTTCACACTCGTTGATTTCAACAAAGTCGGGTATGTTGATGATTCGTTTATACTCGCCAAGCAAGGCACACAGGTCTTCTATGTCACTGACCCGAGTGATGCTAGGTGGAGCATTGTGCTCTCGGGGAAAAGAAGGATTGTTGGAGTCGAAGACGTCGTCGACAAAGAAGAGTATGACCAATTCGAAGAGATACCTCCATTTTGTGCCGACATGCCAACTGAGGCACCAACAATTGAAGAACAAGACGAAGCGAACTATATGAGATTCGACCACAACGAAGGATTATGGGCCGATGTTCAAAAAGTGAAAAAAAGAGAAAAAGAAAGAAAAAAACCAATGTGTAATATTTTTATTTTAAACTTGAGACCTTTAATATTTTTTTTGATGTAATACTTTTTAATGTAATATTTACTGGATTTAATTTTTTAATATTGTTACATTTAATTTTGAAAGCATATATTTACATTAATTGGATTTAATTTCTTAATATTGTTACATTTAATTTTGAAAGCATATATTTACATTAATTGGATTTAATTTCTTAATATTGTTACATTTAATTTTGAAAGCATATATTTACATTAATTGGATTTAATTTCTTAATATTGTTACATTTAATTTTGAAAGCATATATTTACATTTAATTAGATTTAATTTTTTAATATTGTTACATTTAATTTTGAAAGCATATATTTACATTTAATTAGATTTAATTTTTTAATATTGTTACATTTAATATTGTTACATTCAATTTCAATGATATATATAAATTTCATTCAATTTCAGATTGAAAATTTCATATACATTTCAAATTTCAGAAATGATATATATTTATTTTAAAATTTCAAATACAATTTAAAAATTAATTAAATTATAAAAAAATTAAGATTTTATTTCAATTTCAATGCAGAAGTTATATTATATTAAATTAAATTAAGATTTTATTTCAATTTCAAATTAAGATTGTATTTCAATTTCAATCTCAAAAATCAAGGATACGATACGTTTATTATATTATATTATTTTAGTTATATTATTAATTCAATACTTGTTTTATATAAATTAAATATAAAAAGTTCTAGGTATATATTAAATATAATAACAACGAGAATAATACATGAAATGTAATTCAGTGTAGTGGTAAAGTACTATGGCGCTAAAGAGGAGAACCTTGGTTCGATTCACCCCAGGAGCGAAAATTCACTTATTTTTGCGCGGTCCACACGCGGTGTACAGCTATTTAACGCTGGTTTACGGTGGACTTGGTCTATTCGGTTTTTAAACATTATTTCAATTTCCTACACGGTTTTTAAAACCAAAATCCGTGTACAATAACTATCCTACACGGTTTTTACGTTAATATCCGTGTAGCTATCCTATATTCCTACACGGATATTAACTTAAAAACCGTGTAGCTCCCCTCTATTCCTACACGGTTTTTAGAGTTAATATCTGTGTAGGATTAGGTATTGCACACGGATTGTGATACTTATCCGTGTAGGATTCCTCGTTCCACTTCAAAACCAAATTTTGCGAGCCAAATTTTTACAAGTCCGATCAGTTCTCTTCTTCCTCCTGCTCTCTGATTTTGAAATTTTCTCTAAGTCCGGCTGAGCCAAATTTCTCTAAGTCCGATCGTTCCCCTCTGGTCCGCCGTCCTCCCTCTTCGCCGCCTCTCCTGGTGCTTGTGTTCTTCACTTGGTAATATATTTCTCTTCTCTCTTTCTCTTTTGTTTTTCAAACAAAATTGGTTCACTTACCTCAAATTCTGATTTGTTAGGGTTTTGGTCTACTCCATTGTTGCCTCTCTCTCTCTTCTGGTCTGCCCTTGCTCCCTGTTTTGCTGTCTAAGGTAATCACTCTATTTAATTCGGGTTTAGTTAGGGTTTAAAGAAGGATTCGGTAACTTAAGCACCTCCTATTTATTTTGTTGCTTGATTTGTTGTGATGCCTCTTCTTTTGGTGCCTTGTTTTGATTGATGAGGGGTACGGGTTGGGCTGTGCTTATTGGTTGTGGGGGTTGTTTCTGGTCTGTGCTTTGTTGTGATGATGTTGTGCTGTTTGTGCTTGTTCTTGCGTGTTGCTGGTGCTGGTTTTGTGTTGATTCTGACCTATACTCGGCTTGTGCTATGTGTGTTTGTGGTTATGCGATGCGGGTACCAGTTGGTACCGACCCAGTGTTGCCTCTAGTACCAAACTTGAACTGCTAGGGACCTTGTTCTGAATTATGCAAATGGATTATAATTAGTGTAAATTGATATGCAAATTGATTAAAAATGCTTGTCCTTGTTTGGTTTTATATGTAAATTTCGTTTTATATGCAAATTGATTAAAAATGCTTGTGCTTGTGCTTGTGCTTGTGCTTGTGCTTGCTTGTGCTTGTTTGGAATTGTTTTAGACCAAATTGGAATCGTTTTACAACAAATTGAACCAAATTTAGTGTAATTTAAAAGGAGGTCTATTGAATCAAATTGAACCAATTGGAAATTAGTGTAATTAGTGCTTGGAACCAAATTGGACCAAATTGAACCAAATTGAACCAAGTTCGGGTTTAGGTTAAATTAATAAATTGATTAGTGTAATTAGTGCAATTGATTTGGAATTGATTTGGAATGTTAATATTAACTTGCTAATTTTTTTTTTGCAGAATCATGTCACATTCGGGTGATCACTTCGACAATCCTGAAGACGAGGACATGCAAGGTCCATCACAGTTAGCCTCGTCACAAAGAAGGAAGCGAGGCCCGACCAAGTGCAAAAACACGACAGAGGGGAAGGAATTTGTCATCGAGTTCACTGAAGAAGGCCATCCGACGGGGCCAAACCGATTGCCGTACTCAAATTGGGTGAACAACCTTGTGAAGGAGAAGGCGGACATTAGGATAGATAACTGGAAGAAGGTTAAAAAGGAAGATAAGGCAGAATGGTGGCAGCAGATTAAGGTAATCGGATTATATTTAAATATTTCAATTTGATTGTTGTTAATCAGGCTCTAACACTGATAATTGTTTGCTGTCAATCAGGCTCAATGGAACATCAAGGATGACACACCGAAGCAGAACACCTTGAAGATAATGAACGAGGGGTGGAAGCAACATAAGAGCACCCTCGTGACGGAATGGATGAATAAAGGGAGGTGTCCGGTCGGGTACTATCAAAATGTGACTCAACCAATATGGGACGAGTTTGTTGCTTTGAAGCAAACACCCGAGTTCAAGGTAACTAAATTTATAAAGTTTTAACTCTTTTTTTCTCGATCGGTTGTTATATTTGAACTAACTGTTTGATTTGCTTTTATTCTTGAAGGAAAAAAGCGAAAGGGGCAGGAGGACTGTTGCTAAGAACTTGTACCCGCACCATTTAGGATCAGGCGGGTACGAGGGTAAGTCAACGGAATGGAAGTCCGTGCTTGAGTCAAACAAAGATTCTGACTCACCCGTGGTAAAGATCGCCAATACCCGGGGCACGAATTGGCTCATGGCAAGGTCTGAGATTACTGCCCACAGGAAGATCCGACTGCCTCAAGAGTTGCAGCCCGTGGCTCATAAAATGGTAAGTCATTCTTTTTATAACACTGAGTCATTCAAAAAAAATTATAGCTCACTCACTTGACTTATTCTTTTGTTGCATTCAATTTTTTTATTAACAGTTGCAAGTGGAGGAGGAGGTCACATCGGGTGTCCGGACCTGTTCCAGGGAGAATGACTCTCTCTCTCAAACGCTTGACAATCCGGAGCACCCGGGTCGGGTAAGGGGTGTAGGCGTCTACAAGGGTTTCAAGGATGTTTTCCGTTCAGAGAAACCCAAGCGAAGATCGCGCGCCAAAGTCACCGACGAAGAGAGAGATGCGCGGCTCCGCCAGGAAATCCAACAAGAGTACGAGACGAGGATGGCGAAGAGGATGGCGGAGATGGAAGCAAGGATGGAAGCAAGGATTGTAAACCGCATGACATCTCATCAGTTTACACACCCATCCGAGCAAGGACCTCCCATTTCGCCCGGAATTCGGCGAAGCAGTCAAGCATCCGGGACCTGGGAGGACGAGTTCGATAATCTCAAGGTAATACCTACTATTAATAATCTAAATGCAATTAATGTTGGTTCGTAAACTTGGTATCAAATATGGTAATCTTAATAATAATTGCAGGTGGCCACCAAATGCGACTTGATCATTTGGAGCGGTGCGGTGCCTGTCACCGTTGCCAGGGGTCTCGTAAATCCGGACCAAACATTGGTGCACCATGCTCCGGTCGGGCGCGGCTATGCATGCGTCCAAATCGACTCTGTTGTGTCAGAATGGCGTAGGATACCTCTTCCTGTCCCGACCGAGGACATGCTAGTTGTGGATGACATCCGTGAGTCATTTATCCAATGGCCTAAGAATCAGATCATTCTTCATCAGGTAATCTCTAAATTATCAACATATCTTGTTACATTCAAAACCGCTCTTTTTAAATACTTGAAATTTTTAAAATTTGATGCATGCGTAGGAGGCCCATTTATCACCGGTACGGGGGGAGAGTGGGATGGTCCGCACGACCGATGTCGTAGGAGAGACTGATGCTGGAGTCCAGCCTGAGGCGCCGGACCGCCGTCTGATCAGCCCAGAAGAATACAATGCTTTGCCTCTCGATTGTCAGCGTCTTCATGACCGCTTGATGAAGGCACCCGAAGGCATGACCAGCATCATGATCGAGACGCCACCCGGAATGTTCCTACATGACGAATGGCCATGCATGCTCTTTTTCGACGACTTCAAGGACTTTCTATATGCCAAGGGTCGCGATAGATGGCTCGATTGCTCATTCCTTACCATTTTCTGCATGTAAGTGACCTTACTTTATTTATATATTGTATATCACTCAAATATATATTCAAAATGGAAAGCATTTTCAGGAAACTGCTCCGAACTTGCGAATCATGGTCGCCTGAAGATAAGGTAAACAACACTGCAATTCTAGACCCCGGCAAACTCAATTTCACCGTGCTACAAGGTCAGGGTCAGCAGTGTGTCGACTATATGTGCTATGCGATGCACCGTTGCTCCGAGGATAGCAAGAAATTTATTCTTCTGCCATACCACCAGAGGTACGATTCTAACCTTCAATGTGCTCGATGTTTTGAATTCAATAATTATAAAAAAGAAATTAAATTTGATTATAATTGTGTTAATATTTCTCATGCCACAGGACACACTGGTGTTTGTTTATCATCATTCCGACTGCAAATAGGGCTTTTATCATGGATTCTGCAAGGCCAAAAGACGTCACACCTGAAGAGAGCAGAGAGATCTGTCCCTTTTTGACACAGTAAGCAATAATTTTTCACTAGGTTTGATTTTTTTTTTCAATTGTAATTAAATTGTGGATCGAAATTGCTAATTACAGTCACTTAATTTTGTAAGGGCTTGGACCAAATATGTTAAAGAGGGAGGACTGCAAGGAAGAGCTAGAGGGACCGTGAAAGATAAATTCAGAATTGAGTGGTTGCCGGTGAGCACACATGCAATAATTTTTTAACTTAAATATTATAGTTCCAAAAATTATTTTCATTGTAATATAACCCGAAAAATATAAATTTCAGTGCGCGCGACAGAAGGCGTCTTGGGAGTGCGCTTATTACACGATGATTTTCATGTTTAATTGGATCGAAAGGACTCAATTTTCCTTTCCAAATAACGTAAGTAATTCACATTAATTTTCATTTTAAAAATATCAATAATTCGATCTGTTTCTCGTTACTAACTTAAATTATAATTGCAGTATAGCCGGAGCCAAGCCCCTTTGTCAGACGAACAAATCAACGAAATTAGAGCGATGTGGGCAAGGTGGTTTGTATCCGAATTTTGTAAAGAACAAGATGGATTTGTATAACTTAATTAGTGTAATTATCAATTTTGAATTGTTATGTTATGTTTTGGCAATTTATATTCTGTTTTGGGCAAAAAAAACATTCTGATTATATATAATTTAATGGCTAGCAAAAGTGGAGGCTAGCCAGAAACAAAAAAAAGTTTCAAAAAAAAAAATGGAAAATCCTACACGGATATTTTAAAATAAATCCGTGTAAAATGTGATAATAATAAAAAATATATAGAGCTGCACGGATTTTGTAATCAAATATCCGTGTAGGAATATATTTACACACGGATATTAACATAAAACCGTGTAGGAATAGTAATCCTACACGGATATTTGATTACAAATCCGTGTAGCTAGGGAGGAGAGCTACACGGTTTTTAGGTAATATCCGTGTGTAAACATGATTCCTACACGGATATTATATTGCCAATCCGTGTAGCTCTCTTGCGGTGTGTGCACTTTGGGAGGTTTTCCACACAGCCTTGTAGTAAAAAATCCGTGTAGGATCTGTGTAATCGTACACGGATATATTATCCGTGTGTAAATGCTGGACTTTCCTACACCCCAGTATTGCACACGTTTTCAAATCCGTGTAGCTCTCTAGTTAAAGTCCGTGTACAAACTGTATTTTTGTAGTAGTGTAAAGAGGCGACACAAATTAATTTGTATCGGTTTCCTACTAATAACCGATACTAAATGTGCAGTTTTTGTGTCGGTTATTAGTAGGAAACCAATACAAATTAATTTGTGTCGCCTCTTTAGCAATGAACTGATACAAATTATATATTATTTGTGTCGCCTGTTTTATGGAACCGATACAAAATGTTTTCCGTATTGTTTATTTATTAATAATCGATACTATTTGTACCTTTCTTCCTATAACTCCCATCAGACTGAATTAAAACTAGGTTTTCGACGGCTGAAGCTTTGAGCAGCTCTCTCTGTTCTCTCTTTGCGAAACCACTTGTTTTTCCCTGATCTAAGGTAGGAAACATTGTTTAGGAGAGGAGGATTGAAGTAATTTTGCTTGTAAGTCCTTGATCTCCTTGATATTTCTTTGATTTATATTCTAGCTCGGTTCAAAGCTAAATTCTTGAAATAATTGGGAGTATAGAAGAAATGAATTGGAAGCATGCCATAATATTGTTGGAAAATTATTTATTAATGAAGTTTGTAATTATGTATAGCATGTCATTGTGTTAATTCTCGCAAAAATCAAAATTTTGTAGATAATTGGCTTTATTGAGGGATTTGGTGCAACGATCTCTTTATCTCGCTCAATCCGGCATACAAACAAATGTAAGCCCAACCTAACTTTTGTTTAATTAATACGTACTTTGTGCATTGTGTGTATAGTTAATTAATTAGGTGTATCAATCTATAATAGGTATATATATATGTAGGTAGAGTATTGTCATACAAGCCACAACCGAATTAATTAATACCTTTAGGTCATGATACCCGTTCAAAATTAATCCATTAGGGATTAATTTTGAATAGTCTCTGTTTTGGGACTGCTCTTTGAATACTCTATCTCAATTAGGATGTAATCACATATTAGTCGTGTGTTAGTATATAGGAAAATTTCGGCAGCATTTCCCTTTGTTAGTTCCCCGAGTACTCGGAGAACTAAGAGGAAATGCTGCCGAAAATTTCTAAATACTAACACATGACTAATATGTGGTTACTGCTGAGACAGACTATTCAAAGAGTGGGATAAGATGGTAACCAGCCCATATAAGCCCAACTGTGAACACTTAAGCCCAATGGACTGATTAATTAATTGTGTTTTCTTATAATTAATTGCAGATGGACCGTAGTTGGATGTATGAAGCATCACGTCTGTTGGATGAATATATGGCAGGTGTTGATGAATTTATGAAAGTTGCTGAAGAATATATGGCAGGTGATGGAAAACGTGTGATGCTATGTCCTTGCCACGATTGTTACAATCTGAAGAAATTTTCCAACCCCATCCAAGTGAAGAACCATTTGGTCCGTCGTGGGTTCAAGCACCATTACAAGCGTTGGATATGGTACGGTGAGAGTAATTTGCAAACGAACAAAGGTACCAGTTCTGAGCATCAGGAATACCATACCGATGTAAATCATGGTAGTGATGATGTGCCGGTTAATGAAAATGAAGTCGTGGATAATTTTGATCAAATGCTACGTGATTTAGAAGAGGATTTCGGTAATGATAAACAGTACTATGTATTTGAGAATTTATACGAAGATTGTAATAAGGAATTGTATCCTGGTTGTGCTAAATTTTCAAAATTGAAAGGTGTATTAATATTGTATAATCTGAAAGCATCTAATGGTTGGACTGATAAGAGTATGACATCGTTATTGCAAGCTTTAAAAAAAAATCTTCCTGATGGAAACGAGATCCCCTCTAATGCTTATGAAGCGAAGAAAATATTGTGTCGAGTGGATTTAGAAGTTCAAAGAATACACGTATATCCAAATGACTGTATATTATATCGGAATGAGTACGAAGATTATCACGAGTGTCCGAAATGTGGTCCATCGCGTTACAGTAGAAAGCAGTCAACCGTCAATGAAAGTGATACAGACAGACCGAGTAAAGAACCTCCAGCAAAAGTAATGTGGTACATCCCCGTGATACTGAGGTTCAAACGTTTGTTTTCCAATGCTAGAGATGCAAAATTACTGCGCTGGCATGCCGATAGCCAGAAAAAGACAGAAAATTACAGCACCTCGCTGATTCTCCTCGGTAGAGAAATATCGACAGAAAGTTTTCCGACTTTGGCGGTGACCCAAGAAACCTAAAGCTCGGGTTCAGTGCCGATGGAATAAATCCGCACAGTAGCATGAGTAGTAAACATAGAAGTTGGCCGGTTCTATTGTGTATTTATAATCTTCCGTCTTGGTTATGTATGAAACGCAAGTACATCATGATGACCCTGCTGATATCAGGACCTAAACAGTCTGGAAACGACATAGATGTGTATCTAGCGCCATTGATTGAGGATCTGAAAATATTATGGGCTCCCGGAGTGAAGATATTTGATGCATATAGTAAGGAGATTTTCACTCTACATGCCATGACTTTCTACACCGTCAATGATTTCCTGGTTTATGGTAATGTGTCGGGTTATAGTGTCAAAGGAGAGAAAGCGTGCCCTATTTGTATAGACGGAACAGTCGATCTGTATCTGCCTAACTCCTCTAAAAATGTGTACATGGGTCATCATAGGTTTCTTCCTGCCAATCATGCCCACAGAAAGAGAGAGAGAATTCAATAGAAAGACCGAAAATGGGAGAGTGAAATACCATTGACCGGTCGAGAAGTTTATGTGCGAGTGAGGGATATCAAGGTAGAATTTGGGAAATTTAAGAAAAAAGGCCGCAAGAAAGAAAGGGGATCCAAAAATTATGTGGAATAAGAGGTCGGTATTTTGAGATTTACCGTATTGGAAGCATTTAGAGGTTCGACACTGTCTCGATGTGATGCATGTTGTTAAAAATGTGTGCGACAGCATAGTCGGCACATTGTTGAATATTCCAGGTAAGACAAAGGACGGTATCAATGCTCGGAAGGACATGCAGTTGTTGAACATACGGCAGGATCTACAACCCACAGAGAAGAAGACCGAGAAGGGTAAAATCTGGTGGTATATTTCTCCCGCAATGCATACGTTGTCGAGTGACGAAAAAAAAGCCTATGTGAATGCCTTCACGGTGTCAAAGTTCAATTTGGATATTCTTCAAACATTAAAAGCCTGGTTTCAATGGAAAAATTGAAATTGACGGGTATGAAGTCTCACGACTGTCAATGTGTCTTTTGAAACCCAGAGACTAGTCTTGATGACAAGCATATCATTTCTAAGGTAGCTTGAGGTCTCTAAGTTGGATTGTCTCATGAATGAGTAATAACCCCATGCTGTATAGCTAGATGATGAAAAGGTTTGCGCATCGGAGTGCGCAGGGGTGTTGGTCGACCATGTTGATGTCGTTGAGTCATGCAAACGGTGGGTATATATTGCCATGACATCATTTCTTGGATTTATCAGCCTGACCATGATCGATATAAAATCAGAATAAGTAGACTTCAATCCTTGCAGATAGAACTCGATGGCCCATTTATAGCCACCTACAGTAAAATTGTCTGATTGAATATAGTTCCCACAGCTGACACCTTTCTTCACAATAGAGTAGTCTGTGATTTCAAGGGTTTTTGATCCGGTGAAAAACCCACACTACTACAAAAAACGTCTTCCTACACTGTACCTTATACACGGATTTTCTCAATTTTATAAAAAAACGTGTATGAAATAAGATTTTTCCAGTGTTCTAGGAATCCTACACGAATATTAACTTAAAAATCAGTGTTCGTGTGGAAATTAAGCTTTTATACACGGATATTTCATTAAATATCCGTGTAGGAATTGTGAGAGAGCTACACGGATTTTTATTAAAAAATCCGTGTAGGAAGGGGTTATTGTACACGGATTATTGTTTAAATAACAGTGTAGAAAGGCTAGAGAGCTACACGGATTTTTACTAAAAAATCCGTGTAGGCTAGCTATAAAAAAAAAAAAAACGGTTCAGCAACCTTCCTACACGGATTTTTATTTAAAAATCCGTGTAGGATAGCTTTAAAAAAAAAAAACGGTTCAGCAACCTTCCTACACGGATTTTTAAATAAAAATCCGTGTAGAAAGGGATTATTGTACACGGATTATTCTTTAAATAACAGTGTAAAAAGGGTAGAGAGCTACACGGATTTATAGTAAAAAATCCGTGTAGAAAGGTAGTTTTAGGGTTTTGGTTATATAAGAAGGCCTTTTCCCTCCAACGCCATTTTGATTTCAGCTCATAGCACAACTGAGATCTGAGATATTTGAAGTTGTTATTTTCTCCTCTCTATCTTGCTAAGGTTAGCCATGAATATATATATATATTTTTTTCTTTATCTAATTTTCTGTTACTTATTATTGCTTATATATATCTCTTTTATTTTCTGTTACTTATATATATCTCTTTTATTTTTCTTTTCAGTTTTGTATGGTTTTGGTTGGTTATTGTCATCTTCGCCTTAGTTGGTTACTATCCTCTTCGCCTTGTATTGGATCTTGAGGAGTGTATGTTATGTGTTAGATCACATGGAATTGTATGTACAAAAGGCTATGTATATATATATGTTGCAAATGGCTATGAATTTATTTTTGCAAAAGGCTATGTATATACAAAATGCTATATATTTATTTTTGCAAAAGACTATGTATATTCAATATGAAATATATAATTACTGACTAGCAAAAGTGGAGGCTAGCTATTAAAAAAAAAAAAAAAAAAAACGGTTCAGCAACCTTCCTACACGGATTTTTAACGAAAAATCCGTGTAGAAAACAATTCTACATGGATTTTTAACTAAAAATCCGTGTAGGAAGGTTACTGAACCCGGTTTATTTATTTAATATTCTGTTGAGGAGAGCTACATGGATTTTAACTAAATATCCGTGTAGGAATAGTATTCCTACACGGATATTTAGTTAAAATCCGTGTAGCTCTCTTGATTTTCCAAACGGCTCTTTATTAATAATCCGTGTAGGATTAGTGTAATCGTACACGTATAAATTATCCGTGTGTAAATGTGGACTTTCCTACACCCCAGAATCGCACACGTTTCCAAATCCGTGTAGCTCTCCAGTTATAATCCGTGTACAAACTGTTTTTTTGTAGTAGTGCCAGTGGCGACTACTTCATGAGAGGTGGCTAATAGAAAACAAAAGAATAAGGTGATTAGCAGAAACATGATTATTTGATTGATTAATAGAAGGAAGCTATGTTTGAATGAGATTGATGCTTGGGAACAGTAAGTGCTCCCGTTTAAATAGATGATCACCTGCTGCCTTTAAACTGCATGCCTGATCCAAGAAGATGCTTGTGATTCATGCATACATGTCATAAAATATGCATACCTCTTCCACAACTTGCTATGGATAATTTTTCACCCGAACACCCCGCATACATACATTATATTATATATTACCTTCATAAAAGATTTGTTTAAGAATATTATTTTGAATAGAATAACTTTATTAGAAAAGATTATTTTAGGACCAGTCAAATATATATGAGCAATGCTCATATTAAAAGTGATAAATTTAACTCCAAAACATATTGAATTGATTTTAAGCAACAAATTTAATCGGTTAAAATTGATCCTTCTCAAACTACTTACATTAAAGGTATATTAATTTTAGACAATGTGGTATGTGCACATGAAGTGCTTCATCAAGTTAAGATAAAAAAGCAAAAAAGAATCATGTTTAAGTTGGACATTGAAAAAGTTTTTGATCATGTTAATTGGAATTTTCTACTTGAAGTTTTACATGCAGGAGGGTTTGGCAATAGGTTTATCACTTGAATTAAACTGATTTCGGAAGGGAGTAAGGCAAGGGGACCCACTTTGTACCTTTTTGTTTATTTTGGTTACTGATGTACTAAATAAGATACTACAAAGAGCTAAATTAGGGGGTTTAGTAGATGGTTTGGGTAACTTTCTTAATATTGGAAATATTATGAATTTGCATTTTGCTGATAACAACCTACTTTTTCTCAGGGCTAATCCAGTTACTTTATTGAACATTAAATGGATTTATTGGCATTTGAAAATGTCTCAGGATTTAAAATCAATTATGACAAGGGTGAAATGTACCCACTTAACTTATCTACAGTAGAATGCACAGAGTTAGCATCAGTTTTATGATGTAAGGTAGCTACCTTACCTCTTACTTATCTAGGGGTGCTAATTATTGATAAGAGTTTAACTGATATTGATTGGCAGCCATTATTGGATAAAATTGAGAAAATACCTCTATTTAGGGGGCAGAGTCACTTTTTTGAACTCTGTCATTTTGGCTATTCCTTTATATTGGATGTCGATATATAGAATGCCAACTAAGGTCAGGCATAAAATAGATAAAATTAGACGTAAATTCCTGTGGCATGAGAGTAATTACACAATGAAAAAAATACACTTTAGCTTCTTGGGATACTGTTTTCAAAAGTAAGGACCAAGGAGGATTAGGAATTCTTGATCTCAGATAAATGAATAAATCCTTATTAGTAAAATGGTGAATTACATTTTTAGATAATTCTATTAAAGGTAGATGGAAAGACATTTTAATTGGTAAATATGGATCTAATACAGCTCCTTCAGTTGGCTCTCCTTTTTGGAGATCAATTATGAAGGATCATAAAATAATAGGTTTAGGTTTAAACAAAGAGATTGGGAATGGACACTCAATAGCCTTCTGGTTGATAGATGGCACTCAGAACATGCATTGCAACATATTTATCCAAATCGGTGTTTACACCGAATCACATACAAGAAGGGGGTATTTATAGGGGGGTATTTATAGGGTTTTCTAAAGTAGTGAGAGTACTGGGGATCATGGGTTCCTTCATCCTAGGTCCGAAAATAGCACTCCAAAAATAACAAACTTGGGCTCCATTACATCTAGCAGCAGTGTGTATGACCTGGGGTCCATCCTTCTAGAAGGCTTCAATCAAGGGCTGTGATCTGTCGATCTAGCAATCCACAGATTGAATCCGCGATTTGTGTGGCCCCTGGGCTATGCTGCATGCAGCAAAAGCTTGAACCCGCATGAATTTTGCTATCTTGGATATTGTGCACTTCGTGTAGACTGTTGCATACGCCATATAAAATCCTGATTTGAGGTTATCTTCACTAATGTATAAATGGTTCAAATCAGGATTAGTCGCCTAGTTAGGATTTGAGGTTTAGCCCAATTTAGGTGCTAAAGCCATATAAACAAGTATGTATAAATCAGGATAACCCCAAATCCTAACTAGGCGCCAAAAAAGTATAAACCCTAACTATTAGTATAAATGGTTCAAACAAAACAACTGTGTATAGTGTATTTAAACATACTTGTGTCATTCCAAAATCATGTATACTTTACAAAAATAGGCACGAAAAAATGAAAACCCTAATTCGAAGGGGGTTAATACACGGTCGCTTCTACAGAACCGTGTACAATAATTAATATATAAATTTTTTCTTGATCTCTTTTTTAGAATTCATGTTGCTACTACTAATTTGATCAAGATTTCGAAGATTATTCACAACTTTTCTCAACATAAGGAATCTCTACATACACATAATTTGTCTCACATTCTTGAAAAAATTTCCTCTGCAAAGAAAAGTTGTGATTAAACCTTCAAATTCTGATGATAAAAAGAGTTAGCTCGGTCGGGCATGACAAGCCAGGAGTCAATCTTGAGCTGCAGGTTCAGCTCAGAATCCATAATCCAAGCTCGCTCAATTTAATGCACGTACAAGCTGATTACAAATTTGGCCCAGCTCGCTCTTTTTAGCCGATATAACAAAAATAGTATTCAAGGGATGTGAATAAAAAATAATAGATTGCAATGGTCATTTCATGCGCTTAAATGGTAGCAGATTATAGGATGAATAACTCATATAATCCAAATAAAAAATTATTGCATCAATCCAGTGTTGGACTTGTATGTAAATTAGTTAAATTTTGTATACTGTTCATTTTTTGTCCAATTAAAAGTGATCAATTCGGTCAAGATTATTTTGGACATAGATATGTCATACAGGGTGTAAATATTTAATGTGTAAAATTGAAGGAGTTAATTATAATATTTCAGGGATGGACAAAACCCAACAATTATAAAATAGGGTAACCAAGGGATTATATGGCTTTGTTAAAAAAAGGGCCGAAAACTCATTCAATTAATTATCCCATTAGAATGAAGAGAACTTAGAGAATAAAATATCGGAAAAACCCCTCGAAAGAGTGACTTTTATTTAGTAAATTAAGTATAGGCCAGGGTAAAGCCACCCAACTAGATTAATGTCTAAAGACTGACTTGAATTGAGATACGGTTGTGCATTCATTTTTAAATTCAACACAAAACGATCTTGACAGCCGTTGTTGAATTTCACTGATCTCGTTATTTATGACTTCATTTGTTAAGCTTAAACAGCTCTGTTAGCTAGCGCAAATGAATTCGTTTTCCACACTGGAAACAGCTAGCACATCGTGCAGCATGAAATGCTCCCAGAAATATTCCATTCGAGCCACTTCAACTCATTATGCGTTTGACGATCTAACAAAGAAAAAAGTAAAAAATTCCAGCTATGCATGCCTTGTAGTAATTATGTCGCCACTTCAACTCATAAAATATATCATTCTCTCATAAATTGAACGAATTGAATAAAAATATTAAGTAACTTCAAAGCAAAATAAATTAACCATTTTTTTTTCTAATAGTAAAAATTGTTCATGTTAAAAATGTGACCTTAATTTTGAAAAATTGATTGCACGAAGCCTGGTCTAAGCGTCCAACATTGGCAAGGATGATTAAATTCACGGGGCCATTTAATTTTATGAACTTGTAAATTTATTTGTACGAATTTTAACGAATATATATCAGACCCAGGTTTGAATAAAAATTTTTGCCCGCTGAGCTCCTGGGAACCCAGCTGGATAGGTTCGAAACAAACAAACACAAACACAACAAGAGAAAATCACCATGTAACTTGGATATTTCCATTAACACGCAGTGCCAGCATACAGTATTTAAAGCCTAACATCATCTTTTAGTTTATGAATTATAATGTACTCAAAATTTGACTTGAACAAAGAATACAGTTCTGAACTTAAACAGAGTGATAAACATAATGTAATGCTTATTTGGATTACGATAATATAAATTAATTATCCATGTGTTACATTGGACTCTGCTTAATTATTAGTCCTAGCCCATATTTCTCTGCGGTTCGATAAAATGGGCCGGGCTTCTTGCTTCGTTTCGTCGCCTATTGGGTGCGAGACTAAAAAGTCCAAATGCCAAACCACTTTAATCATGTACCTTTAACTTGGGTTCGGTAAAATGTTCCTTTTCACTTCTTGCCTTCACCCACACGACCCATCCATCTCTCTCTTTCTCCCCTCGACCCCTCTCCAATTTAATCATGTACTATTGCCTGGAGAAGCGACCTCCACCTCTTGTACAGCCACAACAGGTTTAGGAGAAGAAGAATGCTTCAAAGAGATCAAGAAGAGAAGGAAGGGAAGAAGGTACCGGCTGCCCTTGAAGAAGTGACTCATGGGAAAGAAACAATCCTTGAATGTCTGAGAAGGTCAGAGGGGAATGCCGACTGGCAATGGTAACGGTAATAACGAAGGGATTGTACTTGGCACAAAGTCCATTGAGCACGGAGGAGACTAGATCGTCGTCTGTCAGTGGTGCTCCGATGAACGCCAGTTTGTCGGAAATTTGACGCATCCTCTGCAAGTATTCAGAACAGGAGAGTGAACTCTTAGTTGTTGATTGCAACTATCGACAGAGCTCAGTCAGTCGGGCTTGCAAAGTGGCGGAAAAGATCTGAGTTAAACTTGTCCATATCTCAGCCGTTGTAGCACAAGAAACGACCTGAGCTTGAATTGGTTCTGTTAAGGAAGATCTGATCCATGCAAGGAGAAGCTGATCTTGACGATCTGAGATTTCACCATTTCTTGCGAGAACTGGACCAGTACCGGCTGTCACGGTACCAGTTAGAGCAGGCTCTATGTATTTCTTGAGATTGTAGCCATGGATAACAGGTAAGATCTGAGATTTTCAGGTAAGAAAATTGGTACGGGATAGTTTTAGTGGCAATCAGTAAATACAGGGTAATGATCGACTCAATTTCATCGATTTGGGTTTGATCGGTAGCAGTTGCCATTAGGCTCTGATACCATATAAACAGAGACACAGAAACAAAGAAATGATAGAATGAACAATTTTGTATTATTTTCTTGTGCCGTTTACAACGCTGCTAATCTCATCTATTTATAAACCTGGGTCCAATCTCTAGAGTATTCTACTGACTGTCTGTTACATTCATTAATCATGTCTTTGTACCGTTTACAACTGCCTATTACATTGTCTAAGTACCGTATCTCTAACAGTATGTATGTCTTTGGATGGTTCGAGAGAAACATCATGTCCTCACCTCATTTTGTGGCAACAAATTTAATTAATATTGTTCAGTCCAGATCATGAGTAATCCCTCAATTAACCTCAATGTCAAGCTATATATATGTGTGTGTTAACATCTAAATGTTCTCTCTGATTTTATTTTCTACTTAATTTTGTGTTGCTTTAATATATTTTGCTTTGCAGTACGTAGAACCATATATATTATGACTCCCGTTGTTTTTGTGACTTCTTTGCTTTTGTTACTGGACAGTTAAAAGTTATATAATCTATTGAAAAAAATAAAATGCTTTGAATCTGAGTTATTGATTCCGAATCAAAAGTCACTTCTAGGGATTAAAAAAGCTCCAATGGTGTGTCAGATAACAATTGCTGAGAACCATTGAATTTTTTTATTTTTTTCAAAAATAGAAAAATTCAATTATTTTCTATATTTACATAGAAGTAACTTTTGATCCGGAATTAATAACTCAGATTCAAAACATTTTTATTTTTTTCAATAACATATAAAGAAATATTTTAATTTTTCTTACAGCCAAAAAAATCCGGTCTAAAAAATATTGATTCGAGTTCTTTTTTTCAGTCTTTCTAATAAATTAAATTATACACTATTCTATCCAATTTCAAAGAAACATATCAAAAATTTCTAATATTTCAATAAAAAATTAAAAAATAATCTAAATTTTCAAAAAAAAAAAATAGTTTTCAAAAAATTCAATTGTTTGACAAATGGTAGGAATTACTTCAAGCCAATAAATTAGGATGGGAGGAAGAAAAATGGAAAATTGTAGAAGTACTTCAACATTTTCCATTAAAAGACAAATGGAAAATTGTAGCATTCCAAACTTATTTGAATTTGTCTTTCAACATTCAAACTTCAATCGCGAAGTACTTCAAGCCCTTCAAACATTTTGTCCCATGTAAAAGTACTCTGTTCGACTTTCTCCTCATGTGTAAAACTCGTAGCATTCCAAACCTATTAAAATTTGTTACATCTCCGAAATTTATCAGAGAACGGAGATTTGTGCAAGCATGTTCTTTTAATTTATTGCCATCACCGTGAAGTGCAAGACGACGTGCACAAGTGCTAGAATTCAACTTGGTGTCGTTCTTCGAGAGTACAGTCAGAAAATTGTCCTCCTTGGCCTTATGAATGGCTAGGTCCCGTAGGAGATCATGTGTATGACAATACTTGATTTTACCAATGCAAGATCGGCTTGAGAGTTGCACCATGCACCTGTTAATTACCACAAAAAAGTTAGATATTAATTATTAATATATTCAATGCGGAACTAAGAAAGAAATATATCACCAAATGATTCCTGAGGACGTAATTTGTAATAATAATTAACTAGTTATATTTTTTTAAATATATATAGTGTTGAAATTTCCATTGGTTTTCATAATGAGCCTGTGTAACAAAAAAATTCAGAACGAATTGCAAATTAATATAACGTGGGAAGCATTGAATAAATAAATTAATCAATTATTACCTAGTAAGTTATATTTTATTTAAAGGCTATAAATTTATTTTGAACTTCATCAGTTTAAGGGATTTCATTGATGGAAAAGAAGAATGAAATTACTAATAAATATTTAGTAATTGAACTTATTTGTAATATGTAAAAATAAATTTAGGGTAATCGGCAAATAAATTCTCATCATCTTCGGCAAAAAGTTGCCATTAAATAAGGTAATATAATCTATGAAAGGATCGATAAAAACCAAACAAACCCCATTATTGGCCCATGATCACTTCCATTAAAAGACAAATGGAATGCTCCAATTTTCCATTAAAAGAAGTTTGGAATGCTACAATTTTCCATTTGTCTTTCAACTATTATATCCATTTTCATGCAATCATTTTCCTTCTCCAAATTCAAATATATAAATAATTCTAGTCAGCTACAACTTTGATCAAGACTAAATTGGAGTCATTTATACGCAAGAAGGGTTTATAGAAATTAACTTTACCTATTGTGTATCTTCTTCACGCCTTTGTGGCCCCACATGTCAGTCACTAATTGATATTTTTCACCTGTTAGAGAGCATGCATGCTTAATTAGCGAAGATGGTTTACTGTGCAATTATACCGGATCTACGCAAGTAATTATGAAACAGAGGAGGTAACGAACTCGATTGAATGACAAATTGGAAGAGGCCATGTGTCCCTTGACAGATCATTACCTAGCTAATTATAGGAGATGAATATTACACGTAAAGTTGTAAACAAAAAAAAACATGTGTCAGGTTTTGTACAAGCGGAAACGATTTATATAATATATATAGCACGTCTTAATAGGAAAGCAAATACAGAGGAAAGAAGCATTACAAAAGCAGTGCTAAGAAGCACCTAATGTAAAGAAAGTATACAAATTAAAATTGAATAATATAATGAGGAAGCCAACTAATATGAGTAAATAAATGAACTGGAATCAGGAAAATTTTCATTTTATTTTTATAGAGGGGATATGCTTTATTTTCCATTGGTCTTCTCCTTGCAGCCTCGATTTGAACTCATCCGTACATACTACAGTGAACTCTTGAAGGGGTAAAAGAGAAGGTTGTCTCTTCAAGTACCTTAAAAATTGCCTTCTTTACCTTCAAGTTCAAATAAAAAAATTAAAAAATTCATCTAAAAAATAGTTCATATAAAATAGTATAAGAAGTAAGCCAACTATAATGAATCAATAAATGAACAGAAATAAGCAAGCTTCACCATATTGTTAGAGAGGGAATATGCTTTATTTTCCATTGGTCTTCTCCTTTCAGCCTAGACTTGAACTCATCCGAACAATAACGTACTACAGCGAACTCTTGAAGGTTGACCAGATATTGCAAGTCAGGAACTATCTCCAGTTCCCAGAATGTTAGCTGGAGTTGGTTGAGCATGGGCATAGCACCCTCCTCTATTTTCCATTCCTTCAAATGGCTTACACAAAGTAGCAATCGTTGCAACTGACCAAAACGGCAAAACCTCCCCTGGAGCAGATCATTTGTTTTCCATCAGCTGCTTCCATGGATATATACCCTAGTCTGAGTACTCTGAGGTTTGGCAACTTCTCTAGTTGGGGCATCGGGTCTTCCTCAAACTCAATATACGTAAGTATTAGCTTAACCAGATGGGGTGGGAACAGGACACAGCCACCAACTTCTCAAGCTAGAAAAATTAATATATATAAAAAAAATCTACGTCTCAAGCTTATTAAATATCGAAGCATCACTTGAATTTCATTTGATTCGCTTCTATTGTCTTTTAACTAATTAATTTGTTGAAATGTAAAATCAAATGCATCTCAATGATACGTTACAAATATTCTAATAAAAAAATTAGGACTTGATTCAGCCCTGTACATAGATAAATAAATAAATAACTAATTGAAGTATTCCATAATTGTAAAGACATGACTTATGTGAAAACAAGAAAATAATTTTGAATTTACTATATTGTAAATTAATTGCAATGTTTGATATACTTAAAAAAAAAATCTCAAACAATTATTAAAACTGGGTTAAGAAAAATACGAGAGAAAAAAAAATCATACACGACTGAAATTGGATTTTTTGTCATACAGAAAGCAATTAGAAATTGAATTAAAATCAAACTTAGAGAATAAGAAAAGCTTAAAAATATTAAAAGAAAAGAAAAGAAAATCCATTAGTATCATGTGGAATCTTGTTTTAGAGAGACAAGATCTACGGAGATAAACAAATTGAGTAGTGATATAATGTAAGATTTTGTTACGTCAATTTTTTTTATTATAATAAAAGAATAATAGAAATTCGGCAAATAATTAAATAAGACTAAAAACTACTATGACATGTTAAATCATTTGAAAATTGATTCAATTAAAACAAGACATTTATATACTAATACTCTAAAATATTTGCATTTTCATATATTTAGCAATGTACAAATTTTGAAAATTAGAAATTAATTAATTGAAAGATTCAGAAAAATAATGACGGACCGCTGTTAGTATTTCAAGCATAACATTATCATACTAACTCCAATTGGAGTAAATTAGATATATTCAGAAAGCTTATTCCAAGACCTACAACTTTAATATTTTGGGTTTTACCAAATTAGGAACGTATAATTTGTAGTATAATTTAAAAATTCGGTAAGCAACTTTGTTCAAAACTGCATACCCTTGTTGACCTTTTTCTCATATCTTTTTACTGAAACATCCAATTACAGTGAAATCAAATCAATTGAAATCGTCACAGAAAATCCTACGGCTTTTATATTTGAATAATTATATTAGTCTTCTCATTTCCATCCCAGTACCATCCCCATATTAATTAACTATCATAATTAGCACCCTCCTCACATTAATTAACTACCTTAATTAAATTTGATTTAATTAGTATGGTCCCGGCCCACATCATCCCCACGTCGCTCTTTTCTTAGTCTGAATAAATACTGCATTGATACTTCAACTAGAGTATTTACCTTAGTGATAACTAATGTAATGTGTAAGGATAAATACTTTAATATCAAAAAATAAATACTCCAATATCAAAACATAAATAATCTAGTTTTTAAGGATAAATTATTACTATGCATAAGATAAATACTTAATTGTCTAAGGATAAATACTGCAATCTATAAAGATTAATACTATATAGATTATGGTTAAACATTGCTATGTCCAATGGATAAATACCGGATTGATACTTGAACTGAAGGATAATTAAATAATACATAGATTAGTGATAAATACTACATATATTATGGACAAATATTTCTTTTATTAAATATTTAGCTCTTGAAGTTTGGCCATGAAACATTTATAAAAAAAATAAAAAATTCGAAAGGTTGGCCCAGGAAGTTTGACCCTGATTAGTGATCCCCCATAGTGCGGGAACAAAACAGAGAAATTAAGAAAATTAGTGCGGAGATACAATTTGGACACTTTTTACGTACGTAAATACAGTTCTCTTCATAGATTAATACTTATGTTATCCAAGATAAATAAATCAATGCTACTTGTTAAATACTATTGTTCTATAAATGTTTTAGTGGTCGACCATAGTAAGTTTTGGAGCTAGGCGGGACGATACAGATATAATGTGTCAATTTGTGCGGAGACACACTTTTGTCGTTGTTGGAGGTAGATATTAATACACATGTTCACAGATATTAATACTTATTCAAACCATGATAAATACAGTAATGAATCATGTTAAATACTATCCTACATTTAAATGTCCAAATGGTCCGAACCTCATAGTTTTTATATTTTAGTGGGGGAATATCGGGGGATGGTGCTACGGGGATAATTATCAGGGACCTAAATGGAAACTGGAAAGACTATTTATATATACATATAATTGCAGTTGACAAGATATTTTAGTGATAATAAAAAATAAAATACCTTTGCACAAGTTCTTCCAAATAGCCTTCAGCAATGTCCTCCAGTACTTTTGTCTCATCTTGTCGTATGAATCCTTCTGCAATCCATAATTGAATCAGAGTTGTAGCTTTGATTTGATAGTCCTCAGGAAAAGCTCCAAAATACATGAAGCAAGGTTTGAGAGCAGCTGGCAAATCCACATAACTGGTGGATATAACACCCATGAAGTGGCTACCATTAGTTTGCCAATCCATATTTTGCATCACCTCATCCCATGTAATGTAATCGGGATTTTTTCTCGATAAGATTCCACCAAGCACCACCAATGGTAGAGGCCATCCACGACACTTTTTTGTAAATTCAGTTGCTAGGGAAAGTACTTCATTGGGGCATTCTTGTGCAAATCGATTAGGAAAAACCTTCTTCAACAACAATTGTTTGCTGTCTTCTTCGTTTAAGGGATTTATCTTATATGGGTTAGATATAATATCAACCTCTTCAGCAATCTGAATGAACCTAATAATAATCAATATGCAAAACATAAGAAACGTATTTTATTAGAAGGAATTACTTGACAGTGGTTATTTAATTAGACAATCTTAACAAAAGCCTTTTACAAAAATCATGTCAAATTAAAAAATTAAAAAAATTAATTTATAGACGTATTTATTAGGCATATAGATAGCCTAACTATCAGACTTCATGTAATTGAAATATTGTTTGAAGGTGCGTATTAATTAAGGACAATCAATTTCGGACCTTGACGATTCAAATTATTTGATGTAGCACTAATTTACAATAAAAAATGGAAGCAAACCTGGTAGTAATATAACAATAATTTACAATAAAAAAAAAATGCAAGTAAACCTGGCTGTAATTAACACTAATTTACAATAAAAAAAATTGAAAATGCAAGCAAACCTGGTAGTAATTAACACTCGATTTCCATTATTAACATCAGGAAGGGCAGCCTGAAGTAGAGTCCAAACATTATTGCTTTGCCAAACATCATCCAATACAACTAGATATTTTCTCTTTCTCATGCATTTGTTAAGCTCAGTAATTAAATACTCCTCTCCCTCATTCTGCCTCTCTGATCCAATCTCCTTTAGCATCTTCATCAAAATATCGATTAACTTGTATTCTTGCGAAATAGTTAACCACATGGAGATATCAAAGTGATGTTTAACTTCAGCACTATAAAATGCATCAAATAAATTATTAGATGATTTGTATACAAGTAACATTATATATTTAATTAGCAATAATTTCTCCCTCCCTAAACAACTATTTTTAGAATAAACAGCCATTTTAGTCAATAACATAATCTCATCAGAGGAAAGTTGCCAAGTTAAAAACTAAAGTCTTTATATTGTTTAGCATGTCTTATTTATACGTATAACACATTTTCTAAAGAAATAAACTTGCTATGTTGTTCAACAGTAATTACCTTTTGTACACCTCTTTTGCGAGTGTATTTTTCCTGAGCCACCAACCCCAACAATTGAGATAACAGCTCGCCTCGTGTTATTTGTATCAATGAGCTGGTCGACAATTATTTTCTTGTCAACTTCGAAGCCGACGAACTCCGTTTCATCTATGTCAGGATTAACAAAAGGCCTTATTGGGTGCTCGACAGAGGCCCCATTACTTGTTTCTTTCAGGCCTTCTATTCCGTAGATTGTTGTTTTGTCTTTAATTTCATGGAGCCTCTGTTGGATCAGGTCAATCTGGTTACCTACTTTGTGTTTAACAATAAGTTTCATGGGCTTCTTGCCTATCCTTTTGAGTATATTGGAAAGGCCTTCCCGTGTACCTTCACCAACCTCCACCAAAAACTTGTCTAATACATCTTCAATTAAGTACCCGACTTTCTGAACCTCATTCACCCATTGTTTTACCCTCTCATCTTTGTGGCGTTTTGTATCTGCATCTTTCAAGAAAGACTGGATCCATTTGAGGTCACATTGAACCCGCTCGACCTTGTCACGTACCCCATAAAGAAAGAGTGCTTCTTGAACATCCCCATCGGCCAGCTTGCCAAGAACAAGGTTCATGATAGTCTCAGCCATCTCTTTAATTTGTATAAAAGTGTACTAAGAAATTAAGGATAAAGTGGATAGTTGGTTTGTCTCAGTATATTATATAGGTGTTATTGTGGCCTGTAAGAATGACAATGAAATAGATATAAGTATGAGAACAAAAGAATGAACAATTATCATTCATTACTCAGTACGCTTTTTATACAAATTAAAGAGATGGATTCTTTTCTTAGGTTGTTCCATGTTGATATCTCTTTTAGTGTGCCCATCCCTACTTTTTTTCCTTTTCATATTCCTCTCTCCTTAATCTTTCTTTTATATTCTCCTCTCTCCTTAATCTTCCTAAACAACCTTTCTCCAAATCTCAAATTTAATTTCACGGAGGTCTATTTTGGGTATAAAGATTGAGAGGGGAACATGAAAAGAGTGATTAAGGATCGAGAAAGGGGGCCATAAAAAGATTAAAAAAAGAAAGAAAAAAAAAAGTGGGAAGCAAGGCATAAACAACAACCTAAAAAAAGAATATCAATCTTTAGTGCACTAGTGTTTCCAACAACTTAAACAAAGTATTGGCCTTTCACAGATACCCAAAACACACCTCCACACGCCATGAATATAAGAAAGCAAGGCATATTTGATTTCCACATTCCATGACTTGATTAATTGAATTTGAATTCACATTAGATTTTTTTTTAACAAAAACATCACTTGTCACATGTTTTGCTGAGATGTATAGCTTAAAATAAGTTGATGAAAATATACTGCACTTAAGTATGAATTGGCTCAGTTCAGCTTAAATCACATAAATAATTGGTTTGTTTTGATTCTATCATTTTGTTGGGTAATTATTTAAGCTTAATATTTTATTCTATCACTTTGTTATTATATCAACATATATAGACTTTATGACGAAGCATCCAAATCCAGCAACCTGTAATCACCAATGATTATTTTTTTATTTTTTGACTATTATTACAATAGAAAAAACAGTAGTCTAATAGGAAATATTAGAAAAAAAAAGTTGAAACGAATCTTCAAAATGAGTGGGTCCTAACTCCTATAGACCCGAGACCCCTTCTTTTACTGGCACATAAGCAAATCCTTGGCTTTATTCTTAAAAAAATTAACCAGTACTGCTAGCTTTTATCTTTAATCTGTGGCTTAATCCAGGGATGGGTCATGTACTCTACAATTATTTATCTTGAAATTTTATTTGTAGAAATCCAAATCCATTTAAGTAATTGTAATTTGAAAAGCAAATACTTATCAAAGAGGAGGTAGCACAGTTGACTAGAAGAAAAGTCCTAAAATTATTAGTTATCACAAGGTCGAGAGTTTGATTTCTCCTCACGACTTCGTAGCTTCTACTAGTAACAAATAAATGTTACCATATTGGCAGGCACATAGTGGTGCAAACGGGTCGGATATTACCCGTCCGAATCTGGATCCGTATCCGAATTTTTGCGGATTCGGATATTCGGATACGGAGAGTTGCGGATTCGGATATTCGGATATGGAGAGTTTTTATGCGGATTCGGATACGGATACGGATTGAGTTTCGGAACCGGATACGGATACGGATTCGGATAATTATCCGTATCTGTATATTTTAGTATTTCGGATATCCGCATATCAAACCCAGTAAGCCCACACAAAATTTAAAAATGTAATTTTTGGGCCTACCTTTGAACAAAAAATCTGGCCCAGTTAGCTTATTAAATATTAGCTACAATGGGTTTTCCTTTTAACTTATTAAAAGCTGCAACGGTTTTCCTTTTAACTTATCTTTTTGCCTAGTTAGCTTTGTCCCTTGTTAAATATTAGCGATCCCAGTGATATCAAGTACTACGGCCAAGCTTAGTTTCTTTGAACAACCCAAGCTTGCTTTAACATTTCAAATTTCTTATTTCAAAATTTTGATTTTGCAAAATATAACTAAATATTTTTCAAATTTAGATATTTATATGTCAGGCTTAATGTATAAATAAGATCAGTTAATTAGATATATATTTTGTAATGACGTAAAAAGTTAATTAGATATACATTTTGAATTAGAAATCCGAATTATATCTGTATCCGTATTCGTATCCGAAATATCCGATCCGTATTCGTATCTGTTTAATATTCGAACCGTATCCATATCCGATTAGTATCCGATCCGTATCCGTATCCGGAAAAAAAAATATGTATACGGATATGGGTTGAGCACTATCCAATCCGTATCCGATCCGTTTGCACCCCTACAGGCACATGACGCTATAGGACCCAAATATGGATTGGTACTGATATATATATCCTGATCTAGGTTGCAACACATTCATTCATAAATACGACAGTAGGTTAATTTTAACTTGTTTAGTTGTTTTGGCTCAGCGACATCTCTATCTCAACAATATCAGATAGTCAATTGTTTTTGTTCTCTCATTGTTCAACTCTTTCTATAAGCTTTTCTATCTCCATTTTCATGCAATCATTTTCCTTTTCCAAATTCTAATATATAAATAATTCTTTTTTTGAAACCTTCGCAGAAGCTACGAAGTCGTGAGGAGGAATCGAACTCTCAACCTTTGGATACAACAATCCTAAGACTTTTTTCTAAACAACTGTGCTGCCTCCCCTTTCTCTAATATATAAATAATTCTAGTCAGCTACAACTTTGATCAAGACTAAATTGGAGTCATTTATACATAAGAAGGGTTTATAGAAATTAACTTTACCTATTGTGTATCTTCTTCACGCCTTTGTGGCCCCACATGTCAATCACCACTTGATATTTTTGACCTGTTAGAGAGCACGCTCAATTAGCGAAGATGGTTTACTGCGCAATTATACCGGGTCTACTCAGGTAATTACGAAACAGAGGAGGTAACGTGTCAGGTTTTCTATGTCCCTCTCAGTATAGCTGTTTGTGTTGCTGGGCAATGTTTTGTGGTCTCTAGCATAGTGACAACTTAATAATTCGGGAAAGGTTCGGCGGGATAAAACAATTCATGATTCAAGTATAATTCGGATATAATTCGGAAATGATTCGGAAATAATTCTTAGCTTAAACAAGAAAAATTATGAGTTTAAAAAAATATACAAAAATACACCAAATATTTCACATTAAATCCGAAATGATTTATTTTATCTTGAGAAATGAAAAGCTACTGTCATTCTACAGTGATACCACGTGGGTTCTCCAAAATTTTCAAAGTTTGTAGCACTTTTACCAATGAACAATAATGGCGGGTGTAAAGGACTCAAAGTTATTATCACATTTTTATTGCGTTTTATTCGCGAATTATTCGATCAAACGTTCGGTCAATGTTTTATACGCAGTTCGGTCCGGCATACCCTGAAAAACGAATTAAACCAGAATAAAACGCGTTTAATACGCATATTCTGTTATTATGGTCTCTAATACCTTAGTGAGTAGACCGATTGATAACAGTGAGCTTCTTAGAGATTGCTTCTCGTTTCAGACGATAATTTACGAATATAATACTTTCTTAGGTTAATTTATAACATGCCCTAAATTTTTTGTTGAAATAACGTATAATCTCAGATTAATTCTCATTATTGATCAAAGGCTCAGATTGTACCAAGCATAACTCTAGATTTAGTAATAAAGTGAAAAGGTACCTTGGTACATTGGTACAAGGCATACCATAAATAGAAACAGTAGCAAACAGTACTCAATAGGTAAGTAACGCTAATAAATACCTTTTTTTTGTATAAATAGAACTAGGAACAATGTAAGAATCATATCAATGAAATATTTTTTCTAATCATAATTTCTCTCCTCAGAAACTCACAAAATCAACAATTTTGTTACTGAGTCGATCGGGTGGCCTTTAGAAACTAATCATAGTCTAAATGCGTGATAATCTGTATACTTTTTTGCATGTGGTGAATATCTTGGTAATCCTTTGTTTTAAAAAAAATTATAATCTCCATTCATAGGTAAGCCCGTTTGACTCACTCTTTTTTTAATTTCCTTCTTTATTAATTTTGGGAAGAAAAAGAAACAAAAACCATGTTTTGTTAAATATTAGAATTTTTTTTTGTTCTTTTTTTTCTGTACAAATTAAACAAATATATCCTACCAATAATAAAAACTTATTTTGCAAAACTAGACTACCCTCACTAGAAGGAAAATCCTCATCAATTCAGTCTTAAAAATTAACTTTTTATCATTGCATTATATTCAGGCATTCTCTTACACATTCATGGCTTGTCAAACGTGAGCGAACAACCATGAGGTTTTTCTCGAGATAATGAGACGCGACGGTAGGCAATTTACCTACTTCGAGACCAAAAAAACAAAAACTTAACTTGACAAGGAATCAGAGTTGATCCGATAGGCAGTGGACCAATTTTGGTCCAGGGTCTGGTTGAAGCCGTTTGATCAGCATAAAGATTTATTGTGAAAGCAAGAACCGCATAGATCAAGTACGCACAAATCTTGATGCAGATTGAATAGTTATGTTGCCCAGTCAGACCGTCCTTTCATCCATTTGACAAACGGTTCATTATTACTACATTTACTGATCCAACCACAGTTTAAACCCCGGTGATTCTATCTATTTAGGACCAGATATTACAAGTGATTATATATGAAGGGTTTTCCCCCAATTTATTCCAGCAATCATATGTGCATATATCATCTTACAACAATTTGAGGCCCAAGCAAATATAACAAACATCGATCAAAGGCACACATAGTTTAAAATTAAACACACAATTGGGAGAACTTAGGAGCAATACTTCTGGATTTCCCTTTGGAGCTCATCTTTATTTGCACCGACTATACGGGTCTCCTCTTTGCCATCTTTTACAATCACAAAGGTCGGCATCGCCTGCACTTTCCATTCGCTTGTTACCTCCTGAAAAAAATTGCAAACAATGAATCTTACATATATACCCCCCGTGTTTTGTATTAACTACTGAATGCTCACTACAACTTTAGAGCATCTCCATTCCAACAAATGCTTAGCAATTAAAATTGGCCATGTCATCAAATTTAACAATTAAATGGATCATAATTTGTTTATTACTCCATCCCAGCAATTGCAATTATTTGATATAGAAAATAATCTGAGCCAATCAATTTGCCACGCTGGCAATAAGCAAATGTTTACTTTTAAAGCAAATTTGCTAATTTACAAACTCTCTCACAACCCAGCAAACCAAAAAACAATTGCCACATCAGATTACAAATCAGAAAAGAACTATATATTATTTGTTTTAACAGAAAGAACCTTTGAGGTAGAACTATATATTATTTGTTTCTCTCTTATACTTAACTTGAAAGGAAAAGAGCAGAACAAACTAAAACATATGTTTTATTTTTCTTTTACTTTTTTTTGTGTAAATTGACACTTCATTTGTTCATTGTTATTTTTTGTTTGCTCTGTATGGATGTGCAGTGTAAACTATTATTTTATTCTATTTTTTTTCTCTGTTCCTCTCTCTTTCTTTCTTTTATGATGAGTAGGTTAAAATGCCCTTTTTTGTAGCCCATGCCTCGTATTCTTATCTTTGTTTTCAAAATTCAAATAGACGATATGAACTGCTCAACATGATTTCCACTATTAAAATGTGGTTGGAGACAATTTTATATTTTTGAAAAAAACCTTTACTATTTTTTTAGAAAGATTTTGGACCATCCAAAAATGAGATTTTATCCCTATCTAAACAATAGTAAAAAAATTTCAAAAGATATATAATTTAGTCTCCAAGCACATTTTAATATAGAGATCATGTTAAGAGGTTCAGAATTGACTGTTTGGACTTTAAAAACAGAGATAAAGATGTGAGGTATAATTGGGACACATAAACAATAGGAGCATGTAAACCCTATTATAATTTGCTATTATTTTTTTTGGAATAAGATTTGGTCCAAATGGCTTTGGACCGGACAATGTCCAAAGTCTCTAAAAAACGTACGATTAAAGTTCGAACAATCGATCCGAACCGCTCCACATGATTTCCATATTAAAATGTGTTCATAGATCAAATTTTATATTTTTTTTGAAAATTATTTACTATTTTTTTAAATATGTATAATATCACTGTTTCTGAATAGTCCAAAAACAGTGATTTTGTACGTATCTAAAAAAATAGTAAAAAAATTCCAAAAGATATAAAATTTGGTCTCTGAGCACATTTAATATAAAAATAAATGTTGAGCATGGACTGTTCAGACTTTAACCGTGCGATTTTTTAAGGCTTTGGACGGTGTCCAGTCCAAAGCCATTTGGACCAAATTTATCCCAAATAGCTTGAGAGAATTTAGTGGAGAGAGAATTAAATAGAGGTGCAATCATGCGGCACGGCCCACACCAAGAAGCACTGAAATCTATTACCAACTGTGTAGAAATAGCAAAGAATAAAGGAAACCATGTCAGTGTACACATACTGACATACATATCTTTCAATTCCAAATTATCTTAAACAAAACACCAATTTAAGTATTCCCGGCGTATTAATCCGGATTGAATATAGTAAAAACAAAAATCATGCAATAACAATCAAACTACCGCCTTGTTGGCATTCTTGTGCGCTTGAAACTGCTCGTCGAAGCGGTCCTTTGAGTGCACAGCTATCACATTAGATTCAGATCCGCTCTCCTCTGAAGGAGGAGGAGGAGTAATAAGGGACGATATAAAACTACCCATTTCTTTTCTTTATCTACGAGGTTTGTGCGTGGAGGGAAAGAAGAGGTAACTGAGACCTGAGAGCCCGAGACCTCAAACCTCAGAAAGAAGGAATGAGCATTTGGGCATTTATATAGCGGACACCGCCGCTTAGTTTTTATTGTATTCACATTAAAAATAGTTAAAATCGAATCAATTGAATTAAATTATTAAGGTTATATACGAATATTTAAGTACGTTTCTTTCTTTTTTTTTGAAAATCTTCGCAGAAGCTGCGAAGTCGTGAAAGGAAATCGAACTCTCGATCTTTGGGTAACCAACAATTCTAGAACTTTCTTTCTAGCCAACTATGCTACGTCTCCTTTCTCTTTAAGTACGTTTCAATTTGTCAAAATATTTGTTGAAAGTTATAACGAACAAATGGATCGATATCATTTTTTGTATATGTATGTGAAGAGTACAGTCAAATTATGCTTTCTTTTAACAAATATGTTTAACATTTCAAATACATTGTATCTCAGTATTAAATTGATTTGTAGTTTGGGGATATATATTTAACAAGGAAGAAATTAGAAATAAAAATGATATGCAGGGATTAAAATAAGTTATATTGCTCAAATATATTTTGGAAATTCTAATAAAACTTGGCGGTTTTCAAAATTAAGTTTCACAACCATTTTTCTAAAAAAATTGTTAAATTGATCCAAATTTAGAACTCCAAATCTCTCATGTTCTTTATGTATTGTAAGTAGAGTGGGAAAAATGTGCCGTGCCGTGGCTTTGGTCTCATGCCGTGCCATGCTGTGATCAAGTGAATAGTCACACATATTGTGTTGTGACCAAAATATCAAGGAGTGGTATAACGACATGCGAGTCACACTGTGACCATTCGTGTACCATGTCCAAACCTAATTGGTCATGTTTCTCACGTTTAACTATTTTTTCATAATTTAGGTTAGTTAATTTAAGATTCACCATTTGATTAAGATCTAATAGTCCAAATTACATATAACTCACGTGATCATGTGCCTTGTCGTGTCCAGATCTTTTGCGTGACGTGCCGTGACATGCCAAATTTTCAAAAAATAGTCACAGTATGCGAATAGCCATGGCACGGAACACATGAGTCACAATATACAGAACAGTAACATGTGTTGTGTCATTCCGTGCCATAACTGTATCGTTCTATAACAGACCTAGCTCCGCTATGATAATTTTCTAATCGTAAGCAACACCCCTACTAATAAGAGAATGTGTTTTTATGAGAAGAATTCGCACCAGTGCATAAGAATCTCCTTCTAATTCTTTCATTTTATTTTTAACATGCCACATTAAATTTCTAACACTGGATCGATAATTAATATAACAAGAGGATAAAGGTGAATTTAAGTTGCTAAGAATTTTCGAGAAGAGTAGAGAGGCGGGGAGGGAAAGAAGTGCAGAGGGAGGTCAACCCTTCGCTCCGATGAATTAAATCTTGCTAAACTTTTTGTTTTGTTACAAATTGATTATTTAAGTTTGATTTGTCTTTATGTATTCATTGAATTTTTTATATTTTTCAATCAAATCACTTAGTTATATCATACAAAAAAATCAGATCATCTGCTCCTCTGTAGATAGGAAATTCCTGCTCCTACAGTCACTGACATGTGGGTCTATGGTGAATTTTGACATTTAAATATTGGATATAATTTTTCTCTAGATCCACTTCTCAGTGAATAGGAACAAGGATATTTTGTCCACTGGAAGCAAGAGATTCGGTTCCCATATATACAAAATACCAATGGCTATGGGGAGGTAAATCAAACTTTAGTGACTAATTTGTGACAATGGACAAAGTTTTGTGTTAAAATTTACCCTAATATTTATAATACAAATATTCTTTACTTTTCTTTCATAAAAAAATTAAATTTATACTATACTAAATATGCAGTTTCTTCAATTTCAATTTTCGAACTTCATTTCTAAATTTATGATTTTTTTTCTTCGCCAATCTGTTCTTCTTTTTTTCCTTTTCTCCTCTCTTTTAATTTAGCCTAATCATAACGAATAGAATTAGGGTGTTTTTAACCTCTCCAAATTGTACGTGCGTTTAACTTCAAACATATGTCAAATTGACTTTTAACGACTAATTCAAATTGACTTTTAACGGCATTTTCATATCTGTACTCATTATGACAATGAAAAAAAAATTATCTTTACCCATTTTTTCAATATAGTACGGATCAGGTAAATTGATAAAAAAGTCTCATTGACATCTCAATTTGTGTTTTCAATAAAATATTTTTCAAAACAAGAAAAAAATGATGAATGCAACTAATTTGTATTAAAAAAATTTAGTAAAATATAAAACTTTATTACAACCAAGTCGTTTTTCAATTTTCGAAGTACAAAAAGTCGATCCAAACTATTAGATGTGATTTCTATAGTAAAATGTGCTTGGAGACCAAATTTTATATTTTTTGGAAATTTTTTACTATTTATTAAGCCACTTTGAAAATCGCTGATCCAACGGTGGCTTCTAGTTTCACTGTTTGGTTAAACCACCGTTGGATCAGCGATTTTCAAAGTAGCTTAATAAATAGTAAAAAAATTCCAAAAAAATAAAATTTGGTCTCTAAACACATTTTAATATAGAGATCACATCCAACGGTTTGGATCGACTTTTTGGACTTCAGAAATTAAAAAACGAATTGGTTGCATTTCTGCCGAAATGCTACCGAAAGCATATTAGTCAATCTCTATATATAATTTTATTTTTAATAATTATCTTATAGGATAATGGGTAAGATAACAAAAAAAATCGTTATCTGTACCCGATCGATAAGCTAAAGAAAACAAATCTTACCACACCTTTTTTTCAGACACAATACGAGTCGGATAAACATATAGAAGAGTATACCCCTAGAGATGAGTTACATTATTTTATTTTTTAATAAGCCCTACTCTTAAAAACGTTACTCTTAAATTCAACATTTATTTAGTATTTTTTTATTTTGTAGATGTTTCTTAAGAAATTGATTTGTTTTTTTTTATATAAAAAGATGAAATTTAACACTATTTGTACTATATATATAATTCTTTATTGTTGATATCTTGCTTTTGTTCTAATGTTAACTTACTGACACAAATTGACAAGTGACAACAAAGAATAAAAAAAATACCATATTAAAAATTGTTTCATTTTTTCTTTTAGTGAATGTCATCTAGCACAGAGAATCAAGCGAAAGGGAGGTTAACGGTTATTATTAAGTCATGCAATAAAATTAAGGGACCCAAAGTATATTGTTACCATGTGAATTTTATTCTAGGAAAAATGAAAATATTCATGCAATTGAAATCAGTTCTTTTCAGCACAACAATCAGGATACTGAAATGCAAAAATAAAGATATTGACATCGTTATTATTATTTTTTTATACAATATACGGATAAAATCAAACTGAAAAAATATAACTCTTATATTATATAATGTCAAAATAGCGTTGTCAATATTTTACATTTTTTTATCAGAATCAAACTAAAATTAAAATCTATTCAAGTCCACCCAACATGTAACCGATCAAAGTTAATATAAATGGGGGCTTGACCCCCTATTGTTTTAAAAAAAATATATTCAAGTCCAGAGCCCTTTGGTTTGCAAATAAAATAACAAACGACAAAAAAAAATGACTGCACAAGCAAATTATTCAACGTTAAATAACGCTTTGAAAGGTTTTTTTTTTTTAATTTGGGAACAAAGGTAGGCATAATACACGTACTAATTACAGAATCGGATGCCAATATATATGCTGTAAGATAAAAAGCATGAGGATCCCAATAAAGACATTTATTTTCACTTTCGATCGGATGCGCTGCTTGATGCTTCTCCGGTTAGACAGGTAAGGGTGATATAGACGGGTACAAAAAAAATAACAAATATGTCCTCAAACTCCAAAAAAATTTATAAATACTTTGATCACTGGTCCACTATGCCTACCAAACCGCCCACCAGGGGTCGGTCCAGTGCCCAAGCAAACCGCCTCTCAAATGGGCGGTTCATTATACATCCTATATAAGAATGTTTTCTCTCTCCTGCCCACTCACAATTCATTCTACCATCTCTAAACTCGAACCCAGCTCGGAGAGAAGATATTTGAACGAGATTAATAAAAAGTGAATCAAATAAAAAGACATCACTGTGAAACTTTCCTTTATTGTGTTAAATTTGCCAAGTTTTTTTTTTTTTTTTGACAATTCTAGTGACTTCATGTGTTAAATTTTGAAGTCCTATTTCCTTTTCATGCATTAATATTCCTCTTAATTGTTCACATTAATATTCTTGTTCTAAAATGACTAATTTGCTTGTCATGTGTAATAATGCATGCAGCACAACTTTTTTTTTTTTTGTTATTTCTGATACGCTCCATTATATTTGATGTAAGCTATAACACAAAATCTGAACAGCAAAGTTAAGTAAATTAGTATGAAGAAAAATATATGTCAGTTAATTGCATTAAAAAATCAGTGATAGCTGAAGACCGTGAACGGAAGAGGAACAAATGTTTCGATCAATCGCGCGAGAGAGGATTTGATTAGTTATCTTCGCTAGAGTGGCAATTTTAAAGCTTAAATGAAAGCTTTCAAAATCTAAAAGAACTCTGTATCGCTAAAAGAAAAAATAAATTGCCTGCGGAGATTTGCGTAGCGCCAGCTAGGACTTTGCAATTCGATATGCAAGCTGATGGAGATGCTCTTACATATATAGAATATCTAAGAATTAATTGCTGAAAACGAAACTAATATCCATGCTACGTCAGTTACCAACCATTAGATTCTAATCCAATCGCTAATACACTTTAATGGAATTGGATCTGCTGCGATCTGAATGTTATCAACAGTAATTCTAAAATCTCTGCTTTTCCAAATCCATCTGTCTAATAATTTATGTGCATGAATCTCAAAATAACTGATTTTCTGTGCACAAATTTCAAAATAATTCAACAGTTAGATTTGAAAAAAACAAGAATTGTAGGATATTGTTCATAGGTAAAGAATCGCAGCAAATTCGGATCCACTCTTTAATAGATAGTTCAAAAACTTCCAGCAATAATGGCACATTGTAAATTTAGCTCATATATATATATATATGCATATATATATATATATATATATATATATATATATATATATATATAGATGGACTATGGTACTCTATGGAGTAAAATGCCTCGGTACTCTACGCTATATCTCCATTTTAAAAATCCAAACACCCGATCCGAACCGTTGAACATATTCTTCATATTGAAATGTGCTTGGAGACTAAATTTTACATTTTTTGGAATTTTTTTGCTATTTATTAAGCCACTTTGAAAATCTCAGATCTGCTGTGAACAGTAAAAAAACAGTAAAAATTTCTGGACCATCGGATCTGAGATTTTCAAAGTGGCTTAATAAATAGCAAAAAAATTCCAAAAAATGTAAAATTTGGTCTCCAAGCACATTTCAATATGAAGAACATGTTTAACGGTTCGGATCGGGTGTTTGAATTTTTAAAATGGAGATATAGTGCCGTAGAGCACCGAGCCATGGTACTCTATAGAGTACCATAGCCCAACTCATATATATATATATATATATACATATAAATATATATATATACATATGTGTATACATATACATATACATATATATATATATATATATATAAAGAGAGAGAGAGAGAGAGAGAGATGGACTTGGCTAAGCCATGGTGTAAATGTGTTTGAAGAGTCATGGTACAATATCTCCATTTTAAAAATTCAAACAACCAATCCGAACCGCTCAACATGATCTAGCCGAGCTTGACAGTATAAAATACACACAAAATCATACAAATTCACAAATTGATGCCTAGCCGAGCTAGGCTCCAGCTCAAACTCATTAATTTTGGCCCGAGCTGTTAGCGAGCCACCTCGTTAACAGCTCGGTCCACTATCGAACGAGCCAGATGTGAGTCACGAGCGAGCCACGATCTACGAGTTTTTTTGACAGCCATAAATATATATATATATATATATATATATATATATATATATATATATATATAGGGTTCAAATGCCTCCATTTTTAAAAACTACAATAACTCCAAATTTAAATCATAAATGTCAAAATAAAATGGTTAGATGTAATCTATATTATTTTCTTTATATGCTCATAAAAAATTATCACATTTCAATTTTGTTTTTATGTAATTCAATAAGTTGAAAAATCAATGTCTAGAAATTATCCACATTAGTATATTTTTTATAAACTCTTGATAACAACCAAAACAAAATGGAAATGTCGTAATTTTTTACGTGTGCATAGATAAAATGATATAGATAACATCCAACTGTTTTATTTTGAATTTTATGTTTCAAAATTTGAGTTATTTTAGTTTTTAAAAATGGAGGCACAAAAAATAGAGGCATTTGAACCCTCCTCGTACACACACACACACAGAGATATATATATATATATATATATATATATATATATAGAGGTTGGCTAATATACAATCGATTGTTCCTGAGCTCTCATGCAACCAACTTGTTTTCCGATTTCCAAAGTCCAAACGGTCGATCTAAACCGTTAGATGTGATTTCTATATTAAAATGTACTTGGATACCAAATTTTACATTTTTTGGAATTTTTTTGCTATTTATTAAGCCACTTTGAAAATCACTGATCCAACGGTGGCTTAACCAAACAGTAAAAACAGAGGCCACCGTTGGATCAGCGATTTTCAAAGTGGCTTAATAAATAGTAAAAAAATTCCAAAAAATATAAAATTTGGTCTCCAAGCACATTTTAATATAGAGATCACATCTAACGGTTTGGATCGACCGTTTGGACTTTGAAAATCGAAAAATGACTTGGTTGCACGGGAGTTCAGAAACAATCGATTGTATATTAGCCAACCTCTATATATATATATATATATATAGAGGTTGGCTAATATCAAATCCGTTGTTCCTGAGCTCCCGTGCAACTAAGTGGTTTTTCAATTTTCGAGATCGAAAACGTTGATCCAAACCATTAGATGTGTTCTCTATATTAAAATGTACTTAGAGACCAAATTTTACATTTTTTGGAATTTCTTTACTATTTATTAAGCCACTTTGAAAATCGCTGATCCAACGGTGGCTTCTAATTTTACTGTTTTGTTAAGCCACCGTTGGATCAGCGTTTTTTAAAGTGGCTTAATAAATAGTAAAAAAATTCCAAAAAATATAAAATCTGGTCTCCAAGTACATTTTAATATAAAGAACACATCTAACGGCTTGGATCGACGATTTGGACTTTAAAAATTAAAAACCGACTTGGTTGTACGGGACCTCAGGAACAACTGATTTGATATTAGCCAACCTCTATATATATATATATATATATATGAGGAGGGATCCACTTACACCATATTTTGGTGACACCAAATTACACTATCAATTTTTAAAATGTTTAAATTCAGACAGTCGATCCAAGCGTTCAACAGGACCTCCATATTGAAATGTGCTTAGACACCAAAATTTATATATTTTTTAATTTTTTTACTATTTATTAAGTATTTTACAAAATCGTTGTTTTTAGACCATTAAATTTTTGTACCCATCTTAATAAATATTAAAAAAAAAATTAAAAATGTTAAATGTAATCTGCAAGCACATTTTAATATATCCTACATGTTGAACGGTTTGGATCAACTGTTTGAACTTTAAAAATATATGGTGTAACTAGGTGTCACCAAAAAATGGTGTAATTGGATCCCTCCTCTCTCTATATATATGTATGTATAGATATAGTTGAGGGTTCCAATGTACCCAAAATTCTATACTTTCATTTGCACCCAATCATTGATCTTCATTTTCAAAGTCAGAACAGTCGATCTGAACCGATCAACATGACCTTCATGATCAAATATGCTTGGAGACCAAATTTTAGAATTTTTTTACTTTTTTTAAGATAGGTACAAAATCAGTTTATCGGATATGTGTGTGTGTGTGTGTGTGTGTGTGTGTGTGTATAGGGATGGGCTATTGTGAGTTGTGAAGTAAGAGGTCTTTTTTACTTCACGCTCGTATTTTTATTTTGAAAATCCAAACAACTGATCCAAACCACTCAACATGTTCTCCATATTAAAATATACTTGGCGACCAAATTTTACATTTTTTGGAATTTTTTTACTATTTATTAAGCCACTTTGAAAATTGCTGATCCAATGGTCCAGAAAATTTTACTGTTTTTTACTGTTTACCTGGATCTGCGATTTTCAAAGTGGCTTAATAAATAGTAAAAAAATTCTAAAAAATGTAAAATTTGGTCTCCAAGCACATTTCAATATGGAGAAAATGTTGAACGGTTCGGATTGGTTGTTTGGATTTTCAAATTGGAATACGAACGTGAAGTAAAATGTTGTTTTACTTCACAACTCACCATAGCACATCTCTATATATATATATGCATATATATGTATGTATATACATATATATGTGTATATGTATATATGTATATATGTGTATATGTATATATATTCTAATACTTTTGTCCCTCAACATTTCGTCTAGTGGCCATATAGTTAAATTTATTTATTTATTAAGCGTTTTAACGTTATTTAATTTCACATGAAGCCTCAATCTGTTTTGAATTTTGATGATCACATCTTATTTTACATTTAATCATGGAAGGATCGGTTACTGTAGGTATAAAGTAACATTTGTATTTCATCCGTCCAATATGTATCCAACGGTTCTCAGCAATCAGCATTTGTCTTCTCTTAGCACCGTTTATATGTTATTTCCCCTTGGCCCTTGGACAGACGTTAGTTTTGTATCAATTTCCATTAAATTCGAAAATATTTGATGTTTGACAAAAGGTAAAATTTGTCAAATTTCAATATTTTTAGTATTATTCTCCAATTTATTAAATGTCCAAAGCACTTCATTACGCCCATTTTTTTTTCTTTGAAATCTAAAAATTAGCGCTCGCTATGCGCAAACAGGAAAAAAAAAAAAAACTACCTTAGCACTTATCAGCGCATCTTTCTCCTATGATCTCCCTTTCAAGTCCTTCTCTCCATTTCTGAATTGTCCGAGAAAGCGAGAACTGAAATAAAATTAGGGTTTTAGCAAACCCTAAAAACTAGAATGCCTCTCTCTTGCAATTAACTTCCCGCGTAGAAAGGAAAATCCTCAAGTAAACTTATAACACGTGCAAGAGAGAAACACTTTTGTCTTGGCCCATCGTTACAGGCCTTAAGTGGGCTAGGCCCATAAAACCTTCTATAAATTTAACTTGATCAAGGAACCCAGTTCTGAACAAAGTAATTTCAGATTAACGACTTAAATTTAGGTCCGATGTCCATCGGATTTAAATTTACATCCGATCCGCTTTAAAATGTTTGCGCGCATATATTAAAGTGAATACAAAGGATATACAAGCACTAGTGCACTACACACTTATCTTAAAACAGATTAGACAGCAATGAAACCCATCGAATTCAGTTTGAATGACCCAAACTCATTTATCTTATACGTACTACATTTTCTATTTTTTAACAAAAAGTAAAATGAGAACTTTACAAAATTGAAATTTATATTTTAACAAAAAAAATATAATAATTGAGCAAATTCATGAATCTTCCAAAATTTAAACAAATAAATATGGTAACTTTAAATTTCAGATTAGGATGATCACTAGAGAATCATGACAAATTAGGATTTACGAATTGCTGCATAATTAAATACTTCTACCAAGTTTTAAAAAAAAAAAAAACCAATCCATAATATATTATTAAAATCTAAAGAATGACACCATCAACCTATGAACTTCATGCATATTTCCGGTTTAAGTACTAATAAAGAAGAATTTGACTGCAAAAAAACTAGGAAGTTTTTCAACTATTACTTCTCTTTAATGATTAGACCCAACGACAACTAATTATACGCATCAAAGTTCTACTTTCTAAAAATTCGGTTGAAGATTCCCACTAATAAAGTGAAACTAATGTAGTGATCATCTTAATTTATTCGAGATGTAGTTTTGATTCCATTTAAAATTAAAGACAGTAGGCACATGGTCTCTATGTGGGAGGTTATGAGTTCGAAACTCAGATGGGTAAAATACTTTGTTGTTATAATAGAGGTATTAAATAGTTAAGTGGCTTGACCTCCAACCTTTACTAATTATTCTTTACCATCTGATTCTCCTGCCTCTAGAAAATTCATGCTATATTATAGAGAGAAGGTTTATTTGTGACCTCATTTTCCTTTCTGAAGAAGTTCTGTTCATTTAATTGTCAAATAGTTTCTCAGCTGTGCAATTATTAGATTGACCTTGGTTTGGAAAATTTGGTGTAATAATGTAGGATTACTGTAATTTGGTGAATTGGAACATGTTTAATATTAAGTATGTATTGATCATATTTCATATTGTTACATTTCATATTTCGTATATTGTTGCTTGTTTCATATATATAGGTCAGCAAAAATATATAGTAGCTGACCAAATACTAAAAAAAAATTTAAATAAAAAAACAAATCAGGATCGGCTAATAACCTTGGACCTATCTTTTTAATAGATATCTGGAACGGCTATGTAGCAAGGACCGATACTGATTGTTATTAACTGGGAACGGCTATGAAGGACCGATCTTGATTAAGCTAGATCAGGAACGGCTAAATTAAGGAGAGATATTGATTATAGGAATCAGGAACGGTTAATAATAAAAGTCTGATCTTGATGAATGAATTAGGATCGGTTGTTTGTCTGATCCTGATTATTAGTACTATCAGTATCGCCCACAGGTCTGATACTGATTGCTGATTTTCCACTAGTGGTGGAAGTTGGGAATCGCATGTTTGCAGGAATTCCAACTATGTGAAGTATGTGTGACTTGTTTTACAGATAACTTAGATGGAGGTGATATCGTCGGCTAAATATGCCTGCATAATTTGATGTGTATTTGTGTGCATTAATTCGACCATTTGAATATTTGTTAAATAAGATAATTATAAAGAAGTGTATCGTTAAATAACCAGTCACTGTGCTTTGTAGCCGATTTAGTGATGTTATTTATGTTTTCTTTCTTTTTTGGCAACATAGGTTGACGGGCCTGCGAAGATGTTGTTATAATCACTCTCTAGAAGGTAAAAAAAAATCTAGAATGTGACAAATTTGGTGTACTAAGGCTTGCTTTTGTATAAACATTTATCTTATACGTACTACATTTTCTATTTTTTTTTTTACAAAGTGGAATCAAGCCCACCGATTTTATTAAGAAATCAGAATTATTTTACTGTTGCGATCTCCAAACAACTGGAGAATGAAACAGATACATAATAACATAAATAGAAGAAACAAAGCCCACAGAGGCATCCAACAAAAGCACTTGTATAACCAAAAACTGAAATGCACATGTGCATAACTACCCTAGTACGACAATTCAATTAGTAAAAGCTTCTAGGGATCCTATACCAAGCATACGGATTGAATTTTGGAGCTTGAGTGGCTCCTCCTCGACCCCTTCCTCTGCCCCCAATGTCTCTTCTGCTGTCTCTAAAAGAGTCAAAACCTGACAAGGCATAGGCATTACATCCCTAAAAGCAAAGAACCATTGATTGTAGAATACCATTAAGAAGCCAAAACTATAATTTTGGAACCAACATCCTGCAAGGAGGGGATTGAACAAGAATAAAAACATAATTTATTCCTCTCTAACCAAATGGTTGAAAGGACAACACCTCGTACAATTTCAACCATTGGTTTATCTTTAAGAGGATTAGTAGCATCTATATACCATATATCATTCATATCTAATTAAGCCCTCAAAGATAAAATTATTATGAGAAGCAATACATTGTCATATTTGATTTGTATAAGGACAACACACAAATAAATAATCAACTGTTTTATAATCACCACAAAAGGGGTAGAAGGGATCACCTATCCAACCCCTTTTACAAAGATAATCCTTTGTTAAAATTTTCTTTCGTTGAAATAACCACAAAAAAACTTGTATCTTTAAAGAAATTTTACTACTCCATATAGAAGCAAACTCGGAATTTACTATGCCTCCATATTCAAGCCACTAGTAATAAGAATGTACATAAAATCGACATACAAATGACCATCGCCATAAAAGTGAATCACACAACAAGAACTCAATTGAGCGTGAAGATTATTCCACTAAGTTAAGAGAACACCAGTCAATTATCTATTGAATTGAATAGCTAAGTAATTATTAGGAAAACCCTCTATTACTAGTAAATCAGGATTAGAAGCAATATTAAAAAGATTAGGATAAAGTAAAGAGAATGAACAATCTGAAAAACTATCTATCCTTCCAAAATAAAACCGTAGCACCATTTCCCAACTGTCGAGAGAAACTAATCTCAACAATATTTGCACCCTTGAGCACCCCTTTCAATTTAATTTATTCGAGATGTAGTTTTGAGTCCATTTAAAATTAAAGGCAGTAGGCATATGATTTCTATGTGAGAGGATATAAGTTCAAAACTCAGATGAAGGAATACTTTGTTGAGATAATAGAGGTATTAAATAGTTGGGTGGCTTGAGCTCCAACTTTTACTCAAAAAAAAATAATTAAAGCAAGTACTTTGAATCGCTTAGCCGTTAAGCCGTTCAATATTCACAATTACTTTGAATCGCTTAGCCGTAAGTTCTTTAAGCAAACCCTCAAATCAATACAAAGTTTTTGTGAGTGTTGTATGAAAAGAATAGTAGGGGATGGTTCAAGGATAAAATTCTGGGAACATAATTGGGAACATGGTTTTCTGTATAGAGAACTTCCACTCTTATATGAAGAAGCTACAGACAAACATGTGTCAGTACAACAAGCGTTCCAACAGAATTTCTCAGAACTTTTGACAATCACTGGACCGGTACAGCAATCACCTTTACTTGCACAATACCAGCAGCTGCAGAACTTAATAGCAAACCAATCCCCTTTAACAATAGCACAAGATGAAGTAGAATGGACTTTGACAAAAACAAAAGAATTCTCGGTTAAGTCCATGTATCAAAGATTGAAAGAGGAATCTAGAACTACAGTGATAATTCATAAGGTCTGGAAAATTAAGGTGCCTCCAAGAATTAAAGTATTTGATTGGTTAACATATCATGAGAGGATTCTGACGGCTGACAATTTGCACAAGAAAGGGTGGAATTTATCAAGTATGTGTGTGCTATGCAGAGCAAATGTTGAATCAATTAAACACTTGTTCTCTGAATGTCCATTTTCATTGGAAGTCTATGCAACTCTTACTGGTACATTTCAATTACCAAGTAGATACTACTGCTTGCTATGTTCATATGCTGGAGGGAGCGTTGTACTCGAATTTTCAGAGAAGAGAGTAAGGAGGTACACGAACTGGTAGAGGAAGTTCAAGAACAGTGGAATTTTCTCCACTTATAAGAATAGATTTACACTTTTGCACTTTAAACCCTGAAATTTACCATTTTTCTGTCTAAGCTTTTGTTTTCCCTTTTTCTACTTTTTGTTTACTTTTCTTCATATTCAACTTGGTTGAATAACATTATGTTTTTGTATTAGGTTTCATATGGAAACCTTTTTATAATTTCAATAAAATAAATAAGGACTAGATCCTTATTTTTACTCAAAAAAAAAACAATTACTTTTTTCAGATGCCTAAGAGTGGATATAAAGAGGTTTCTTTCCCTATCCAAATTAAGGGATAGTGGCCAGCAGCCAGCTGCATAGAACAACGACTATATAAAAGGTACAATTCATAATTAAATAGAATCAATCAAAATAATGTGCTTTTTTAACCAAATTTCTATATTAAAAAAAAAATTATTTTATTGAACAACGGGCTTTGTATTTTAAGATATTTCTTATCTCAAAACACACTAAATGTTTTTTGCAGAAAAACAAAACACATTTCAAAACACCAGAATACTAATCATATTTTTTCTCCTTCGATCACATGTCTGTTCGACCATAACGCCTGATGTTTCTGGGAAAACTCAAAATATGAAAGTGGTAGCACATTTTGCAAACTTCGCACAGAACTTGGAGTTCATATGAAGAAGTTATAGCCAAAATACAAAACCATATCATCCTGAAGAGTTTGGGACATTTGACGTGTTGCTGACTGTGTCATTATATATGTTAGAAGCGTCTCGGCCGTTGTCATGGCATGTTGAAGCGTCCTGGTTGGTAATATGGCATGTCATTTGGAACAGTACTGAGATTGAAATGTTGTCAAATGAGTATATTCTTTAATATTTTAATATCATAATTTAAAAATGATATAGATGCGGCCGGTACTACTAGATTATTTAAAAAATTAGTCAGTGTAATGAAAAACAGAAGGTGAATAATAAAGAGATGAATTAGGAGGACATTAATTTATTTAGAAATTTATTTTGAAAATAAGATGTGATCTCAGAATATAATATCATCATTGATCAACAGTTCAGATCAAATCAAGCATAGCATCATATTTATTATTAAATCCAACGGTACCTTGCTTGATACACCTAAAAGCCAATCAAAAGATCGAAAAACTTTTCAAATCACATAAACAAATACTCTGTTCACCATATGGGTAGTGATAATACCGTATGTAGGATACTTGGGAACAGTCTATACTACATGTGGCAGTGATATATAGTACCGCATACGGCCTAGATAAATGTCGAAACTTACATTTTACATGATTAAGAAGGATAGAAAATCTGAATCCTAGAGACTCTCTATCTACTATTTATCATTACTTAGTTATAATACTTTGATTGCATTTGTCACCACCAACTCTATCTTTTATAAAAATCCCATCACCTAAACTAGTAAAAATTGTTTAAAACTTAATACACTATTATTGTGGATCGGCACCACCAATTAATGCTACATAGTAGGATCACGCGCTTGTGATTTGAATGTAAATTTGAATTAGGGTATATAAATATTTAAAAGTAGTAGTTCATTTTGGACTAATCAAGTTTTTTGACGCTGTTGCTAGGAATAGAGTAAGAATTCTCCATAGAGAAAGTCTTACGTTGTTATTTGATATCTAACATATTAATTGGGACTCGGTCAAAACTTTTTTTTTGCATATTTATTTTCAGTATATTCACTTTTATCATATTTATTTTATTGTCAAAAAAAGCACAAAAACCCAAAAATAGTTAGGACTAGCTAGTTTAATATATTTTCAGCACATGCATTTTATTTTCTTTTATCTTTAAGAGAAAAGATATTTTTCTTGTAGATTGTGTCCTATCACGAGATGTTGTCTCCACTCTCTTTTCTTTTTTGAAAAGCTTAGTAGCAGCTACTAAGTAATTACAACCAAATTTATGAGGGTGACCCTCATTACACCCTTTTGATCTAGCCTATATACCCCTGATCTAATTATGGAGCCCTTGCAATACTTCTGCCACAATGCGCTTTCCTCCATAATTCTTGCAGCAAGTTGGATAGACGGCGTCGACATATTGCGGAAGATCCTTGCATTTCTCTGATTCCACAATAACCAGATTAATTACCACTATAAATCTAGCGGTCCACTTCTTCGCACTGATTGTTCCCGATCTTCCATTGAAAGAGCTGTCCCATGTCTCCTCGACAGTATCCCCAGTTAACCGCAACGTTATCTGCAACCCCTGCTGTACCGGCAGGAGAAGAAGATGTGGTGCGTAGTCTCCAGTGTGCATTCGTCGCACAGAACACATGGCATGTTACACTGCATATTTCGCCTGGCCATATTGTCTTGTGCTCCACTCTCTTTTCAAAGCATTAAATTCCCTTCACTATTTGACACTTGTGCTCCGGTCCTTGTAAAATATCAAATTTAACAAGAATTAAGCATAGGCCCGCTCAATCATTAGATGTATACAAGGAAATTTGCCACGGCGTGACTTGTTACGTCACGGAACGTCACATCACGTTAACGTCACGTCACGTCACGTGTGTTGATTACGCGACGTGACTCGTGTATTGCGTGACGTGACCGCATTCGAGCGAAAATGACTCGTGTATTTTTAAAAATAATTAACTAACTAATTAATAAATAATTACGACTAATGAAATTTTTTTTTGTTAATTAATGTACGAGTTAAATTATAAATAAGCATTCATTAAAAATCAACATAACGAAACTTCGATTTCACTGAACCAATTAATTTCCAAAAATTCAATTGAGGCGATTGATTCGAAATGAATTAAAGGGTACAAGGAGATTCTAATGTTACGTAATTTATGATACAAATTTTAGATAATAATAATAATATAATAACAATAATAGTAATAAATGCTTAAAAGTAATTAAAGATTGCTATATTGAAAATTTTATACTAAGGTTTTACGAAAACAAATTGCTCTTTGATGAATTAATTAAATGAACAATTATGAAACTATAATTAGTAACTGAATTCTAATTTAATAGATCGTAGCATATTATGAATTAGAAGCATTTGAATAATAAATACAAATAATATAGGAAATGAAAATTTAAAACTTGAATGCAAATCAATTTTGTTTTATCTATTCCTGTTTGCTTTCCGTCAAATTTGAATTCGCAGTCTCTGAGTTATATCAAACTATGAATGTTTTGTTTCCTTTGGACAACCCCAGCCGTTCATCTACCTTGGCACGAATCTTGAAGGTAAGCCCCATTCTCTCTATTTAAACCCCTGGATTATTTGGACCATTGGATTTGAATCCACACGAATCTCAAAGCAACCCCTTCTTTTAAAACCCTCCCCTCTTTATCTTTCTCTCTCTCTGTCGGAGAATCCCAAATCCCCCTCTCTTTTCTTTCTGACCCCCGTGCCCCACCCCCATCCCTCTCGCTCTCTTTTCTCTCCTCTGGAGAAGAAAACCCTAGGGTTTCTGTTCTCCCGCGCGAGACTTTTTCTCACCTTACCTGCCCCCGTCGCATCTCCCTCGTGCGTTATTGACTTCGGTAGCACGGCTGTCAGAGCCTCTGACACCTTTATTTTGCGTAAGTTACGCGATTTCGGTTTATATAAACTCATCTCTCTCTCTCTCGCTGGTTTTGTGGTTCTTTTTCTTGTTGCCTCGCTCATGTGTTGAGAAAACCTCTCTTTCTCCTCTTTCTGTTTGCCTCTGTGTACTGTTGCGAACCCTAGTTTGGGGGTCGTGCCTTTTTGCGATTTCTGTTGCCTCTGGTGCCTTCCTTGCGCTGGTGGTGGGTTGCTGATTTTCTTTGGCGGCCGTGAGGCGAGCCTTTTGCTTGATACCGGCCAATTTTGGGCACCCCTCTTGTGACCCCTCCTCTCTATCGGGTAATTGATCAGACCCCCTCTGTTTTTCTCTTTTGCTGTTGCGATGCTTGTGGTGTGATTGTTGCTTCCTTGCTTGTACCGGCCTTGTTCTATTTTGCCGGTTCTGTGATGCTTGCGTGTTAGTTTGATTGGGTGCTTTGGTTCTGATTTGTGCTTGTCTGTGTGATTTCTGTGCTGTTGTGTGCGATGCCAGTACCAGTAGGTACTAGTCCAGTGAGGCTACTGGTACCGGGTTGTGTATGGTTCTGTGTTGTACCGGCCTTTGAATTGACAGGGACCTGAATGTAATTAAAAATGATATTTGGGTGGTTTTGTAAAATTCCAGCCCTTATGTGAATTCAAAAATTTAAGGGACTAAAATGCATAAATTGGTTTGAGATAAAGAGGCTTCGGCCTCTTTACTGTTGGGTTTCGCATTAAATAAAACACCCTACACATCAAATAAATTAAAAATTTAGTATCAAGTTTTTAAATTAAAACCTTTTTAAGCATTCTTGAATCTTAAACGAAAAATATTATTTGTATATTTAGATTCGAAACGACGAATTACGGGTAGAATTAGAATCGTAATAAAATACAAATTGCGTGACTTAGTTAGAAATAATTAAAACACCTTCCGACCCGTAGCTAAATAAAATAAAATTATCCATGTATTTTAAATTGAATACCTAAATATAAATATTAACAACATATTTTTATTCATGGAAAATATTAATTTTCAAACTTGTAGTAGTTAGCATAACTAATCAAACGAAAACATACTTTGATTTTAGTTTGGTTGTTATGTGTAATCACAATACGTACGAGTTTCTCGAGTAATGACGATAATTAAATTAAATACTATATTTAATTTCTAAATTGAGGAGCAGCGAATAAAATTTCCAACGTGTTTCGCCGAATAAATTATATCATGCGTTCACACAAACAAAAATAAATCACACTAAATACAACACATGTAGTTAATTAGAAGTAAAAATTTAATAAAATTGATTCGTTAAATTATCGCTCAATCCGTACTTAGATAAAATAAAATTGATTCGTTAAATACAACACATGTTTTTGTATTTTGACCATAACTTCTTCCTATGAACTCCAAGTTCAGATCGAATCAAGCATAGCATCATATTTATTATTAAATCCAACGGTACCTTGCTTGATACACCGAAAAGCCGATCAAAAGATCGAAAAACTTTCCAAATCACATAAACAAACACTTTGTTAACCATACAGGTAGTGATAATACCGTATGCAGTGTAGTTGGGGACAATCTATACTACACGTAGCAGTGATAGTACCGCATACGGTCTAGATAAATGTCGAAACTTACATTTTACATGATTAAGAAGGATAGAAAATCTCAATACTATAGACTCTCTATCTACTATTTATCATTACTTAGTTATAATATCTTGATTGCATTTGTCACCACCAACTCTTTTATAAAAATTCCATAACCTAGAATAGTAAAAATTGTTTAAAACTTAATACACTATAATTGTGGATCGGCACCACCAATTAATATTACACGGTAGGATCACGCGCTTGTGATTTGAATGTAAGTTTGAATTAGGGTATACAAATATTTAAAAGTAGTAGTTCATTTTGGACTCATCAAGTTTTTGACGCTGTTGCCGGAGATGGAGTATGAATTATGCATAGAGAAATCCTTACGCTGTTATTTGGTATCTAACATAATAACTGGGACTAGGTCAAAACTTTTTTTTTGCATATTTATTTTCAGTATATTCACTTTTAGCATATTTATTTTATTGTAAAAAAAAAGCACAAAAACCCAAAAATAGTTAGGACTAGCTAGTTTAATATATTTTCAGCACATGCATTTTATTTTCTTTTATCTTTTAAGAGCAAAGGTATTTTTCTTGTAGATTGTGTCCTACCACGAGATGTTGTCTCCACTCTCTTTTCAAAGCACTAAATCTCCTTCAGTATTTGACACTTGTGCTCCGGTCCTTGTAACAGATCAAATTTAACAAGAATTAAGCATAGGCTCGCTCAATCATTAGATATGCAAATGGAACGGATACGGATCTGATAAAATTATATCTGTATCGCATTTATTTTTCATAAATAGATACGGATTGAATATTAAATGAATATGAATACAAATATAGATATAATTTGAATACATATTTTCAATATTGTAATAAAATTAGTTTATTATTTAACAAATTATTTTTTCACTAGAAAATAAAAATAACATTAAATAAGAATATAATTTGAATATTCAATCATTATAGTAAATAAAATAATTTTCTCATGACAAATTTGTTACGTCATTACAACAGCATTCTCCGTCATTTTTATCCATGCCCATCGAAACTTACATTTCGCCAACTCTGCCCATCAAAACGAAATTCTGTCAAAACTACCCAAACCGGCTATTAGGAACTGGCTATTAAATAGCCGGTCTCTATCTTTTTTTTTTGTTGGAAAAAAGTTATAATTTTTTTAATTGAATAGAAAACATATAATTTAGAAAAATATATTTGAAATATATTTAGAAAAATATAGCCGGTCGGTCCCTATATTTGAAATAATTTAGAAAAATATATTAGAAAAGTTATAAGTTATAACCGGTTTGAGTATCTTTTTTTCTTTGAAATTAGATAGAAAAATATATAATTCAGTTTATTAGAAGGACTAAAACAAAATACTTGTATGAGACTCGAGCATATACCTTTCAGTTTACTAGAGCATATACCTTTCAGTCCTTGAAATCGAACCAGAAGACAAAATGCTTGTATGACACTTCTCCTGTGGCAATTGCACTTGCTACTGGTGCATTTCTCAGTGCTGAAAAGTATTTTTTAACATAAAAAAATTCAATTAAGACACTAAAAATCTTAAACTTAATTTTTGAGGCACTAAACGGCTTTTTTGGCGATTCTGATTTTTTCGGACACCCGGGGTAAACCCGGGGGTGACGGTCACCACCGTCTCCTCCTCCCCTTTCCGAATTGGGGTCATACGCGTAAATCTGACTTTCCTAGCAAAAGTTATGGCCGTTTAAAGTTAAAAAAAAAAAACGATGTTTTCGACCCTTGATCCATTTCATTTTTTTTTTAAGTTATGGCTGTTTTATTTTTTCTAATAACACACAATGAAATATTTTACCTTTTCTTACAGCCGCGAAAAACCTGATCAGAAAAATATTTATTCGGATTATTTGTTTCAGTCCTTCTAATAAACTAAATTATATATTTTTCTATCTAATTCAAAGAAACATATCAAAAATTTCTAAAACTTTAATAAAAAAAATTATAACTTTTTTCCAAAAAAAAAAAAAAAATAGAAACCGGCTATTTAGTAGCCGGTTCCTAATTTTTATTAAAACCGCCGGTTCTAATAAAAATTAGGAACCGGCTACTAAATAGCCAGTTTGGGCAGTTTTAACAGAATTCGGATTTTATGGGTAGAGTTGGCGAATTGTATGAATTTATGGGCATGAATAAAAATGACGGCAGCATTCTTCTTATCATTATTATTCACATGTCTTGGTGTTTCATTACAATTTTCTTTTTTAGAATTCTCTCACTTTTTCTCTGACACCATACCATGTTGGAACTTTTTCTCTGACACCAGATTAGCGAATTCTCAATTTTTTTTGTTTTCTCAAAAAAAAAATAGAAGAATTCAAATATTTACTGTATTTATTTAAAAGTAATTTTTGGACGGGAATCGATAACTTAGATTCAAAATATTTTATTTTTTCAATAACACACAAAGAAATATTTTAATTTTTCTTACAGCCGCAAAAAATCCAGCCTGAAAAATGTTGATCTAGGTTATTTGTCGCAATCTTTCTAATAAATCAAATTGTATATATTCCATTTATTTTCAAATAAATATATAATTTTTGTTAATATTTGAACACAAAAAATAAATAATTATAAACATTTTTGTTTAAAAAAAATTAGAACCGGGAATTAAATTTCCGGTTTTGCAAACCGGAAGTTTATTCTCTGGTTTCGGACTGTTTGAAACCGGGAATTTTTTTTTAGCAAAAAGAAAGCTTGAAACCGGGAATTTAATTTCCGGTTTGGGCACTTTTCGAATTCCAGCGCCCAAGGAGTAGATTTGTAAATTATTTATTAATTTTTGATATTAATAAAAATTTCGGCATCAAGGTTCTACTTTCTAATAATTTGGCTGAAGATTCCCTCATGAAAGTAAAAATAATTTAGTTCATCTTTATTCGAGATGTAGTTTTGATTTCATTTAAATTGAATTCAATACTCTGAATCACTAATTAGCTGTTGAGCCGTTCAATATTCTCAGCTACTTTTTTCTGTTCTCAAAACACAATAAAAAGATGGTAGGTAGTACTAGATTCATTAAAAAATAAAAATTAGTGAGTGTAATGAAAAATAGAAGGTGAATAATAAATTATTAAGAGATGAAGAAGAAGATTTATTTAAAATTTAGAGGAGAATATTCGGATCGTTATTTGTAATTTTTGTGAATTAAAAATAAAAAATGAATGCTTATTTGCCAACATTTCTCAATCTATTAGTAGAATTTCTAAGTATATATAGTTGAACTATATATTACTAGTATCGTGCCCGTGCATTGCAACGGAGACGTATTATAAGCAAATAAAAAAATTGCTGCAAACTTATAATGTAAAGTCCTAAAAATAAATTTAAAAGTAGGAAATTATCTAACTACCCGTCTATTCAAATTACACGAAAGTTTTAGATATTCTTTATTTTCTCTCAAGATCGGAAAGATATAATTGTTGGGGTAAATTTTCATGACATTCGGATAGTTAGAAATTAATTAAAATAAATCAAGTTCAAATAGAGTTACCCGGATCGTGCGAAGCACTGTTTTTAAGCGTATTTTCTAATTTCGGATAGTTTATATTAGTCAAATTCATGAGTGTGATATTAAATTCTATAAAGTAATTTTATAATTGTGAATAGTGTATTATGTTCATCAGAAATTTAAATGATAATTTCTTTGATTTCTTTGAGATACACAGAATAAAGTTATAATATCTATATTAAAGTATAAGCATTAAGGAATTTAAAATATTACTTTCGAATTTTATTCAGATACTGTGAATTCTGTTTTTAGTTTTACCCAGAATTATGTTCTCCTTGATTAATATCGAAAAATAAAAATATTTAACTTAATAATTAAATCAAAAGGCGTTACAGAGAGCCACCTTTCTATCTCATTAATATCTCTTTAAGATACTTTAATTGAATGCATCCCTGCAAGATATGCTCTAGATCTTATTTTGGAGATATATATAAGAGTATCCTCCGATTTGACTCTAGAGTCTAGATACCTATTCTTCTAGTAGAAACAAAAGTGATTAAGATTACTTTTCATTTCTTTCTGTTTGTATCCAAGAAAATAATTTAATTGCAGGAATCTGAGATAGAAAATATATCGTTAGAAATTTATTCCATTTTAATTGTGACTAACTATATAACAGTACGTGTGGCGAGTATGTTTTTAACTAAATTTAGATTTCTACACATAAAACAAATGAATTTAATCAAAAGAATACATATTATGTGATTGAATGACTGATATTAAATCTAAAAAATTATCTTTCAATCTCAATCGTTGGCGAATTAAAACAACTACGTGCATAATATAAGAATGGAGATAAAGAAAACAAACTTATTTAGCTTTTTATTAAACATGGGATAGATGCATGCATGTGTATGAACACGGCGAACTTAATAGAACTTAATACGGCGTGGGATATGATTGACTCCTGGTCAAGTCCCCAAGTCTTGGTCTTTTCTGTGAGGACTTAGCCAATTAGCAAAATTATTATAATAAAATTATGAAGTTTTGCCAAGTCAAAATCTATTGGAAAAAGTTTATCGCATTATCAGGTGTTGTATCCACACACGACATATCAATCAGAATCTATTGGAAAAAGTTTACCCAATATATGTGGATACAACACCTGATAATGCGATAAACTTTTTCCAATAGATTCTGATATATATATATATATTGTCGTGTGTGGATAAAACACCTGATAATTCTACCGAGATGATCGATTTTGGTGGACTTCACAGCAGCCACAGTATGAGGGCGGTCCCAGCATTCCCTGGGAGTGGTTCACCCACGCATTCCATATCTGCTTCATGGGTCAGACACAGCTACGTGTCCTGCGTCAGAGGTTTGAGTCACCTATTTTGATAAAATAATTCTTTTTTATAGAAATTTGATCAAAAAAGAACATTATTTTGATTTATTCTATTTAATTATGAATTGTAGCTTTTATATATATAGTTGTTGTTCTATCCAGCTGGCCACTATCCCTTTGGATAGGGAAATAAACCTCTTTATATCCACTCTTAGGCATCTGAAAAGAAGTAGTTGTGAATATTGAACGTCTTAACGGCTAAGCGCGCAATTCAACGTATTGACTTCAATTTTTGTTTTTGTTTTTTGAGTAAAGATTGGAGGTTAAGTCACTCAATTATTTAATATCTCTGTTATTATAACAAAGTATTTCTTCATCTGATTTTCGACCTCATAACCTCTCACATAAAGATCATGTGCTACTGCCTTTAATTTTAAATGGAATCGAAACTACATCTCGAATAAATTAAGATGAACTCCATTAGTTTCACTTTATTAGTGGGAATCTTCATCCAAATTTTTAGAAAGTAGAACTTTGATGTGGATAATTAGTTGTTGTTGGGTCTAATCATTAAAGATAAGTAATAGTTGAAACTTGCTAGTTTTACTTGCATTCAAATTCTTCTTTATTAGTACTTAAATTGCAGGGGAGGAACAAGAAAATTTTGATAGGAGTGGCTGAAAATTAAAATGCATAATTATAGTAAGTGAAATTTGAACTCAAAATCTCTCAATCACAAGATAGAGCTTTTAACAGCTAGGTTACAACTAAACATTTGTCTGATTCAATGGTGGCTTAACCAAACAGTAAAACCAGTTAGGATCATTGGATCAGCGATTTTCAAAGTGACTTAATAAATAGTAAAAAAAATTCAAAAAAATATAAAATTTGGTCTCCAAACAGATTTTATGATCACATCTAATGGTTTGGACCAACTTTTCGGACTTTGAAAATTGAAAAACGACTTAGCTGCACGGGGCCTCACGAACAATCCATTTGATATTAGCCAACCTCTATGTATATATTCCCAAATTATAGCAACATATATATTTTTAAATTTTCATCCTACTCAATTTGGAATATAACTTTTTTTTTTTAGAAAGTTGGTGGCAATTGCCACTAACGGGTATATTGAATAACAAAAAGTTATTTCCATGGGTACATGATTGCATGACCCTATTACTCCACTATTTTCCAAACAGTTATGGTGCACTAAATAATTGACTCATTAAATTAGTCAATTATCAACTTGCATATGTTCTATATATACATAGAGAGCGTCGAAGGGCAGTAATGAAGCATCGATCGATCCATTGATAGAAACTAGATAAAGCATTTGCAAGTTACTTGATATATATGAATATCATGAGCGAAACAGAAATGAACTTGTTTCAAGTATTAGGTAACTTATACACTATGTTGCGAATGATACTAATCCAACTTCTTCTCCACCTCCATTTCAAAACCACTGAATCTGCGAACAACACCATCGCTCTGCCCTGGTGCCCAGAGAGCTGTGGTGGAATAACCATACCTTACCCTTTCGGCATTAGCCAATATTGCTACTTTACTGAAAATGGGTATACTGAAGTAAATTGCACAAAACTTGATGGCCCAAAGTGCTTCATGGAAGGCTTCGAGCTCCTTTGCGTCAAATACAAGAGGGACGGTAAATTCTATCCTGTAAATGATAAGGTTGGTTCACTTGATTGGGGTATTGGTAATATAAGCTTGTCCTTGGGCCAAGCACGTGTAACCAGCCCTATATATGAGGAGTGCTACAACAGCACCACAAAGAAAGAGAAACAAAGCAGCTGGTATGGTAAAGGATGCGTGTTCGCAAATACCGCACCATTCCGGCTCAACACCGAGAAGAATAAATTTACAGTGATTGGGTATAATACACTTGCCTATCTTATCCTTGACAACAATTCTTTAAATTACTCAGTAGGGTGCCTTTCTTCATGTAATAGCCTAGATACCGTGATTAGGCATGGATCCTGCTCTGGAATTGGTTGCTGCCAGACAGATATCCCCAAAGATGCCAATAAAGTAGCATATACCTTTATGCTATCATTTGATGAGAGGTTCAACAACTCTGAGGTGTATAAATTTAGTCCTTGCAGCTATGCTGCAGTGGTGGATAAGGCTCAGTTCAAGTTCAACGCAACTTACATCACCAACAAAAATGGAATTGATGATGCTGATATGGAAATGGTGCTCGACTGGGCTATAGGTAACACGACATGCGAAGAAGCACAGACTAACAGATCGTCCTATGCATGCATTAGCCGTAATAGTATATGCTCGGCAGTCAATAGTGGTGGTTATCTCTGCAACTGCTCTGATGGTTATGAAGGCAATCCTTACCTTCATGGAGGCTGCCAAGGTCCTTCCCTCTCCCTCATACTCTTGCTCTCCTTTATTTATTTATTTATTTTGTGTTGACATCTTTGATATTGTGGCATATTCATGTAGACATCGACGAATGTGCCATCCAAAATCCATGCTCCAAGCCAGGAAAGTGCCACAACTTAGAAGGATCATATCGCTGCTCTTGTCCTTTGGGTTGGCGTAATAATCATAACAATCCAATAGAATGCCATCTCAACGTTGCACTAGTTATAGGTATGTTATTACTTTTTCAGGATAAATAACTTGAGTTTTGCATATTGTTACGACTTATGTCTTAGCATGAGGATTGCTTTTCAGGATACAGCTCGCTAATACTAAATATTACCTACTTAAGTCTTATCATGAGGCAGGAAAATCAGATCACAATAAATTATATCCAATTTTCTTGAAAAGTCACTCACCCAAAGTATAAATTACAAAATTCCATGTCAAATTAACTCTCCAAGCATCAAACATCAATGTCCTGAATAAAATTATAGCAACACCAAGCACCATTAGCTCTTAAAAACATAGCATTATCTCTCTCCAGTTATTTCACAGTTATTTAGCAGTGTAGCTTCTGGAGACTGGAAACTCTATGGGCCACTTGAGTCTGCCATTTAGAACACTGATTCTTACCATTTCGCTCCAAAAACTAATGATCCAAAGGACATATCTTTGTCAATATAACCAACAAAAATATTATCATGTACACAAAAAAGTTTACGTTGACAACAGATCATTAACAATTTAGCATGATCTATCAGATTGTCATTTATTTTTCTTTTTTGGATTGAGTGAGCTAATTAGAATAAAATAAAAGTTCTGTTACTGATAGGATCATGTTATGTAACTCTTTTTGATGTAGCGCATAGTTTAAAACCTTAGTCACCTAAGAAGCGGTATACCTTGGACAATAGTTGTCTTATGCAAGGTCGAACTAAACATGAAACAATTGACACATAGGCAACAATTTTTATTAGTCAATATTAAAAAATGATGGAAAATAATTTTCTTCCTTTCTTTTTCTAACTTGCATTATTTATGTACGCAGGTACGACGATCATGCTGGGATTTGTAACTGCCTTTAGCATAATTTTAGTATATTTTGTCATAGCCAAACGTATCAAACTGTTTGAAAAGAGAAAACAGGAAAAGATCAAACAGAAATTTTTCATTCAAAATCGGGGGTTACTTCTACAACAACTAATTGCTTCCAATGAAGATACAACACAAAAAATGAGAAATTTTACATTAGATGAGCTGGAAAAAGCAACAAACAGATTTGATAATGCACTCATTATTGGTCGGGGAGGTCATGGAGAAGTTTATAAAGGTATTTTGTCAGATCAACGTGTTGTGGCCATAAAACGGTCCAAGATTGTTGATCAGGCTGAAACCGATCAGTTCATAAATGAAGTTGTCATTCTCTCACAACTCAACCATAGGAACGTTGTCAAACTCTATGGGTGTTGCCTAGAGACCAAAGTTCCGTTGCTCGTTTATGAGTTCATCTCTAACGGAACACTTTTTAATCATCTCCATGTCGAGGAGCACTGTTCCTTGACATGGAAGCATAGGTTAAGAATTTCCGTTGAGGTTGCAGGAGCAATTTCATATCTTCATTCATCCGCCTCTATGTTGGTTTTTCACAGAGACATAAAATCATCAAACATTCTATTGGATGATTATTTCACAGCAAAAGTGTCTAATTTTGGGGCCTCAAGATCTGTACAAATAGATCAAACGGGCGTGACTACAGCTATTCAAGGTACATATGGGTATTTAGACCCCGAGTACTATAGCACTGGTCGGTTAACCCAGAAAAGTGATGTCTACAGCTTTGGTGTCATTCTAGCTGAATTGCTAACAAGACAAAAACCAGTAATGTCCTCTAGGGTGTTTGAAGGGGGTAGTCTGATTGCATATTTAAAGTCTGCTATGAAAGAGAACCGTCTCTTTGAGATTTTAGATCCCCAAGTTGTGAATGAAGGGCACCGAACAGAACTTGAAGCCGTTGCCAACCTTGCAGAATTGTGCCTGAGATTAAAAGGAGAAGAAAGGCCAACAATGAAGGAAGTTGAGGTACAGCTCGAGGTCTTGTGGCAGCCCAACCAACAGCCAAAACATCCATCGATGTCTCAAAGTTTGGAGGATAGGCAGCTCACGCTATTTGACGACAACACAGGAATTGATAGAACATCCATCCAATGTAGTTTTGAACAAGAGATACAGTCATCAGATTTTTCTCTCAGTAAATGAATTTTTTGTTGTTGTAATAATGCGAGTAATTATCAAATTTTAGTTGTAATGTAAGATGCTCATTACTTGGTAATTGTACGTAGTTCTGTATCTTTTGTTGTATTCCTCAATAAATTATGTATTCTTCTAAAAAAGAAAATTCTATGATACTATCGATGTACTTATTTAACTGATGTATTTGAATATTGAGTTTGACTAATTTTCAAACTTCTTTATTCTGCTGTGTGTATATATTCCTAGTTATTCATCAATTATGAATTATAAGCAATATTAATGCTACAATCTAGTGGTAGTGGTGGATCTGTAAAATTCAGGCTTGGAGCTTAACCCCACTAACTCCAATTTTAGAGTACTAAGGCTTGCTTTTACTGTTCAATCACAATTTATGGGTGTTGAGAGTTGAGACTAACTACTATTGGCAGGTCAAATGGAAAATTTTGTAATAGCATCTTTTTTATTTATTTTTTGATAAAAGTGGGGAAAACCCACCTCATTCAATAAACGAAACCTACAGAGTAACAAGAGAAAAACACCATGACCTAGGATATTTCCATTAACACGCAGTGCCAGCATATAGTATAAAACCTAACATCATCTTTTAGTTTATGAATTATAATGTACTCAAATTTGACTTGAACAAAGAATACAGTTCTGAACTTAAACAGAGTGGTAAACAATGAAGTAATGAACTCTAACGTAGATCCAGCTTTGACAACAACTTTCCCAAAGACAATGAGCATCCCTAAATTCCCTATAAACATAAAAAAAAAGAAAATATATATCACTTAAACAGAGAATAGGGGATTATTGTCACCCCTTGCATCAGACTATGCTTTAATAAATTAGATAATAACCTTCAAATTAAGATAACAGATCTTCACTCAAAATTGTTTAATGTCTCCAACTCCTATAATAAATTAAATATAGAAAAGCAGAGTATATAGATCACATTTAAAAATAAAATTAACTGTATCAGAATAATTTCAAAAGTTCTATGAGTACGTTACATAGCATGTTGTAATCCATATAAATTAGTCTTTTCCTTGTGTAACTGACATTGATTTTTAGGTTTAACTTTCATAACATGAAAATTCATTTCCAATGCAATTAACACTAAATTTTAATTAAAATTGTTGTTCCCTTTTCTTGCATTCCAGTTATTAAGAGAAATACAAGTAAAAATATGACGCTATATACCAAAACAGTTAGTTATTAATAAAAAAAAAAAGTTTATAGAAATTACAATAGGATGACGTATAGATGACACAAATCAGAAATTTAAAATGTAACTGAACAGAAAAATTACCTTTTTCAGGGTTGAACAAAGTTTGTGATTTACAAATTAGCCTCTAAGCCGGTCACTAATCTCCTTCAACAGGGAGGGATAACGGATCATCAACTGCACATAAATATCAGTTACCGACAACCAGACAAGGTTTTTCGGGTCACAAACAAAACGGAGGCAAATTTTCTTAAGTTCCACTAGGTCCAGCTCCTCCGCCAGCGTTAAGATACTTAAAACGGTATCCATAGTGATATCCATCATTAAACGACCTTCACACAACATCTTCAATCCTTCCAATGCATATCTGTCAGCAGCTACCAATAAATGCTGAGTCATTGTAACAAGTGGGATACTGTCATCGGACATATCAGGAAGTGAGTCAGTGTAGATGAAATGGAGCATGGCCTTGAAAACTGCTGCCTTTATATCTTTAATAGTTATAATCTCGGTTTTGCTCTCAACCATGGACCCAAAGGGCTCTGCATTGAATACTGGCGATCGGGCAGCAAGTATTGATCTATAAGCAATGAAGATTTCACTCTCCACCTCAAATCTCACATCAGCAGTCTCCTTCCTATCCAATAGCTGAACAAAATGTTCGTCTATGCTAAACGGCATGATGCCGTTAACAAACCGCTTTGGCACTTCCTTGTAGAACTCGTTGAGGATTGTTATACTGCAGACAAGTGTGAAACAACCATCTCTTACAAAGTGTGCCTCCAACTCGGACCATTTCATGAAATATACGATATCAAAGTCATCATCCAAAGAGTTATCAAAGGTGAACAATTTAACTCTAGTGCATGCCTTAGAAGAAGGCCGGCCATTCTTATCTAACAGGCCAAACGTAAAAGAAACAGTCACCTTTTCAGATTTGCAATAACTTGTCAACGTTAGCCCTATGGAGTCTTCACAGCCTGGAGGGAAGTAAAGAATTTTGAACTCATGGCCATTCACTTTAAAGAAGGGAGAGGTGATGAAATCATATTCAGCGAAGTTTTTAGTTTCCAAGTACTGAACTCTAAACTGGTATGTTCCTGATGCTACCTCCATGTTCATGAATGCTGCATCTTTGTTGGAGTTGTTGTTTGGCAAGTTCATTATTAAATAGTTGGTTAGTTAAAGGTGGTTCTTGGTTTATCAAATAATGAGTTGTCTCAATGGTTGGTAAGGTGGATTCCAAGGTTGTTTTCACTGCGGCATTTCATCAAGCAGTAGAGTAGCCCACAAAAAAGCCTACACACAAAAGATAATGGTGGTATCAAAGCCTTTACTTAAAGTGAAAATACTCTCAAAAAATTCAATGGAGGGGGTAATATTAAAGATGAATAATTTAGTAAAATTAGGGAATTAAGGAGCATTTCCATATGTAAATTGTAAAGTACTACCCTGTACACATTATAGGATTGAGCCCAGAAATTAAGCCTATAAAGTAGAAAATGGCCTTTGTCTAGGCCCATCAATACAGGCCTTAGAGGATTGAGCCCAGAAAACTTTCTATAATTTTTATTTGACGTTATAAACCAACACACAAAAATAACATCTGAGGAAATTTGCGGGGATATATATATATATGATGTTGATATTACATGGTGTTTCTGAAATGCCTTGTGCTATCAGCTAATTCAACATCCATAGTAAAAGTTATACCTTAAACGTACCCAGCCTAACCCTTTATATAATACATAACCCCCTCCCTCCGGATTTTGAATTAAGTGGAAAAATACGATTTCGGTACTACTTTGTTTCTTCTTGAAAACCCGTCAAGTCAGTTCAGTTCAAAAGCATTGTTAATGAGAAAGCATTGTTAATAAGAAATTTTATTGTTTTTATAAAAATTTATTGGGTCCGAACCAATTTTGTTGTTTTTTAATATGTAAAATGATATTATTTTGTTATTTTTATTATGTAAGAGTACTATTTTTATTGTTTTTTATTATGTTGATTTTTTTTATCTACTATCCAATTAGTTAATAAATTTGAACCAATAAGCTATTTGAATTTGATCATCTTGCGTCCGCCTTTGATATTGTGCTTATTTTCCGAAAGGATAAAATAGATTGTAAGATAAAACTAGGTAGCACTGATTTATCAGTACATGCAAAACTATATATAGGAGGGCACCAAATGATAAAGAAAGAAATGCTAAATCACCGCAACGTAGGTCCAGCTTTGACAGCAACATATCAGTCTACAACTTACAATTCACTTGCATTTGTCTAAAAGCTTCAATAATAATATTGTATTAACTTAATTTTATCACTGATCTTCACTCAAAATAGTTTCGTTCCCATAAAGCAAGGCACCATATGAAGAACATTATTCAAACTAAAAAGTGTTGTGCGATAAATACCCCTTTCTTGTAAGACATAGCATTAATTCAGAGAACAAAAATTTTAACTCCGTGCTATTTATGTACCGACCAATTATTTTAAAAAAAAAAAGCATGAATTTTAAAGAAAATGACAGCAGGACCTCAATATAAACTCTGAAATCAAAGCATGTTGACGTAAAAAAAAATCATAAATTAATAATACAAAATAACAGAAATATATTACCTTTTGCATGCTCTTACAAAAGTAATTAAGCCAATTGGTACGTTATAATTTCTTTGGAAATTTCACATTTCCCAAATAATATATAAGTCCGAGAATTCACTTCTATTTCGGTATATTTTACACGTGGAATGAAATGAAGTAGGAGAGTAGATCATACCACATGCAACAAATCAAGAGCAAGAATGTGATTTTAGGGTCAACTTATTCCAAGTACTTTTATCGCTCACTATAGTATATTTGATAGTCACATTATTATATATGCCAATAAGTTCAATAACCCAAAAAATAATTAACGAGAACCCATATCCAATGGGTATATATATATGTAAAACTAATTATGAGAATGTGCAGAAGTGAATATCCAGTTGTATACTACGAATAGTTGTGACAAAATTTATTTTTCTTTCTAAAATGTTTGATATCATACAATCATTTTATTAATAATTATTTATATAATTAAATAAAGTGTTTTAAAAATAACATAATATAGCAAATTTATAAATCAATTAAATATTAAATATAGCAAATTGATTTTACTGATGTTTAATTTTGGTTAAAACAAAATACAAATATTTATTATTTATAATTTTGTAATACTATAAATTATAGTTGTTTATCAAGTATTTTTTATTCATTTTAATATAACAACAAATACTATTAATTAAACTGCAATTAAAATAAGTTAATTTAGTTATATGTAACGAAAAATAGGCAGGGAAGAGAGAACACCTAGCATTCCCATTATAGTAAAAAAAAAAATTAGCTCTGACTTTGATTGTTTTTTTTCATCAATTTGGAATGAAGAATGGAAAAAAAAAAAAAAAAAAAATTCCAATTCCATTTCATACAGACTCTTATCCGAACGTTTGGAAATTTTGGAATTTGCAAACCACTTCTGAGTCATTGAAATTTTGGACATTTTGTCCTACTTAGCCCAAAATCTATAACAACAAGTCTTGGAACTTTCACCATTCATTGCTTCACAGTAGAGGCTTCCCTAATTTATAACATACCTCCTAATCTCCTCTTCCTTCTATCTAAGAACGAACAAGAAAAGCAGTGTTTTTTTTTTCCCCGGGATTTTTTAAGAGAAGAAAGCTAATTCAACATCAGAAAAGAATAATATAAAAGAATTTCAACATCAAATGAACAAAATATTATGATATAATTCCATTGACATGCAACGCCAGCATGCAATATATTTAAAGCCTAGCATCAAGTAACATTAATTTGATCCAGATCATGTACCAGATTTGATCATACAAAGACAATGAGCATCCCTAGATTCCCTGTAAAGTGCATGTAAACAAAATAAATCCAAATTATATCACTTAAACAGAGAATAATGGTTTATTAAATTAAATAATAAGCTTTACATATAAACATCTTTACTCAAAAATGGTTTAATCTCTCCAACTCTTGTATTAAATTAAATAGTAAGCTTATAGAAATGCCGAATATATATGGTGAACATTCAAAAGTATAATGTATTGTAACACAACTATTTCAAAAGTTTTATGGAGTACATTTGTACGAGTGTATCTCAAATAAATTAATATTTTGCTTCTGTAAATGATGCTGATTCTTTGGTTGTACGCCAGCTATTAAGAGAACAGTTATTGAACAAATAACAATAAGATGACGTACTTATGCTACAACTCAGAAATTTAAAAAAGTATGAACAGATAAATTACCTATTTCTTTCACAGAAGTAGTTAATTGGATACTTCATGTGTGGCAAAAGGTTTGCAAATCACCAGTTATCCTGTGTCGTATGACTAATCGCCTTCAACAGCGAGGGATAACGGACCATCAACTGCACATAATCATCTGTTATAGACAACCGGAGAAGATTTTTCGGGTCACTAACAAAAAAGATGCACTTATCCTTAAGTTGCTCTAGGTCCAGCTCCTCCGCCAGTGTTAAGATACTTAAAGCGGTATCCATAGTGATATCCATCATTAAACGACCTTCACACAACATCTTCAATCCTTCCAATGCATATCTGTCAGCAGCTACCAATAGATGCTGATTCATTGTAACAAGTCGAATATTTTCATCAGATATATCACAAAGCGAGTCAGAGTAGATGAAATGGAGCATGGCCTTGAAAACTGCTGGCTTTATATCTTTGATAGTTATGGTCTTGGTTTTGCTCTCAGCCATCAGTCCAAAGAACTGTGCATTGAATACTGGTGACCGGGCAGCGAGCACCAATCTATGAGCCATGAAAATTTCCCCCTCCACCTCAAATCTCACATCAGCAGTCTCCTTCCTATCCAACAGTTGAGCAAAATTTTCTTCTATGTTATATGGCATGATGCCTTTAACAAACCGCTTTGGCACTTCCTTGTAGAACTCATTGAGGATCGCTATACTGCAAACAATTGTGAAACAGCCATCTCTTACAAAGTCTGCCTCCAGCTCGGACTGTTTCATGAAATGAAAGAACCAACACCAATCCCAATTGTCTGGATCAAAGGTAATCATTTTAACATTTTTGCATGCCTTAGATGAAGGCCGACCACACTTATCCAACAGGGCGAACGTGATAGAAACAGTTACTTCCTCAGATTTGGGACGCATTGCAAACTTTAGCCCTACACCCTTAGGGTAGTAATGGATTTTGCACACGTGACCATTCACTATGAAGATGGGAGAGCTGATGTACTCATAGTTTGTAACTTTGGAGTACTGAACTTTAAATTGGTATGTTCCAGATGCTACCTCCAAGTTCATGAATGCTCCATCTTTTTCTATGTGGTACTTGGTTGGCAAGTTCATTATTAAATTAAATAGTTATTTAGCTATAGGAGATTCTGGATTATCTAAGAATGTGGAGTTGTCTCAATGGTCACCAAGGCTAATTCCAAGGTTGTTTTCACTTTTCACTGGGGCATTTGATCAAGCATGAAGGTAGCCCAAATAGAAACCTGCACACAAAAGATAATAATGGCATGAAACCCTTCAGATATAGTCCCACAAAAAAGGCCAAAGATGGAGGAGGAAATATTAAAGATAAAAATTTAGGCAAAATTAGGGACGTGATTTAGTGTCAAAATACAACAAGTTCAAAATTGGCAATGCATTGATATGAGTTGTTGGGATAAAGAGAAAATCAAAGGGCAATACATGTGTAAACTACTTTGTACACATTGACCAGACAGCGTAAAGAAAAATACAGGGTCCTTCTCAGTTTGGCATTTCATCAAACAGAAGGTGGTGCCATATCTAAATAAAGATAAGAATAAACAAAAGGTGCACCTGTACGGATTAAAATTATTAAATAGGGATATTCCACTGAATCCACTCCGATTAATTCTTTCACGAGAGTTTAATTCATCCCAATCACTAAATACAATAGAAATCACTCACTTCCGTGTAATACCTATAAAGTTTCTAGAATTTATTACTAAATTGCCTCCATTTTTTTTTTTCAAGAAATCTACATTTTTAGCGCTTGCCATTCGCCAACAGGAAACAAATCTACCTTTGCGGCGCATCTTTCTCCACTTATCTCTCAATTTCTTTCAAGGGCTGAATTAAAAGGAGGGTTTTAGCAAATTTTCTTTTGCACTGATTCATGCATAAAGATGTATTTTTCTCTTGCAGTTTACTTGAAATTGAATACCTCCGAGTATTAAAACAAGAGCGAGAGAAAAAGGCCTTTGTATTGGCCCATCATTACAGGCCTTAGAGGATTGAGCCCAGAAAACCTTCTATATTTTTCATTCGACTATAGGAGGGAGCTCTATGAAGCCTTACATATCTGTCATCTGTGGATCTCATTAATAAGCATGAATTGGTTCCAAATAAACGGAACCGTATCCTCTGCTGCAAATTTAATTTGCAGCATCCTGCTGTACTTTCGGACGGTCCAAATTTAATCCCAGCCGGTGAGTGCTCGGATGATGGAGGGGGCAGTATTAATTTTGCTTTAAAATTCGTGCTAAAATCTTATTTCGTGTGTCCGATCAAAAACGAACGGACCAGATTAAATTTGCAGCACTCTGCTGCAAAATTTTATTTGCAGCACTCTGCTGCAAAATTTTATTTGCAGCAGAGGATACGGTTCTCCAAATAAACACACAAAAATTTGTTCTGAGGATATTTGCGGGTATAATTTGAAAGGATTTATGATGATAGAACATGGCGGTTATGAACCGCAGCCGCCAACATAAAGTATATCTAATTAATGCCTAATAATAACTTACTGCTTAATGCTTCCAGATTAGAATGTAACTGGAAATTAATTTGACTTGTATCAAGGGACACAGTTCTGAACACAAGTAATATATATCCAATGAAAGATGATGTACCATGCATTTTTGGTCATACAAACCCAAAATAAAACATTATGAAGTCCAGGGGCCAGGGCAGTACCAGTTATACAACTTGCTTAATTAGGATTAATCGTATTAATAATATCATACTATAATCTAATAATCTGTTGGAGCATAAGCGCACCCTTAAACCTGCCCTAAGACCATCCTATACAGACATAAAACCGAATCAAGGCAGTGGAATTACCTTGTTCCATCTTGAACGGGTTGTTGCTCGACACTCAATCGAAATCAAAGGCTTGAACACTTCTAGAGCCCTTCCTGAACGCTTCAACGCTGAACTTGAGATCTCAGATCCTTCCAAAACTTGCAGAGCTGCCAAACAGAATCCGTATATGAAGAGAAAAGAGAGGGTTAGTGACTAAACCTAATGCTACATATGATTTCTCCAAATCAATTAATTACTCTGCTGCCTTCGAATTACAATCGCCTAAGAAATAGAGTGCTAATTATGGTGGTTCTGGATTTAGAGTACTAATTATGGTGGTTCTGCTAATTATGGCGGTTCTATAATTAGAGTACTAATTACGGATTATCTAGATGCTTTTAGAAACATCCAGACTACTTTAGCACTTTAATTTGTTACCAAACTTAATTGTAATATTACTAATCAACAGTTAGAATTAATTACCCTGATATTTCTACATGTATTTTCGGTCCATATCCTTATTTTAAATACATACATGCCTAATTAATGTTACAAATGTTATATTCAATTTGATCGGTTGGTTAGGCATTTAATTGTGACAGTATACAATATATAATTATATTACATAGTAGCCCAACATAATAAATAATAATTAGATTTAGACATCTCCAAATCTAACATAATCTGCCAAATATATATCTACATGAGCTTTTGAAAAAATGCAACTTCTTAATCCATAAGTAGGATATATTCTGTTATAGTTTCAGATAGCACTCATTAATCCAGCTTTGAAATCAACATTACAGAAGCCTTTTGATGAGCATTCTTACAAATTGCAAGCACAATCAAATCCAAAGTAAATCACTACAAGCACATAGAATAGGGACAGGCGAATTTAGTAAGAGAGAATTGGGATCAATTGACCTTGTTTATTTTTAATTTTTTAATTATACACGATTTTCTATATAGTTTAGAATGAAATGCTATGAGTATTGTAAAATTGACACCATACTCAAATAAAAGTTATATAAGATTGACCCTCAATGAGTATTGGTCCCCATAACTTGAAAATCTTGCTTTGTACCTGAATAATAGTATAGAATTAAGCTACAATAAAATAGTATTACTTTTCTATCAAAAATAAAAATATTATAGTATAGCTCGATCCTTATTAATTTTCATTTTTAATTGCCTTTTCCTATTGTCTTTTACTGAAGCTCAACTGTTTTGAGCTGTTTTACCATTTATTTCTATGCAAGTTACAAACCTTGTAACTTGCTTTCTTAATAAAATATATATGGGCTCCACCCTTATTTTTCATCAAACAAAAAAAAGTATATAGATAGTGAGATAATTAAATACACTTTCAAAAGTCTCAAGAGTACTTTTAATTAGAAGATGTACTTCAAATCAATGAATCCTACCCTTTTGTTTGCGTAGGAGATGAGATTCTTTTATTTATTGCATAACTTTCAATTGTGAGCGAGTAGCATAGAATTTTATTAAGGATTACCAACATTTATACCCTTAATTTTCTTATACGACAAATTTTCTTTTTTTTTGAAAACTTGGTAGGGACTACCAAGGCTATATTAATAGATTTGCTTAATACATCCGGTCCTAAAATTTATTACAACAGATAATTTAAAGGTATGTGAGTAATCTCAATCTCCCACAGCTGTCCACACCTCTCTATTCTTCTTGCCACAAAATTTTAACCACAACCTTGCATCTTCAATAGCTCGGTTTGCAACTAGGCCCTCTGGTAACCTTTTATCCTGAAAAATAAGTTTGTTTCGTTGGCGCCATAAGGACCACAAAACAGAGCTGAAGTAAGAACTCCATACCCTTTCATTATGCGTATTGTTCCCCATGATGCTACAATAAAAATTATATGACAATCTCCAAGTGAGGCTCACTGTATCTCCAAGTTTTAAAAAATCAGGAAAATATGACCATACCCCCTGTGCATTTGGACAATCAAAAAACAAGTGGAAGGATGTTTCAACAGCCCTCCCATCACACAAAACACAGTGAGTCTCACAATTAATTTCTCTCCTCTGTAGCATTTCGCGTGATGGCAGCCTATCTTTTATCACAAGATTTGAGAACACTTTAATTTTCAGAGGAGCCCTCATTCTCCAAATTTTCATGAAACCCCACTTATTTCGACCTCCTCAATCATGATTTTATAAATGGATGACGCAGAATACTCCCCATATGTTGTCCATCACCAAAGAAGGACATCCTCCCCAGAACCGAAGACCGGTACCAAACTAGAACTGGAAGCCGGTACAATCTCTGACAGAACCGGTACCATACCAGTAAGTGTGGAATCGTCAGAAAACGCATCTTTAAGTGAAATTAATTGAAGCCTTGGTCTAGGCCGGCCATCCCTCATTCGTCGGAGCGGTGCCGGACCCCAAGAATCAAACCAAAATGAAATATTGGCCCCATCTCCAATAGACCATTGAGTACTCCATTGGAACAGTGAATGAAGCTTGATTAATTGACTCCAAAAAAATGAACCACTTACCATCCAAACCTTCGGGCCAATTCGTTTGGGTCGATGCTGCCGTAATGTGGATATTACTGAATACCAAAGCCCATCTGTCTGGTTCATTGCCTTCCACCACCACCGAAGCAGCAAAGAGATATTTCGCAACTCCAAATTCGGCACTCCAAACCCCCCAACACTTTTAGGCAAACAAATTACTTCCCAGTTACTTCCCAGTTAATTAGCGGGAAGTTTCGGCAGACTTTGGTGATTCTGTTTAATACCCATTTTGGAAGAACAAAGGATATCATGCAATATATCGGTATGCTGGATAGAACCGAATTGATAAGCTGTAATCGACCACCTCTAGACAACAACTTACCTTGCCACCCCTCCACCCTAGACTCAATTTTTTCCAGCAAAGGAATAAACTCTTGACGCCTCGGTTTTCGAATGGTCAGAGGCATACCAAGGTAAGATATTGGCAATTCAGTTTGGGCACATCCCATGACAGCCTTCACCATCAGAATTTCTGCTCGAGTAAGGTTCATCGGATAAAATGAGCTCTTGGCAAAATTAATTTGCAAACCCGAAACAGTGATACGACAAATTTTCAGAAAACATAAATTCGAACTCCGTGCTATAAATATACCAACCAATTATTAAAAAGAACTTGAATTTTAAAGAAATGTCAGCAGTACCTCAATATAAACTGTATGTGAAAATAATCAAATATCAAAGCTAAGCATGAGAACGTACAAAACAAATCATAATTTTTTAATAATACAAAAGAACAGAAATTACCTTTTGCTCTTACAAAATTAAGCCAATTTTTTTATATATTTCATTGGAAATTTCACATTTCCCGTGTAATATAAAAGTTGGAGAATTCCTTGCTGTAAGCTTTACACAATCCAAGGTTGTTTTCACTGCGGCATTTCATCAAGCATTAGAGAGTAGCCCATAAAAGATAATGGGGGTATCAAAGCCTTTACTTAAAGTGAAAATACTCTCAAAAAAATTCAATGGAGAGGGTAATATTAAAGAATAATAATTTAGTAAAATTAGGGAATTAAAGAGCATCTCCATAAGTAAATTGTAAACTATTACCCTGTACACATTGACCAGACAGCATAAAGAAAAGAAGAGTAGGGGTTATTTTCAGTTAGGCATTTCATCAAACAGAAGGTGGTTTCATATTTAAGTGATGTTTCCACTAGAGATTAACTGATCCCAATCACTAAAAATACAATAGAAATCACTCACTTCCATGTGAAATCAGGGCTGTCCAAAAAGCTCATAGCTCGTGGATCACTCGTGACTCACCTCTGGCTCGATCGGTAATAGCTCGTTCGATAGCGGACCGAGCTGCTGGCTCGCTAACAGCCCGAGCCAAAATTAATGAGCTCAGCTAATGCTCAGCTCGGCCCGAGCTAGCTCGCCTCTTAACGAGCTTAACACTATCGGCCGTTAAATTACAGATAGTTTAATCCTACCCGTTTAGATTTAGGGTTTAGCGTTGGACTCTCATTTTCTCTCCTCCAACGGCGCATCTCCCTTCTAATTTCTAAATCTGAAATCTCTCTCTTCCTCTTTCCTCTTTGGCTCTCTTCCTCCAGCGCTAAATCTAAAATCTGAAATCTGAAATCTGAAATCTGAAATCTCTCTTCCTCTTTGGCTCTCTCTCCAGCGCATCTCTCCTCCTTCCTATTTGGCTCTCCAGCGCATCTCTCCTCCTTCCTCTTTGGCTCAATGGCTCTCTTCTAGCTCTTCTCTTTGGCTCTCTTCGGTGATTCGGTCCTTCCTCTTTGGCTCTCTTCTCTTCTCTAGTGACTGAGTAGACCTCCTCTTCTCTCCTCTAGCACTACACCCTCCGATCGACTCGCCACTCTAGCGCTACACAACCTACACCCTCCGACTCGCCACTCGCGCACCCCAGTTCCAAACGGCAAGAATCAGAGACCCACCTCGCGCACCCCAATTCCAGTCGCACCACTGACTACTTTAGATAAAATCGGACTCATTATTTAGCTAATTTCAGAAAGCAAACTTTGTTTTTTTTTTTTTAAAGGTTAAAGCAAACCTTTTAGTTTGTAAAGAGTTGGTTGAACCTGTTTTAATTTATGTGCTAATTTGCAGAACTTGTTTTAATTTCTGTTTTAATTTCAGTATATCTAAAGGTGGGCCAAAAAATATTTCGAAACCTATTTTTAATATGTGACATGAGGATTTTTTTGGCCATATGATTGGTGATTGTGCATGATATGTATTTTCTATTATTGCAGTTAAAATATATGATTGGTGATTGGCCATATGATTGCTCCTTAAGAATTTTCTTAGCTCAAATACATAAATCTTTAAAACTACCAGTCCATATATAGTCACAGTTACAATGTCACTTTGCAAAAAAAAAAAAAAAAATAGTTACAATGTCAACGAACATCCATAGTGTGTGTGTTCAAAATTCTTAAATTATGCTACTTTCAATGTG